>CM022476.1:27266529-27373397 GCA_011952105.1 Coreoperca whiteheadi
GGGGGGGGGGGGGGGGGGGGGGGGGGGGGGGGGGGGGGGGGGGGGGGGGACTGAAAACAGTGGGAGGGAAGAAGTGCAGAGATGAAAGGGAGGTCACAGCAGCGAGTGCCCGGCAGATGTTGCAGCTATAAAAAGGTCAGTTGTAATTCATTAGAGAGGGTGTTAAAGTGGGAAGCTTGACGAACGCCCGCACAGACAAACTGCACTCGAACTGGCCTTTGCAGCAGGTGGTAGGTGTCCCTCTGGCCTTAGGACAGCTCAGATACCGAACTCTGAGCACCAGCTCCACGGGGCCGCCAGGTGGCTGGCTGCAGTATAGGTCATAAACCCCACCCCCTCTATGGTAGCAGATGGGACACGAGCCAAACTAAAAACTCAAAGTACAATGTCAAATACATTTTTCCCAAAGATGGTTTCTGTCATTTTAGCTAGTTCTTATCACGCTGACGTACGCTCAAGTGTTCATTTTTCCGAAAAGTTTGGTTTTAATTAGTTATTTGATGCTATATAAAGGTCGGTTTCACGTCATGATTGACAGCTGAGGCCGGCTCGCAATTGAGTCGACGGGGTGTGTGGGCGGGACCTCGATACTGCGGCTCCAACCCCGATCACTACTGCGCAGACTCTGGCTCCAAATGACGTCACAAGCGCACGATGGCGGCTCCCGTATCCGGGATATTTTGGCTTCATTTGGTGGAGGTGGGAGGACGTGAAGATGAGTCGTCCATCTTTATATACAGTCTATGGTCATGACCCAAGAACACTTAGTTTGATACCATAGGCAAATTTAAAGCCAGGATACTATTTTGACCTCATTGTCCATCACACCAACAGATTCTGATCAAAATTTCTTTTAATAAAAGTACTATGGACACTATAATTACTACATGTAATAGCCCGTGGCGCATGGCGAGCCACTGTGCAGCACACGCAGCGTGTATATCTTGTGGGGACTTTTCTTCATCTTGACTGCGCGTGAATGAAAGAAAAAGTGTGCCATTCAAAATCTAACGGCAGCTCAAAGATCGCTGGATTCTGCACAAGCCCAGATCAGGCCCAAGACCAAAAGCACAGTCATGTTCTGTGCCAATTTCGTGCCTTTACCAGACAGGGTGCGGATTAAAAGCTCTCATTCAAAAGCTTTTGAAAACAGATGATTGAAAAATCTAGAGCCACACTAGCAGCTCTGTGAGGTCGTATCTAGGCACAGCAAGGCTTAGCATTGTATGATAGATTTTGATGGGATTGTCATTAGTTTTGCAGGTATTCGGTCATAGGTGATCAATAAATTGAAATTTTGGCCATGTGATGCCACTAGATGAAGTCAGGGGGTCACCAAAGTTATTACTTTGGGGAACACAAATATCTGTACCAAATTCCACGGCTATCCATCCAATAGTTGTTTAGACATTTCCCTCTGAATCAAATATATCCACATGCTGGTAACACTAGATCAAAGCCATTATGGTTTATCATCTGGAAACCACGAATGTCTGTACCACATTTTGTGCCAATTCATCTTGTAGATGTGGAGCTATTTCATAGGATAAGTGAAAACTGCTGGTGGCTCTGTTGGTAAAGTCAGAAGATCACCAAAGTCCCTAGGATTTATCAACTGGGGACCATGAATGTCTGTACAACATTTTCATGAAAATCCATCCAATCGCTGTTGGAATACATCGCTCAATACCAAATGAGTCAGCGTGCTGGTGGCACCGCTAAAAGGTTTCGTTTTAAAGTTTCAAATTCCTCTTCTGGGGAACATGACTGTACAAAATGGCATGGCAATGGATATTGGATATCTCATGGATCTTATGGATATCATGGATATTTCAGTTTGGACCAAAGTGCTGGACCGAGGGACATTGCCATCCCTACAGACCACTAAGGCTGGAACAGAATATTCAAATATTCGTTCGGTGGGTTGGTATTCGATTTTCAATTTTGGGATTCGAATATTCGTATAAAGAAATTTTAATTTTTTTTTAAATGGTGTGTTTAAATCTGGTGAAATACAATACTCCGGTTTTAATAGGATGGGACAGTTGAAGGAAGGTAACATCGTACATCAACATTGTACTTATACTTAAAAATATATTTGCTTTAGCCAACTAAAGTGTTCCTGCTGCTGGAGTATATTCTCTGTAGAGCCACACCTGCGTGTGTTTGTGGACAGAAGCGCCTGCGCTTGTATTTTGGGTTAAGCTGCGTTGCTTCACACTGTGGAAAATAGAATGATAGAAACTAAATGTATTAGTCTTTTTAGCCCGTATTATCAATCTAAATGAATCTACTGCAAAATATAGTAGCTTGTTAAAAGTCAAACGGGAGATTTTAGCGGTAAGTCACGTGTCCCAGTGAACTCGCCCAGACGTAAACATCATGTGTCATGATTCAGTTCATCTGGAGGAGAAGACAACATGCCGAAGACCTCCGCTGTGTGGGAGCACTTTAGATTGAGCGAGGACAAGACAAAGGCAGTGTGCAAAATATGCAATTTGAAACTGGCCGAGCACAACAGCACGACATGTTTGAAAAATCCCCTGAGCTCCGTCAGTAATACGCCGCAACGTTAGATAGCCTCATATATTGTTGGCATATACATCCGCCATCTTAATCAGTCATTTTACACGTGATAAAAATGTGCTCTTAATTTGCTTGGAAAATACTTGACCTGTGGGTTGATTTTGTTGCCGCACCAAATGCGACACGGCACTCCCCATCCACGTGTGCGGTCGATTGGATGAGCGTTTCTCGACATAATCAAACAGCAAACAAACAGACACACGGAGATTCCTGCCTTTATTAGAGAAATATGTTCAATCCACCCTGAAGCTTCGATTATTTGATCTTGATTGCTACTGAAGCTTCGAAGCTCAAAAAATGCTATTCAGACCAGCGCTACAGACCGCTGCTACCGTGGTTAAAAATAAAGATACAATTTTTAACAGCACAGTCTTTGCAGTTATGCCTGGCTCTGCCTAATGCCACTGAACATGTTCTATGTTGAGCAATGACCTCCTACAACCAGAGCAATATGAAAACCAAACGTGTTGTCTCCTCCTAATTTAATAAAAGTGCTACTGTATTCACTCGGGGGTGATTCAGCATCACCCACTCAGAGACTTCAGATATCTCTTGTGAGAAGCTGATGTGGCAGATCAGCCCCATGCTGTTCTCTCCATCATTAAACTGTCAGAGAGCTGTAGCAAAAAAGTACGGTGAGAGGGGAAAAGAGGCCTTTTAAAAAGGTCACGAGTGACACCAGCCCTGAACACTTTATCCCAGTCTATTTCCAACTCTACCGCAGCTGCACTGTGCATGGCTGGCCACACTGCTACCGCACCAAGTGCACAAAAACAGAGCCAGGTGTGTACTGAGACCAGTATACAGTTCATTCATCATTTACTTCACACAAGATAGGCAGCAGCAGGAAGTCACTTATGTGTCAAAAGAAAGCCTTTTGCTTTGGGAGCTTATAGAGTTGATGGATAAGAGCGGACCTGCTGCACATAGCAGTACAGTGAAACCAATATTAAGATTCTGCTAAGAACTGACTGGTAACGCATATACAGTGAAACAGAGTCAGGTTGAAAACGGCTTGTGCTGGTCAAAGATTTTGACCCCGACCCCAGTAATAAGTACAGCCATGATTACCTACTGTTTTTCAGCTAGCCCGCTGCTCCCCACCTAATGCCGTCCAGAGCGACGCCTACTTTGTAAGTGGATTTCTACGTTTTTCCCCGGGCAGAGCTGCTTGTCCTACTTGGGGGTTTTTTCAACCAGCTCTGTGTGAAACCTTTGTGTGAAGATGGCGGTAGTAAATAATGTTTCTGCTGATCTGATAGATGGAAACATGCTATCACCAACATATAGACCTATTTGGGAACTAATATGGCGGCAGAAAATAGTAAAGCCATTGGGAGACCGCCTTTTTCTTTTGGGCCTATACAGTATTTGTTTACGTTTTGACAAATCGGCAGCAGTAAAAGTATGCCGAATTAGCTATTAGCTGTTCCTGTTTGCAATGTACCCATGGATTTATAGACAGCCATCACTGGATACTGGCTTACGTATATACTATATATTAGTATATACTATATACTAACATGATGATTCTCTGGTAAGTTCTTTACTGTCTTTTTTCTACGATTTCAAAGACAGTTTATGGCCGTTTCCTCACGATGGACTCCCGAGGAGGAGAATGACTTTTGACCCAAATACAGCACGCGGCATCTTTGCCTCACGTCTCTCCCTCCACCCTGTGGAGGCTTTCGGTTTTGTCCTGTGGAGTGCACACTGTCTATTACAGACCACATCCTGTAATTTCACGATGGTTAAAATGCTGTGCACAACCGTGAGTGAAATTACACAGGAGCACCGGGAATCTTTTATGCGCCTCACATGAACATCATCACTGGAAAACTCAGCGTCATATCTGAATACGTGAACTCATCTGAGCACTAACTGATGCGCGACTACAGAGAAAACCCATAATTGATCAGACGAGACACTTTAAAATGAACAACCTTCCACTGATGTCAGAGCATCCTAAAGCACTCCTACAGCACCATTTTCACTTGGTCACTACTGAACTTAGGAGATATCGTAGAGGACCGTATATAATTCATGACAAAGAGACTTTAACTTAAGCAAAATTAAACAGGTCTATAAATTATACGGCACTTAAGATCGAGCTTTTGCTTTTGACTTGCAAGCCCTGGGATCCAATGACAATCCAATCTGGTTTACATTATGTAACTTCATTATTTGAAATAAACTGGCACATGGCGCGAGTTAAAAAAAGTGGAAGGTTTTTGACACAGATTAGCAATGATGCACTGTGGGACAGGAAATTGTTCCCTTTTAGAGCTTGGGCAACAATGTTCTTGAGTACACATCCCATAAACGGAGTGCCTTGCATGCCAGCTGGATGAATTCGTATTCACTAGGCACTGGGCAGCCAGTCAATGACAGGACATCATGCGTGGCGAGAAGGGAATACAAAATATCAGAAAAGAGACTGACAATGAGCTTCACAGTCTACACTGTAAAAACAAGAAATGTGCACAAACTGCAACATTCAAGGCAGCAACCTGTACGTTGTACCAACGGGGTATTTTCTGTTTCTAACTGGGACTGATTTCCAATTATGCGTCTGTTTTGCTTTCCTTTGTGTGTGCGGCTTTTTTTCTGCGTTTGCTTTTATTTTTGCTTGTATGCCGATCAGCCACAGTCAGGCCAGTATCACTTACATTCACTTTTAGTCATTCAGCAGACGCTTTTATCCAAAGCGACTTGCATATGAGGAAGACAATGGAAGCAATTATAACAACACAAGGTAACAAAATGCATAGGGGCACCAGAAAGTAGTCAGTATTCAGCATCAGTGTTGTGCGACAGCTGTAAATCTCGATATCCCAGCAAAAATGCCCACCTGCCTGGACGCTGTATGTGCAATTATTTCTCACAATCTACGGATATATTTAGCTCGTATTTGACTGTGTTATTTGTTTCTGCATCTGTGTGGGGTCCAACCAAGCACCCTTCAGCGCCCCAGTTGTCCCAAACAGAGGCGAGGGCAGGAAGATGCAGCGACAGAAGACGAGGATACGGGCAGCAGAGAATCAGACAGATTAAATGTACATTTAAGAACAGCTGGAAGCTTCGGCTCTGGACTGCACGACTCCCCAGAACCTGCTGGACCTCATTTAAAAGTTTTCCCTGCAAGTTACAGAACACATTTTGACTGTGCAATGACCCACGGCGAAAGATTATATACTAGTTATCAGTCTATCAGGATTGGCTCACTTTTGGTGCCGTTTGTTGGCAAAACTTTAAATTTTTTCTTTAAATAGTGATCATCTGTGTTTTCTAACTTGTTCTCTACAAAAATCTACGAAAACTGATAATAATGTTTTTTGACTTTATTCTTAGTATCTCGAAACTGTGGCTGTTACACTAGTATTCCTTATTTATGCCAGACTAAATAGGTTGGCATTTTACAGTGTAAGAGCAGGAATTACCGTGGACGGTAACTGAAAAACCTGCAGTAACAACTCTCCAGAAGAAATGAAAATATCCGCAAAGACGTGCAAATGATCAAATTTAGTGCCCTCTCTGGCTATTCAGTTTGGATTTCCTCAGTCTAAAATAATTAAAACAATTTTTGAAATGCCTTTAGAGAAAAATAATAATCCATCTGAAGAATGATGAACCTGTCTGGAAGCAGTGGATGGCCCTCAATTCCCACAGCAACGCAAGCAGCACCAATAAAGTGCAGACCTGTTTCATGGAGAGTGATGACTACACATGGGCAACCGTGGTAACTCATAAATTAGACGTTGGTCATTCATTCCTATGCAGTATTACAAGTAGTAAAGCTGGCAATCAATCACAGCTGCTCCGCACATTAAGAGTATCGGCTTAAAAGAGAAGTGCTGGGAAGCCGTGGCTCTGAGCTACCGTCACAAAGAACTGCTGAAGCGCTCGACGCAGTAAAAGTCATAATGAGGTGTTAGAAAAGGGCTCATAGTCTGCATATTTCTCACGACGCTTGAAAAGCTTGGACTGACTTCAGATTTTACATGGCAGATTTTATATGGGATATTTGTAATCACAGGGGTTCTAATTACAAAGCATTTCCCCACATAGGCACTTTTTGAACATGAACGTGTGCTTTCAACTGCTGCACAATATAGCTAAATAAATCAGTGGGGATGCCCGCGTCGATCGGTGGAAAGACTAACCAACTTTATGTTGATTCTGACGAGTTTAACAAGGCAATTAAGCGAGTCTTAGTTTGGTGACAGAGAAACTTGAAGCTGTATGGTGGTATCTTTCTGTTTAATCAGGAAAACGGGGTGAGTTTATTTATTAACATAAACTAAGCGTAGCGAATCTCGCCGCTTGCACACACCTCCCCGATGAAACTAGAGGGGGAGCTTAATGTCAAGCCCTGTAGTCGCTGCAAATCATTTCTGGCGGACAGCCCTGATGGGCCTAGAACGGTCCTCAAAATGACCTATAATACTGCTATAACTAAACAAAAAGACGATTGGTATCGGCCGATATGGCTCATTGACGATCTGCAATCGGGATCGGTGGCAAAAAAACTACCACTGTTCGGTAACATAGAATTCATACTTCTGACGCTGAGTTGAGCCGTGAGCAGCCGTGGCCATTCAAGCCATGCTGGCCATGCTTGCCAAGCGTCCTGATTTTCCCGGCTTCCTCCCGGGTCTATTGTTTCCACCCGGACCACAACACAGCTACACCAAATGTTGTTTCCTGGCCCGCACGAGAGAGAGCTGCTCGCGCCTCGCCCTCCTGCTGGAGAGAGCTAAGAGAAAGAAATACTGGAGGAAACTCCAGACGTCCGGGAAAGAAGAAGTCCCGTTTCTTACGGGAAGTTTCAGAGGAAAGGGGCGATCACTTTGGAAAACCTGCCGCGCCGATTTTTCCATCGAGCAGGGCAGGGGCAAAAGATGAATGAATGAAAACTGATGAATATTAGTTCGTAAGTTCTCGTCAGAGGGGCCAATTGTTCTGTATTCTTTCCTGGGGATTAAAAGTAAAATGAAAAGTATTCAACATAAAAATACCGTTGCAGTGCACGTATTATTTTGTTGTTTTCATTCTTTAAAAGTCACCAGAATGCAGGAAACAAAGCCTCTGAGACTCATTTTTGAGGTCTCAAGGTTGGCAGCTGTGGTGCTGGCACTGTGAACATGGTTTTCCATGGGACAGTATGGCCAAGTAAAAGGTGCCGTTTCCCTTGATGACGTGTTGGAGATGCTCTGGCTCTCACAAGAAGGGCCTGCCGTCTGCACCCCTCCGTCTAACCCCGGCCATTTCTGCTTTCTCTAGATTCCCCCCTGCAATGTTTCAAACTGATCTGCCGACCAAATAGCACACAATAAGTTCATATATCGTTGTGTAGACCACTTTTTAGTGAACAATAGCACCGCTAACACTTGCATTTCTTACAGCTGCCTCACAATAAAAGCCCTCCAGCTGGGTCGCCAGTGGAAAGCTTTTCATGCAAGGCAGCAGCACCAGGAAATGTTCGGTTTGTATGAGCAGTAATTTAACACCGTCTCTACGCAGGAGGCTTAGTGTGCAGGACACCAGCGGCAGCTTCAGTGCTCCATCTGTATCTACGCAGGATGCGTTCAGGCACAGCACTGAGTCTACTGTAGGTCACCTGCGTTTTGGCAGCGCTCCCAAACACGCAATCACCCTATAGAAGCGTGACACTGATGAGGCAGAGCTCCGGTACGGCTGCAGGGAAGGGATCAGTAAACAGCAATACGGCTGAAATCTGAAAGCACCGAGAGCTGAACACGGAGCGATATTAAGAACAGTGCTTTCTCTCTGGTCTCTAGCCACACTTGTGTTGAGCCCAGAGCTGCCAAGGCTCACGCACTGGCCGCGAGACGCACGCAACTGAACACTTTTCACACGCTCTCGCGCCAATTTTCGCACGCACCGCGCCACAGCAGCACCGTGCAGCGGCGAGTTATCCCGACCATCAGGGGGAAGGCAAGAAATGTCCACAAATCTATTATATTGTAATTTACTCCCATGCACGCCGCTCAGAGTCATCTCAGTCAGCGGCCCCTCTGGCAGCAGCGCAGGCAGTGGGTTACTATGGTTACGGGGACGCTCTGTCTGCCCCTCTGAAACATTATTTTCACATTACACGGAATCGCCGACCGCTCTCATCTCTCTCAAATCTATCTCCCACCAAATAAGAGGAAGCCTCACAGCCACTCCTTCGTGAAAAAATATAATTATAAGCTGTATGTTCAAAACGCTTATTTTCTGCACAAAGGACAAAGTCCGAGCATCAGGATTTTTACCATGATAGCTTAATTTAGCTACCAAGGTGTCAGAAGATGAATTGCCTTTTCATACAATGTTTGAAGATGTAGCTACAAACCCCCCCCAAACCCAAGACATAGGCTATGATGTCTGGAGATTGGCAAGTATGCTGATCAGTGACCATGATCATTGACTTGGCTTTTCATCTACACGTGCTTTCAAATTGTGAATTTGGCTGCTGAACGTTTGAAACAAAACTCCTGAGGGAATTCCTGCACCGCTCCTCAGGCGCACCAGCTGTGCGTCTCCGTGTGATCGCCCCCTTTCGGGTCTTACCAGTAGTGGGACTGAAAGATATAACATTTATTCATCAGAAAAGGTCAAGGGATCACCAAAAGGTTTAGGAACAATCCTAACATGCCTTTTCGAGATACCTTGTCATGGACCAAAGTGTTGGTGTTGGTCTCTTCTGTAGACCATTGACATCCATGTGAAAAACGAATGGCAATCTGGCCAGTGGCCGCCAATGTATCTTGCTCTGGACCCAATTTGTTATGGCATAACAGTATGCCTTTATTAGATAGCACCAGTAGAGGAATGACAAGACATAAGGGAGAGAGCGAGGCAACAACACTCCAATGTCGGAAAGTTTTAACAAGGACAGATTAACTGACCTTCTGACAGACTGACTAAGCAATTGACCATCCAACCGCCATTTGCCAGCCTCGGGACCCGCCTCCACTTAAGCAAAAACCTTTGGAATCCTTTGTTTTGGAAAATGGTCAGACTGGCAGATGTTTAAGGCACAGACAGAACCCAGCAGTCTTACCACTCATGTCGTCAGCTAACCTTTTCTCGGGGGGAAAAACTATGTAGGAAAATGAAAAAAGAAATATGTTTTTACAGCGGGATCACCTCATTTAAAAAGCCAGCCATAATTATAGTTTTAGTTGTGTTTATGGTTAGGGTTAGATGACCCATACTGTGGTAATGTAACATTTTGATGATCTGGGCTTTTTATTCAATATCCAGTACGGGCCATGCGTGGTCAGACAGCAGTACCTCCCTGACCACAACTCCATTAAAGCAGTCTGTAAATCACCCCAAAGAGCTGCGAACTCTGCCAAAGCTGTTCAGAGCTCTGCCGAGCTTTACAGTTCCACGATGGTCTGAAAACTCTGGCGCTGACAGAGAAAAATGTTCTAAAAGTTACAAGAAACCTCTTTGGAGCGGCTCCTTAGATGTAGATGTACATTTCTAAAATCAATACATCACCCGCACTTTGTCAGAGTGCTGATGTGTAGCAAATTAAAGCATCCAAACAAAATTTGCAATATCTGCAGCCAGTGATGATTAAGTTGTCAGAGGTTGGGGTCCTCATAGTCCACCATTTATTTATATCCTCCATCCTCTCCACACCACCTACATCTTTTCTCATTTTGCCTGACTTTGCAAGTGAAACAGATGAGTTTTAAACGCCCAGCACAGCAGAACGAATCAATCACTGATATGGTACAATGGCCAGAATTGTACTTTTGAAACGAATGGTCGTTATCTTTGCTGACCTGTTGCTGACAGTGAATGATGATGAGGAATAAAGCGAGACTGCCGGTCATACATTTTGGAGGGCCTCCAGTGCAGCTCTCTGGGGCCAGATATGAACGCAAAGCCCAGCGTCGGCAAGAATCCTCAGGCTGAAAAAAAGAGATGCCATCCAAAAGTCACACACTGCAGCGCTGAGAGACACACACTCTCTTCAGTCCTGAGTGGAAGACAATGAAATTGGACTCATTGTCCAACTCCTGGACTGATGACACAACAGAAGAAGAAAAAAAACCATCTATTTCCGGTCTGTTTGTCCTGGGAGAGAGGGCTGAGGTTTCTTCCATTTTTGGGGGGAGTTTTTCCTTATCCTGTCTAAGGACAGAGGGTGTTGTATGCGTGAGGCACATTTGTGATTTATGATAGTGGGCTACAGAAATACAAACTGACTTGACTTGATACGGACTCTTTATTCTGAAGCAGCCGCCGCTGCATTCCAATGGTGATTATTTTAACATTAAAAACTATATATAATTGTAAGCATAGGGTTTGCTTTGCTTTCTGTTTAGTTTGCTTGTGTGTTCTTTTCTTGTCAAGGCAGAAAACCCTGGAAAACAAAACTTCCACTGGAACCCAGCAAATGATCATCATTATCACCAGAGCCCGATATACCGGCCGATATTAGCTTATTGCAGATATTTATTGGTGCGTATGTCTGCCGACAAATAACAAGACATTGTACTACAGAAATGGCTAATTAGGTTTAAGGTTATTTAGAAACAGTGTCAGCATTATAGTTAGACCCAGTTTGTCCACCAGAGAGCACTGACAAGTTCATTTTTACGCTGTAAAATGTCTCGCTCGGTATGTATCTTGGTCACAATTGCTTTCAAAGGTATCTGTATTTAGTTTGTAAAAGTGTATTCTGATATTTTATTGGCGAAACGATTAATCGAGAAAATAAATCGATAATGAAAATGACCATTAGTTAGTGCTTTGATCATTTTGCCATTAAATATTTGACATCGTCAGCATAATCATCAGAAATGCATTTTAAAATGGTACTAAAAGGCCAATATCTTTGGTACAGTTTATTACAACTTAGGTATTTTAGTTTTTAGGTCTTGTGGTTATGTTGACACTGTACTTACCACAGTAATCGCTGAGATCTCAGAATGCTGCAGCTTAAAACCAGGTCCAACTGAGAAAGAAGCACGAGTAGGCAGACGATCAGACTCCCAGCCAAACTTGCGTATTTGGAAAAGAAATCGAAGGGAAACAGTGAAATTGTCACCCAAAGTGTCAATTCTTCACAAACCGACTTCTTGGTTCAATTTTGATTTTCTTACGACATGAGGAACACATACAGTACATACTGTAACATGTCACTGTAAGGAAAGCACAGGTGTGATGCATAACATTAACGATGGCTGAAACCCATTTAGCTTCTGAGCGTCAATGCAGGCTCACTTGTCGCACCGTCCTGACTTACTGGGGCACCGGAATAGAACAGAGCCATTATTAACACGTGTTCTTTGCGACAAGTCAAAACGTCTGCTGTGAAAAAAGGCCTATTATTAGCAACGGTCCAGGCGCGCTCACTTTTTGTTTTACGTCCATGTCAAGCAGTTTCTAATCTAGCGACCTGTCTTCTGATCATCTGACCACTACTGTGTCTTTCCCTGTTGGACCTTTTTCTTTCCCAGCAATGTCGCCACTATCTCAGCCATTACTTCGGTGATTACATTATTATAACTGACAGTACCATTGCAACACCAAAAATAAAACCTAAATTGTAATCAACCGTAGTTTTCCCCCCCAACACACACCAGTGGGACACTTTTGTGGGCTGCACATGCCATCGCTGGGCACCTAGGTAATCCGTTTTACCACCACCATCATCATCATCTTCATCATCGGCTTTTATCAACAGCAGCGTCCTCGTCATCTAATCTCCCACTGCAATCTCCCTGCCTCTGCATTAGTGGTAATCACAGCTCCAGCCAATCTCTGATCCAGTCACTGCAGTCCGCAGCTTTCCCTGTGACACAAACATCCACTGTAGCTGTACATTTATCTCACGGCTTATGCAAATAATATTAACACTTTTTAAATCGACGCACGCTGTATATTCTCTCATATCCCACTACCTCACGTATATATAGCAACCTCAATCTACTACATTAATCCGATTTACTTCAGCGCCATTTGCACTAATGGCCGTACGGTTTCCACATTGTTAGACTGTAAACCATTAATCAAACCAATAACTACCCACGGTCAATGTCAGACGACCTCATCATGCTTTAGCAGTCAGTGTTTCTATCGTGGTGACAAAACATTTTTTTAAATATACGCTACATACAGTATCAGCAGTTTGAATTAAACTGAAGCTCCGGGGAAAATATCCCGCCAAACTCCCTTTAAGAAATATGATATACCAACAGTTCTTTATGTGTCCGCAAAAACACATAACTCTGGAAACGCAAGATAAGAGGCGTCATATGTCATCATAAGTCTTCTTTTCAATTTGGCAGCAGAATTATCCCTAAAGATAAAGTGTATTTCCTTAACTTACATATTTTCCGCACTTCACATTTTGGATTTTGTCCCCTCAACTCACTACCAGCCTCCGTTGTTTTGATGCGCCATTTTAGTGGGAGAGGACCGTGGCGAAAGTTTCAAAAATTACGATTTCTCACTAACATACGTGCTGGATGGTGGATCAGACACACACCGAATCCAACACGGACTCATAAGCCTTCTATCGTGTGTGTGTGTGTGTGTGCCTGAGACGGCAGCCTAGTTTAGGAGTTTTCTCGGTTGATACAAACACAACTACCCAGTTTGCTGCATCCCGTTTGGCTCTGGAGATGCTAAGAAACAGGTTTTTTGACAGAGAGGTTTCTTTTGTTTATTTCTATGATTTGCTGTTCATAATTTAGAATAGAAAACTGCGCCATTTCAGATTATAGTGCGTCAGAGACACAGGATGTGTACCTAGCAACGTCATCAAAGTCGGTGGCTCACCAAAGTGATTACAATTCATCCTGAGCGGGACATGAATGTGTGCACCAGATGTCATGGGAATCCGTGGAATAGTTCTTGAGATATTTCAATCTGGACCAAACTGGTCGACCCTCCAACCAACTGACATTGCTCTCCCTAGAGACGGCTCTAGGGAGAGCAATGTCGTTCTGTCGCTGCTGGGATGGGTGAAAAACAAAATGAGGCATCCATATAAAAACATTTTATGTGCTTATATAAAAGAAAAAAACGAACAACTACCAGCTGGGATGTCGTTATCAAATTTTAAACTCTCAAATAACAATAATTCAGGCTATGAGGAGGTTTTGGATAAGCAAAGGTACAAGCGGGATGTTGTTGGAATTTGGGATCGGATGTGTCCGAAGACAAAGCATGTGACTTTGGCAAGGGAAGCAGTGGTTCACATCCGGTGGCAGACCAGAGAACACAAGTGAAGTGTTCCATTTCATTTGTAATGGTTTTGGATGGCACTGAAAAAAGATGCCGTCCTCACAATAGGAGCACACTTGGGTCATTTTAAAAAAAAAAAGGAGGAATTTGCGCATTCCTCACTGTTCTCTAATCTACTGTAGTTACACTATGATTGCAGTTCATCCTTCCCTGACCAGCTCCTCCTGACCCCCAACGAGGCCGAAACCGAATGGCAAAGCACAGTGGTGGACTGTAACTAAGTGCCTTTATTGAAGTACTTTACTTACGTACAAATTAGAGGTACTTTACTTGAGTATTTCCATCTTATGCAACTTTATGCGGAAATTCTCCTACTTCTTAAGCTAAATAAACTACTCAAACAAACCACTTTTCCTTCAGGTTTCTGCTGGAGTTCTGCTCATCTCTCATCTCTCCTGTGAACGTGGGACTTAATTGTTTGGGTAAATTGCCGGCCATCATTGCACGGGGGAAGCTGGAATGATTGTTGGCTTTTTGGTGCCAGTGGACTCGGAGGTCGCTAAATGTCACGCCGTATCGTTTGACAGGTCAATATTTGGTATTTGTATTTGGTCAAGTCCAGCAAAGAAAATGTAAATCTTCAACATACCTGCTGGTAGGTGATTTAGTAAGGAAGGAAGGAAAAGCTGCAGATACGAGAATGAGAGCAGCTGTCTGGCCTCCCTGAGCTCTCTGCGACCTGTAAGGTCCATTAAAACTGTTACCTCTATCAACAGCAGCATTTTGTCCAGCTGGTGCTCCGGGGGGGTGGGGGGGCTTAAGCCTGCAGATAGACTGTAGTTCCTATCCCAGAGCCCTGTGCACCGATCTGCCTTCCATTCTGTCTGTAACATTGTGCTGCTTTGGCTTTGGGGAGGCACAGGCTAGCCAAATTGTAATGCCATGCCTCAAGGTCAAAACAATGAGCAGTTGCTTTGTGTTTGTTGCTAAGTGGCCTATTCCCATGCAGTGTGACCTAAGCGCCGTCCACAGATCTGCTGAGTGAAAACATTAGCACACGCGCTGGGCAGACTGCCTGCACTTCAGCAATGTAATCAGCTTGATGTTCAGCCAGAGCAGACATTTAGAGCAAATGTCGAGTCGGCGCAACAATAAAATTGTGACACTGGTCAGCCTAATAAGATTAATTCTTTCCAGTGTGGGCACGACATCAAGCTGGAGGATTCAAACTCAAATCATCTGTCGTCAGGGAAATATTACAGGCTGAGCGTTACAGCACGCACCTGTTGCAAGAGGCCGTACATTCAGCCGCTCTTAGATTATGTCCAATACAGACGGCTAACGTTAAAGTCTTTCTCTGATACAAGGCTCAGGAAGTGTCATTCACAATGCACTTAACTGTAAGGTGAAGAGTGTAGATCCATATATTGAGTCCGTCTAAGACTCTCTTGGTGCAGCAACAGTCAATCAGGGAATACAAAATAATATATTTTCTCCTGCAGCTTAAAATACAACCATTAAGCTGTCTAGTTCATTTCTGGGTAGGGTTAGCTCAGTGCGTGGGATCCTTAGGGTGCTTTCACACCTCTAGTTCGGTTGATTTGGTCCGAACCAAGGGCAAACAATTATACATTGTAGCACTCTTCTGCTTTTTTGGTTTCTTTTCACACCATATTTATTGCTTTGGTCCGAACCAGTTTGAAACAACCTCAAATGCAGTCACATGACAACATCCACATCACTCATCGGCCATGGCGTATTTCCTAAACTGCGTTTCGATTGGTCAGAATTTACGTGCAGGAAAATTCCAACAGAAGAGGAAGAGCCAGCAAACAACAACGCAACTATTGAGAGACGACTGCGCGGGCTGGTTTTGTCCCTGGGCACAATCGGTTACATTGGTTGTACACGCCACAATATGCAGACACTACATTTCTATAATGAAGCGCGGCTGCGGCTTGAAAACAATGTTCTGATGCAAACGGCGAGTGTGGGCGCATCGCTCGTCACTTCAAGCAGAGGCGCGCATTAATTCTTCTTAACTCTGACAGGTTCATCTCCCGAAAATATGACTACGGCAGCTGGTTTAGTCGAAAAATGATGAGTATTTTTTGCAGTTGGGTCGGTTCGAGATCGGTTCGCGTTCCAACGAACCGCTCCAGAGTTTGCTTGTTTGGTCCGCTTTTGGTGCGCACCCGAGTGCGATTGCTGCTTTCACACCTGAGCAAACGAACTCTAGTACGATTCAACCGAACTAAATTAGGCAGGTGTGAAAGCACCCTTATTTAAAGGTCATTAGGTAATCTATGACTGTTATTGACCACTATTGGTGACCAGTAAACAATGCAACAGGCAACTGTTTTCATTCTGAAACGCCTCTCACACACACATCAACCCTCTTTTCCCATTAAATTGCAGTGTGATGGGCTGTAAATAACCGAAGCAATGATCTCACAATAGCACGATGTAAGGCAGTTCCCATGTCATGGTTAGTGCTACTCAGTTAAAACAGTTGCCGTGTAATGTGTGGGTCCTGAGGAGCTTTGTCAAGTCGGAAAGAAATCTGGCATATCGCAGCCCGGCCTTGGACATTACACATATTTAACAGCATTGCACATTGGTGGCTTGGGGTTTGAAGGACAACGCTACATTTACATAGGAGGGTCTAATGAAAGACGAGTTGCATTATGGGGAGTACATAGGACTGTACCAAAATCTGATCCCTTCAAGTCGAATCTCTTTTGTCAGCTTAGGCCGAAGCTTTGAAAAGGATTGGGGTTGGAGGTGGTGTTTACAGGCATGTCAGGTTTGGAAAGCTTTGTTACTGCCATGGAGTGACGCAATGTGGGGTGGGAAACAGAGTCACAAAGGAGCCCCGATCACGCACCACGTACTCAGGCCGAGTCACGTCACGTCGTGATCGGGCAGCTGTGCGTGGAAGTGTACAATCTACACTTTTCATCATAATTATATGTACTATGATTTCTGGATCCGTCCTATACACTTATGTTTTACAACATACGTTTTGTCATTATAATTTTATAGAATATGATTTTATAATTTTATGATAGAATCTATTCTGTACATATGACATCTATTGCATGTCTGTCCGTCCTGGGAGAGTGACCCGTCCTCTGTTGCTCTTCCTGAGGTTTCTATCTTTTTTTCCCCAGCTGTTAAAAAGGGTTATTTTGGGTAGTTTTTCCTCAATCAAATCGAGGTCCTAAGGACAGAGGGTGTCGTATGTTGTACAGATTGTAAAGCCCTTTGAGGCAAATTGGGATTTGTGATACTGGGCTGTATGAATAAAACTGAATTGAAGTGAACAGCACAAACACTGAATTTTATAATGACACTGACACAGAAACTGTATTTAATGTGGAGCATGTTGGGCCGGTCCACATTACGGTCGGTATCGGGGACCAGTTTGGCGGATCGCATCAGTGCTTACCTACATTTTGGGAAGTGTAGGACCCAATGTTTTGGAGCTTGCCCCCATAAATGACTAAAAGTCAGGATAGCTGAACCTCTGCATCTTCATTTATTAATCTGAATTTTTTTTTGTTTTGCCTTTTTGGTAAAAAGTACCTTGAATCTTAGAACGCACTGATCTGGCTTTTTCTCTCACGGTACCGATTCTGATTCCGCAACTCACGGCATCTGCCAAACCCAGGCACCAAGCCAACGCCGGCGCTCTCTTTGTCCCAATTTTTAAATCTTTTTATTTCACAGCCTTCTGATGTGAGGTAACATGAGTCTATGATTGGATGAATGCGACCGATAGCGGAAGGACTGAATTTTAGAATGACATTTACAAAGAAGCTGGATTTAACATGGATCGGCCCCATCTGGCCAATACCCACTTAATAAAGGTCAGTGTCGGAACAGATACCAAACCTGTGTGTCAGAAATCGTACATTCCTTCTCGGAGCTGGAAGTCTGATTCCAGTGGCTGGATCCAAATATCTGGACTTCCCCGCACTTGCAGACTCACAGTCTGAACAGCCACATTCCCAGCAAGTCCCTGAGTGTCTGCGGCTATCCAAATCCACAACTCATCAAGTCTGCGGGGGGAGTCAAGCAGACTTTCTGTGGACTTTTTTTTCAGTTTGGATGTGGACCATGGGTGTCTAATATAATTGTGACGATGTAAAAGAAAGTAACAATAGTACAATAATTTTCTGAACAACTGATCTGCAGGCTATAATTTACATTCACCATATTTATTCCTGAGGAAATCTGATTGTTTTGTTATAACCTGCAACGTTGGACCAGCAAGGTTGGTTTGTATCCAACTAAGAAAATGGATTAAGAACTTGCTTTCATACAGTATCCATGGAAACAAGTGAGATTTTTAAGTCCTGTCTCTACAGGAGCCTCTACGGCATTTTAGTCAGTCGTGGCGGCCTCGGAGACGTGACGTGTCGCGGTGAGGCACTTCAGGCACGTTAGATCAAGTCTGCAAGGCCTCGGTCTGCAAGTCCAGAGCGCGGACATTTGGATTCAGCTGCGGCATCATATGGGACCATTCTTTTCTCTTAACTCTCTCAAGTCCTCCAACTTCGCTGGAAATGTAAAACTCCCTGGTCATTTGCTTTATTGACTTAAGCATGAGGGGTTGTTTTTTTTCCATTTGGTGATGAAAAAATGTGCCTTGAAGCTCATCTACATCTATTATCTGTTAAATATAGATGAATCCGTTGGGATAATTGTTATGATCTTGCAAAGCAATCGCTTCACTTCACCACTATCTTTGGAAATGGCTTGCTTTATTCTCGTGCTGTCAATCAGCTTGAAAGATTAGGTGTCACTTTTTGGACGCGTCATTGCGGATGCCTCTTTTAGAAACTACAAGTGTAGGGAGCATTTGCATGTTGGTTTTAAAGGACCATGCGAGTTGTTGCACAGCCAAGGCCAGTCCGGACCCCTTTGAGTTTCTTTGCCGCTCTGACAAACTGTGGAGGGAAAGACTCGTCACCTTTTGAGAAAGCACCCATTTCCTTACGTGCTGCGGCTGACTTTGCTTAGTTGTTTGCCTCAACGCTCTGTGAGAATAAATGTGTTCAGCTCAGATTATTGGAGCTTTTTGTTACTTAGCGTGCTATTTATAAAAATCCTGAGACCCATCTCAGTTGACCTTGCATGAAAGAAATAATGGAGATAGCGCTGCAAAATGCTGCGGCAAGAAGACGATGGAAAGCAACAAAGAAGCAGGGCAATTTTAACTTTACAAAAGCAAACAATTATTGATGACATCGAAGCACTGAGCTTCAAAGTCATATTTATAGGCATCACAAATTACAGACAGCAGAAGGGGAATAATGGAAGTGGGTTTTTTTTCCCCTACTTGAAGATTTTCTAAAATAGAAAGGATGTCTCGAGGGCCTGATGAGATGCAGGAAAACCACTGGGATATTAAAGAAGAGGTCGATGAGGGAGCTTTACTATCTGAGGCTGTCTGTAGCGTGTTGCGCTTTAGCTCACGCCTTTCGTGTGGCGTCTGAGAAGGGAGCCGGAGTGACCGAGACAGGTTTGTATCATGGCAACATTTTCAGGAAGGCTTCCACGGTGCCAAGACGGAGCCATCTTGTGGTTTACGGGAAGGAGACGGCCGAAGATATCGTGCGGCCTCTCGGAGCGAAGGGGCAACTTCTAAATGAGGCAGATTGAGATGGCGCTTGGAGCGCCTGGACGGCGAAACGCTGCATTATTCCATTTTCTCACCTGGCTGGAGGCTGCAGGGTGAAACACACCATCCGTATCCGGATCTTAAGAGCGCGCTGAACTGCTGCTGCAGGGAAAAAAGGAAGGTTTTCCCGCTTGAAAATGAAATAGCGACTGTTTGGACAAAGTGACACCTGCTGTACACATGAAACTAACTGTCAAGTAACAATCCTTTTCCACGTCTCTGCTTATGATTACACACATTATGGGCTTTGATTTATAGTTAACGTGGTGAGCCATTGCTAAAGGAAATCTGATCTCCTGGCGTCCTTAGGAAACAATGTACAATTACAACAACCCTGAAACAATTTATCATGAGTCGATGAATCAGCAACAGTTTTGATATTCAATTAAATGTCTTTTTTTTTTTTTTTAAGCAGAAATGTGTAACACATTCACTGGCTCCGGCTCCTCAAATGGGAGAATTTACAGGTTTTCCTTTTCTGTTATGATAGTAAACTGAATATCTTTGGGTTTCAGACTGTTGGCCCAGACGTCTGAAGACGTCGCCTGGGGCGCTGGGGGAAATGTGACGAGGTTACTCCCCATTTTCTGACATTTTATAGACCAGACAGTGAGCTGGAACAAACGTAGTGGGGCCCGCGCATGGGGAAATCCTGAACATTTTAATGCTGCATCTAATAAAATTCTTTTCAAAAAGCCACCTGAGAGACATCAAAGCAAAGACTGTTACAACCCTGTTCCATATTTTCTATTTTCTCTGGGTTTCTGTGCGAGAGGGAAATGGGCATCGAGGTCCCGGGGGGCAAATGAAGCAAACTGAAAGCTGAAAGAAACAATGGAAATAAGAAAGAACTGATTTATTTATTTTTTTTACTTATTAATATGTTTTAGAGCTGAAACGATTAGTTGATTAACCAGTGAGTCAATCAGCAACTATTTTGATAGTCAATTCATCGTTTTGGATGATAATAAATAACCCTTAGAGGCAGCCCCAACATGCAGGGAATAGCAGCTTATCCATCAGGAGCCCCTCCTCTTCTGGGGTGCTACAGGGAGACCATTAATTCCACACATGTAGTGACACGTAACAAAAAAGGTGACCTCCAGCCTGCTACATCAACCACAAATAAAGGGGGGGGGGAAAGCAATTAAGGGGTTACGCTATTGTTTTTAAAATCTCCTGCCCTCCTCAGTTTGACATGATGAGCCACTCTACCAGCTCATGAGATGAGGAGTCACATCCGCTCTAACCAAGCACTGTTAACTCTTCCACAGAGAGGTGAGGAAGGCGTGCTTGCCCCCCCCCCCCCCAGCACACACACACTTCTGCTTCTAATCCACCTTAAATGTCACCTTGAGAGAATCGACAAGCCGTTCTCCTGCATGCACAGCAGCCATGGCATGGTGCTGATGCTGACATTATACTTTGCGTAATATTCATCACTGGTTGTCCACGGCAGAATTAAATAAATAAATAAAACAAAACAAAAAGCCCCTGCCTGCAGAATCAGCCTTATTTTGGAAAACTCTGACACATCTGACAAGGCATCGGTACAGAGGAGTTAGTCTCTGGGATTCACGGGGTGTTTTAATAGCGCTGCACTATGCTGTATTTCTGAAAGTTCAATAAATAGTGACAGTAACGAGATCGTTTCTGCGACTCTGTGTCAGTCATAGGCTACCGGGGAGGGGGGCACCCAAAGGGGGTCCCTTATGGGAGTCCCCCCCAGCCCTCACAGACCAGCATGCGGGACCTGTTTATGAGACGCGAGGTCGCCCTCCGGCAGGCTGCTCCGCTTACTTTTACACCGCACCATGTGAACCGCACCGCGCGGGCAGCCTCCGCTCCGTCGGCACGCAACAAGAATCTCGGTGGGGGGGGGGGGGCAAGGAAAAAAACAACAAAATCAGCATGCAACACGACAACCATGCCTTTCCCCCGCAATAAAGCACCTCCATAAAGTCACACTCACGCCTCTGCACGCATGCACGCCTGTTATCATGGATAGTGCAGAAGAAGAGAAGAAGGGGGGGAGAAGAAGAAGAAGAAGAAGAAGAAGAAGACGGGACTGGCAAGTGGGAAAAAGCCAACGTAAATTCACCTGTAACTCCACACGGTAGCCCTGATAGAAGTGCGTCGGGAACACCGCCAGCTGATGTTGCACTTGGAGGGAAACTGTGTAATCCATTAACCAGAGGATGCTGAAGAGCAGGCTGAGCGGGAGACGCGTCTGGCCCGCAGTTGGCGGCGGTACTACACTGTAGTACACTCTGCCGCTGCTCTCCGCCCCGCTGCGCTCCCATTGGCCGCGCGGCGCTCATCAGCCGCGTCGACTCTCTCGAGGCAGGGCAGGAAGTGGCAGCAAATATCGTCTGGTCTGCACCCGGACCATTCATATGCAGAGTGGCGCATATGAGCAGCCTACCATTATTAGCCTCGGCCTATTATTATTATTATTATTACTTGTTGTAATTAGTAGTAGTATTAGAAAACCTAATAGTATTGTGAGCAGTAGTTGCAATATTAGCAAAAGCAAATTGATTAATTGTAGTTTTGTGTTGTTTATTTTATCATTTCATTTATTCAACCTCTTCATTGTATTTTTCTTTCGTCCCCCCCCCAAAATAAAAGGTCCAAATGCGTTTTTTATAAAAGCCTTGTCTTTATTAGATTTAGTTGCTCTAATCCTTTTTTGGTTTTCTTGTGTTTTTACCAGTGTCCGCCAGTTACTTTGAAAGCTGCAATCAATTACTGGTTGAAAAAGCAATTGCAATTATTTCCAGGCTCATTTGGCAGGGAGGGGGAAAAACACCCCAGAGTAAGGGTTTAAAACTTTACAACTCCCAAAGGAGGGCAGCGGGTATGGCCGTACCACATTTGAAAGATTACTTCTACTCGGCTCAAGTTAGGCCATTGATGAATCTGTGCACCCGCCATTACCATGCCAGGTGGAAAGATAATGAATTGTCACTAATGAAGGAGCCTCCAATACAGGCAGTGTTAGGCAATAAGGATTTGGAAAAATCTACGAACAGTGTGCAAAACCCATTGAAAAAATGTCACCTTAAAGTTTGGGAAGAATATAAATTGGTAGATAAACTAAGAATAATGAGATGGTGTGCCTATGACCCTGGTTTTAAGCCTAATCAATCAATCAATCATTTTACTCAATGAGAGATAAGGGACAAATAAAAGGTGGGGTAAGCAATTCTAATACAATACACGTCTCTTTCTCTAATTCAACAAATATTTCCTCACAGTCCGCTAGCTGTCCGAACTCCGCTGTTTGTACTCAGCCCTGGCTCTGTAAATGGGAAACAAACAAAGTGGCTCACACGACACTATTACAGCCGTGATTTGTGTGTCAGGTAACGTTGAATGACTTGCCCGCGGACATTCAGCTTACTTTCCAGTTTGCCAAGATACGCTGCTGTTGTGATGTTAGCTAAAGCAGCAGCAGAGCTGTCTGGAGCTGCTGTGCTGGCTCTGGGAAACCGTCTCGTCCTCTCTGGCTGTAGGGACAGTTTGCTAACCCACAACCTAGCTAAGCTAACCCACAACCTAGCTAAAGTTAGTACATTAATTGCTGTCATTGTTCACTCTATATCATAGTATTTGTCATGGAGTTGGATTTCTCCAGAATCTTATTCCCCACCTTTAAAAGATTTCCAAACTTGGAAAGAAAAATATTCCATGGAAAAGCAAGACTTTTATAGGTATCTACAATTACGTAATTATGTTGACCAAACTTTTAAAAAGGACCCACTAGATGTGGGATGACCCCGTGCTGAAAGAAGAAGTTTTAGGAGCCTATTTGTCAGAGTCAAACGGACAGAGACTATATAATGGCTTCATGACAAAAAAAAGTGTCATTCCACAGAGTATGTTAATAATAAATGGGAAAGCTGTATTTAATACGAAAATACCTTTATTATAGGAAAAGCTGACTTTCATTCAGAATATTTATTTGGTGTCCTGATATCTGTTTGTAAAAAGAACATCACTAGACACAGGCTGCTTCCCGACTCCCCGACAACGGAGGAATGGACAGATAGAGTTAATGAATTTTACAATGGAAAAAATAAACTTTTTCACTTTGCCTACAAATGAACAGATTTCATGACAGAAGTTAGGGTCAAAATGGGTTTCTTATTTACAACAATCGCGGCCACACTTCATGGGTTTTACAAATGAATAGATGTTGCAGTAGTTCCAATACTCATTATTTTTCTTTACTCAGCCCATGCTCAGTCAAAGATGCCTTTAAACAGCTCCAAAACCTCCCCGCACACATCTTTAGCATTTTAAAACGAGAAAACGAGACATTGTGGTTCAACAAGCAGCTTGCCGTACAATTTGGAGGGATTTAAGGCATATTCACATTATCGCAGAAAAATTGGAGTCCTGCGTGTTAGTCGGCACAGAATTGATCACTTTGTGAGAAACAATTAGCTGAAAGACTAAGGCTAATCCGTGATTTGGTTCAGTCTCTCAGTCTCAGTGTTGTTTTCAGCCACAGCAGGCAGCTGTTTTTTTTCTAAAAAGTTACTGTACCCTTAGCTACCAAGTGGTGAACATTGCGGCGAATTAAGCAGCTAAAGAGCAAGATATTTAAGCAAGGTATAACCAAAGGGAGAGTGAATGCTGGCATTCCATTCACCAGGTGGTCAGAAACACGACTCCGGATGATCGATGGTGTTGCCCCATGTCTGCTGGACGTGGAAATAGGCAGCACTTTACTAACATGCTCAGCATAAAAACCTTACAGGTCACTGTTGTGTTTACAGCTTGTTGTGCTGCCCCCCCAGTGGCCAAAAAAAATAAATGAACCTCAAACTGGAAAGAGTCCACCACTTTTAATCGTAGAATGTAAACTCACTTCAGGTAGCTAAATCTCCCAAATTCTATTACAAATAGTATTGCAATTATTCCCAGAACACTGTTAAAGATCCCCTACAGACACGTTGTAAGACATATACAGAAATACTCTGCTTTAAGTGATCGTTTGTGTCTGATATGGTTTTTCCGCAAAAAAGTTAAAATGTTAAAAATAATTCGTAAAATCACAACTGCTCCGTTCCCCTTGTTGAAAAATCTAGAAACTATGAGTACACAAATGTTGTTCATTTCAAAAGGTTCACAGTACAGAAACAACCGACTAGATTTGAATGAGCGTCATCAAAATGGCGGTGCGATGCCATACCGTGTAATGTTTTTCTCCAGGATTTGTTGCATTTTGTTCAGGTGTTATGCATTCAAATATGCATGAAATATCTATGTTTTACAATCCATCGGGGGAAGCGAACTCAGCTGGTCAATCCGGTGTTTAGATGGAGGGATGACCAAAGTCCCAATGTTTCTGGTTGGGTAAGTATAGGGTTATTGCTGCTACAATCTTCATCAGTGGGAAAAGTAAGGCGCCATGTTCCCCACAGGGCCGTGCTCGACTGCTGGCGTTTGTGGTGTGCAGGTAGTGCAGCAGCTGTCATGCCACATACAACGCACAAGTCAAAGGCAAATGAAATAGACACTGATAAGATAAGGTCCTAGATGGCCCCTGCCCCCCCTTCGAGGTCTGCTTCAGAATGTGGGCAGCTGCAGGGCAACATGTCTGTGCAAATAGGGTCGGCGATGCAATTTGCACATTATCTCCACTGCTGATTATTTCAACTGGGTCAGAATATCAGGTCAGTAGAATTGCGTTCGGTGGAGAAGGAGAAACCCCTCCCTCCCACCAAAAAAACGTCTTTCATCCGCCCTTGAGCACAGTGCGCCATGGTCCAGATGGTTGAACTGTCATGTTTGGAAACAGGAAACATGTCACATCCTCGGGGGCTTCTGCGCGCAGCATTCACGTTCTCTGCATTTATCCGGAGAGTTAGCGACCTGATAACGGATGCATCGGCACCAAACCTGGGACCTTCCAGTTACGAACCAGAGTCGGCCCCGCCACCGGGCCACGCTGCTCCCTCTGGAGAAGTGCTCTGCGATCTCGGCAGCATGTTGGATCTGTGAGAAGAGAAAATGTGTCAGGGCCAGGCGTTCTATTTTTATTCATTTGTAGATCTCTTTGCATCTCATTACTCAGTAGTGGAAGATATTCATGATATACATTATGGAGGAGTGGCTGTAGCTGAGCACTGAATATTAATTCTTCCCTCTTTTACATAATTTCCAAAATCGGATTCCCACCTCCTTTACGGGCTTAGCTAGTTAAAGTATTTACAGCACACTTTTAGCAAGGATGGTCACAAACTGCTGCACTGCTGCAACAAAGGACATGAATGCAAACACTCCCGTTGAAAGAAGCACTAACTCCCAGATATCTGATGAAGCATGAGCAGCAAAATATAGGCCATTCCTAAAGGTTGCGGATTTATGGGTAAAATCCCTGCCTTTGGTGATAGAATACAATTTTACCAGGCTCCCCGAGGAAAGAAGCAGGAATCATTTCTCCATAGACGGCGGAGCCTTACCAAAAGTTCAAACAAGTGCACTTGAACGAGGTGCTGTTATTCCAAACACAGCAGGCCGCGGCAATTAAGCATTTCAAACCTGGCCCAGTTTGTTGTGGCGAGCCTCCGTGTCAGCCAACAGCACACATGCCTGTCTGTGGCTGGCATGCTGTTTTGGCGCCTGCCTTTCCTCTTTTATTTTTTTTTGCCCAGTTTGAGCTGCCACACAAGGAGTGCGAATGCCGCCATCAGTCAATCAGTGTCTCGTAGCCCGTAGCAACCAACCAACACCACGGGCATCAAACAGACTGTGACCCTGAAAGCAGGAACAAAAGCCAGCCAGTCCCTACGAGTCGTACTCTATCTTCAAAAGAGACAACTGTGTTAATAGACGTACAGTATGAGTGTAAGGTGAGAATGGCACCGACTGAATGTGATACTGTTTGACTGTACTGATAAGCAGCGTGAAAATACCAAAACACGTAAGACAATGACGTCTAATTCACACATTCATGCAGAGGATTATCAGCCAAAACAATGCTCTAAATGAGAAGTGCAATGCGATCCCTTCTGCTGAATGAACTGGTGCTATGTAAGTAAAACTGAATTGAATAATCCTACATTGGCCTTGCATCACTGTGAAGTAATGAATAGACGAAGCTAATATGCAAAACATGCAACTTTCCACTTTCACAAGTGCTCAAACTGATCTGTTTATACCTTCATTATGTTGTCAGTGAAGAGGGAGGGCCCGTTATGTGACTCAGCTTTCGAAGACGCCGCTGTTAAAATGTGTTCCTGCTGGACTGCAACCTGCTGTATCCATGTAGCTGGGGGGGGTGACACCATGCATTACGTCACGTTTCTGACTACAGATATTGTTGCCAAATTCCCCACTGGCTTCAGCAGCTGAAAACGATCTGCTTGGGAATTAAACGTCGCCATAATTTTACACTCAGAATTTGGATCGCCTCACACAGCGCGGGGGTGAACCTGGTGTGTGTGTCTGTTTTGCTCAGTAGGGGTGAGCACAACTGCTGCAGCTGTGTGGCAACCAGGGGCGTTTTTAGGAGCAGACACGGTCTGGGGCTAACTCAATGTGCAATGTATTTCGTGGTGGTCAATGGCAGAATGAACAAACATAAAACTACGCTGATCTTAAGGCTACTCTCTAAAACCTAACACAACATCTTGGCTGTACTGTATACTACACACTACAGATGAGGGAATTACAGCACGGTGTTACCAAACACGGCTCGGTCACCAACCAAAGCTGCCTACGCTTATCTGTTGACGAACAGGGAGATGCATAAATGATGACACCCAGTGCACCACAACACTGGTATTTAACATTTGAGGTATTAGTAAGAGGCCTATCTATTGAATCTGCAGCATCTCTAGTTGTAGGAGATGCCTCAAACGTCCCTCTATCAAACGTAACCCGGCAGAGCCTCTCTGACCGACTGATGCTTTTAACCCGTCATCGACAGAATGCATTCCCTAGCCCCGAATGCCTGGCGACGCAACACAACAGGGACCCTTCTTTGATTAAAAAGCAATTGTTAAACAGGTTGTTCAACTTGAAATCCCTGTGTTGTGTACAGATCCACGAAGGTGCCTGTACCAATTATGCAGTGTGGAGGTTATGCTGGTGAGGTTTCACTGCAGGTTGTACACCCTGTTGAGCAGCGTTCTCCCAGAGGACACTAGAATGATCTTTCTAGTCACATATCTTAAATAAAAAAGTAATTACAATGCAGAATCTAGATCAGAGAGGAACTCCGTTAAACGGGAATTGAGATCGACTGGGTGATATTGTTCGGTTTTTAATAAAAAGCCAAAATCGGCCTGGTACATTGGTGTTACCTTAACGCGCACGCACACACACACACACACACACACACACGTGCATCTGCCCAAGAGAGGCCAGACAGAGGAAACAACGGGCTCTGGGAATTGGCGTGACGGCGGTGGAGATGACAGATTCCTGACAGGTGAAATGCGAGTTCCACTGATGCAGAGTGCACACACATAAACATGCATTTATATCCCGCCGTGCCTTTCCCCTTCAAACCTATCCTGGTGTTTCACTCAGTGTTCTCATACATCACAGCAGAGACTCACATGTGAAAGTGAGGCATTTGAGGTGCACAAAGAAGACGTGTTTAGTCATTCCTCCCTCATCCTCCTTCTGTCTAAAAAGAGCAGGAGGAAAATATGGTGGTGCAAGTAGTCACCACCTCAGACCAGGTTGATTCAGTGGACGTCTGCCATTTGGATTCTTTCGTATTAATCAAATGTGCCTTAAGCCCCATTCGGACTGGATTTATTTCTCTAGAGGAGGAGGGGTGATTTTAACATTACCAGGGATTTTAATCGTAGGCCTACAGTATGTCACCCCCCCCGCCCCCCACCCCAGTAATAATTACAGCTGCGATGACCTGCTGTTTATTCTGCCAACTCGCTGGTCCTCCTGTAATTGAAGTCCTGTCCGGAGCGACGTCCTTGCACTCGTGTGTGGATCTCCGAGGTTGCACCGGCCTCAAGAGCTGCTTTTCCTTCTGCGGCTTCTTTCCTTATCAGCGCAGCGGGAAATCTGACGCGTGTGAAACGTTTCTGCTGATCTGAGAGATGGAAACAGGCCAACGCCAACATAGGCCTATTTGGATAATAATACCACAACACAGAAAACTGAAGCCATCAAGAGAGCGAGACCCAGTAAAAGCTCATTAAATGTGCTATTGTCGTGTCAGCGACAGGTGGGTGCTGGTATTCTCTTTAGAGCCCGGTTTTTATTTTTATTTTTTGGCCTATATATGTTTTTGCAGATCAGCCACATTAAAAGGGGGCGAATTAGCTGTAAGCAGTTCCTGTTTGCAGCGTTCAAGGACCTCACGGGTGTATAGTGTCATAGTAGCAGGTTAGCAGTTTCTGCTCCTTTAAAAGATCCCTGAACACAGACCACTGGGTCACAGTTGACTTGTGAGTTTGACTGCCCCCCCCCCCATCTCTCCCCTCCCACTCCATAAAAATTGGAGGGCCTCTGCTTTATATTCCGCACGGACCCTGGTGGCAAATGGGCGGATACGGTAAGCGGACATACATGACTGGACACACGCTAGTGCTCCATTGTTGAGTGCTTGATTGAAATTGCCTGGTGCATCGCAGTAGACCACCAGGCAATTACTCACACACATTGCAATTATGAGACAATACAGGTTTGTAGACAACAGCGCTGGGGGTTGAGTAGAAAAACAAGAAACAAAACACACTTTTGCTGAGAGGTACACGTTCACGGATGAATGAAGCGCTTTCAGGTGACCATAGTGGAGGTCTGCAGCTGCTGACAGAGGGGTGGCTTTTGTCACTGACACTTAACCACTCATTTTAAATGCAATGTGGCTTTGAACTCTGGATTAATAAACGCTCAAATTCAGATTTCCAACCAAACTTAAAGGCAGAATGAGTAGGATTTTCCTAAAATGTATAGACTCGTACAAAAAGAATCCCTCTCAATCATCACTTGTGACCGACTAGATGTGTGTGGCGGTGTCTGTTTCTGCATCATTAGTATGCTGGGTTCGGGACGTTTCCGGGCGTCACACCAGTAACAACGTGCAGGCTGGGAGGTCAGGTCTCTGTAAAAACGTAGCGAGCAGGTCACTGTCTCCATCTCTGGCTCTCAACTACTTTGATGAACGGTTTTATTTGCGCTTTAGAACGTAACGGCCGTGAGACAGCAAGAAAAATAACATTTTATTTCTCCGATTCACTGCCCCCTCTCTTCGTTCATTCTCTAGCTCCAATTTTGTCTTTCTGCTGTTTGGCGCTGAGATTAGCGAGAATAAAGACAGGACACTAACCTGTGTTTGGAACTATCTTATTTGCCAAGAGATCAGTGATTGGTATTTATTGCATTCATCGGCACAGAAGACACTGTGTGATACTTTGGAAAATCTGTGCTGTGCGTGCCTCAGAATTTCAAGACATCTTTAACAATGACAGAGAAGGCTGGAGCAGGGCTGCGGATGGATCTGGTAATCCGTGTGCTGTCATACAGACTATACAGTCTGAGTCAAGCTCTTTGCTATCTGGAAGACGTGCACTCTGAGCCCAAAATAAGACTGCCAGCCCAAAGACTCAGCTCTGACTCAAGGATCCCTTGGCTGTGTGCACTGTCCCCCCCCCCCCCTCCGGGTCATAACAGGCATCACTCTACGCGCCACTACTGAGGGAGCTATGACTCCATCCTGCTGTGAGGGTGCATGACAGTGAACAGCCTTGTCCTGGGTTCAAGATGACTGCAGCCTTTTGTCCCCCCCTTTCATTTCGCCTTCGTCTTCACCCGAGATTCTTTTATGAGGGATGTTAAAAGAAAAAAGAACGAGTTTCTGAGCTGCACAGAAGGATTTATCATCCCCAGACTTGGCATCAGGTAGTGGAGTTTGTAAATGTTTTCACTTTATGTACATTCATCTTCACTGAAGGAATTTTGGGGGCACATTTATGTGTCCCTGCTTATAGAGAGCATTGTTGTCTCTGTGCCTTGTTCAGTGTGCGAGTCTAGAAAACAGCATTTCAATGCTGCAGGTTCAATGGGCATTTCACCAGTCATCCCACAATGCTCTGGAACATACTCGAAAAGTCTGAAAATGTTACTGAAACATGCATGTACAGATGCTCACATTCACTCACACACACACACACACACACACACACACACACACACGATGTAGCATGTGTGCTTGGGTGTTACCAGATCCATTGCATGCCAGTTATTTAGTGCCGTGGGGGCACAGCGTTCTGCTTTACGCTACAGAGCTTCGGTTAGCCAATCACAGACATGTTTCCAAGCCAGCCCCGTCATTGGAAACATGCGATGTGTAGAAAAGCCAGCTTATTGGTTTCGAATGGCTCTGTAATGCCTCATCATGCAGAGGCTGAACAGGTCACCTCCGTCCACTGCACTGACTTATAGCCTTCTGACAGAGCTGCGCGTTTCAGTTCATTCCCTTTGATTCAAACGATTCAAAAGTCCCAAAACGATCGCAGTGAGAGCAGCTGGCTTGGATGGAACTTGTGGGAGTTACAGTCCATGATGTTTTCATCTGCAGAAGTGCTGTGATCAATGGAAACCTGGCTTAGTTCTATTTTTCAGAGGTTGCCTATGCTGGTGGAAAGCGGTCAAGCCCCTGTGAAATTGGGAGCAGGGAATCTAGTGCTGATCAGCCAGTCTGTCAGCTCTGGGAGGATATACTGTGAACCCTGCCCAGTTATAGTACTCTATATTGTACATCACTAATGGGAGTGGCCAGTCACGGGTCAAATCAGCAAATGGCCCCCTGTTTTTAGCCTGCATCCTAGATTATGACCTCAGTGAGTGGGACTGAGAATGAAAGCAGTAAGGGACTGAACCAAAATGATTTGCGTGGGCTGAATCTTTTATATAAAAGCAAGACCCTCCCCAGCGTTAATATTTTCTTCGGGCCCTCGACCTTGACATAGAAAAAAAAACTCCAATCCCCTCCTCCCAATTTCGCAAACATAATAAAGTCTAATCGTGCAATAAACGGTCTTACAGCCACCAAATGTGCTCTTTGGAGACGTTTTCTCTAGAGGCTGTTAAATATCTAAGCAAACGTTATTTACCGTTGGTAAATTAAAGTTCAGTGCTCGTGCGGGGAAAGTGTGCAAAGCCACCGTAGTGCAACCAACACTTCCAACATCTCCACCGCGTAAACCTCCAAACATATTCGATGTCCTTCCATTGATTCCAATTCCTTTTGCTGTCACTCCTGTCTCAGGTTTTTTAGCACCACCCGTATAAATCTGTGTAAAATCACAATACTCTTTCATTACATGATAGTTGAAAGCACTTCCCAAATCAATTTTTAGCTTTTCCCTTCCTTTTCACCTCTAACAAATACCAGTCTCTTTCAGGCCAAATAAGCATCCATGGAGCCACAACCGGATAAACTACTAAAGGGCTTATCCTCAGATCAAACACTCCAAGTTCTTTTGCAATGTCATTCCATACCCGGCCAAACTTATCCCTCTGATTCCTCCCATTCTCCCAGCACTCCTGCAACACTTCTTTTGTGGGGTGAGAATCATCGCGTCCCTGCAAATTAGCCCACTAGTTTGCCGTCAGTTGCATCCTTCTTAACTCAAACGGCATTTCTCCCAATTCTACATGTAGGTCAGTTGCATTTTCCTTCTATTCTCCTGAAGTGGTCTGCCCATGTTAACCATGAGTCAGAAACAACTCCCAACTCCGCATTTAAATGTTCCAGCCCTTTCTAATTTTCCCCCATACATCCTTAGCGTCATCCTGTCCTCAATTCTTTTCCTGGTGAAAAAGACAGTTTTGAGTTTTTTCTACTGCGAACGTACCCCCCCCCCCACACACACACACACACACCCCCATCATAACCCCACTCCACCACCACATCAATCGTTCCTCGCGCTTTCCTGATTGCATGCTCCACGTTCCTTTCTCTTTTCCGCAAGGCCCCATCATCTGCAAACAGTGACCGACCGATATCTACTGGTATCAATGGCTTGTGTGGTTTGTTTATTTGTATTTTCTTCTATTTATTTTTGAGATTCGTACAATTTCTTAAATTGCTTGGGATGAATAAGAAGATCTCAGTAGATTAAAAATATAAACACATATGTAAGAGACAAATGATCACCATTCCCTGGTGCTGACGATGACAGCTGTGCTGTTATTTCATTTATTGTGAAGGCTGGTCTCCATCCATCCGTTCATTTGTTTGTTCATTTGTTCAGTTTTCCCGCTGTCTATCACATCTGATTTTGGTGAAACTCGAAGAAATGATGCAATTATTTCATGGCCTCCTTCCAGAATTTTCAGAACTCTTCGTATGAGTGACGGTTTCGGGTCGAAACAAGGAGAAACATTTCTACCTGATTGGCCAATAAATTGGGGACTACGTCAGGTGGCAGGTGGCAACATGTTTCCATGTTGTTGGCTCTCGTGGTGGTGGCGTCGCTGTTGCTGCTAGAGGAGATAGTGGATCACATTTACTTGAAATCATCCCCGGGCTGTTACCTATCCTCACCTTGCCAGACAGACAAAAACGAGAATAGGATTAAAGCTCAGCACCCCTGCCAGGGTGACGGGAGAGGGAAGAAAACAATGCCAGGCGAAAACCACTCAGCAAATCCTTCGCTAACCTCATTATAACCTCAAAGGGAGATAACTGTGGCAGAAAGGGAAAATCCCCCAGCTCTCAGCTGGGACAGAGGGCTGATCATTTTTTATCAGCAACATGGACCTTCAATTCTCTTGATTATGGTTTTAGCAGAGGACAAGCTGCCATGAGCAAAAACAGACAGCAGCTTCCCTCTGCTTCTAGTTTGGCTAAAATGAATCTCCTGGGTTCATTATGAGGGTTATACACCCACATGTCGGGCTGATATTGGCATTTTTGTGAAGATCTGAGGTCGGCCTGTTGGTTGTTGTCCATCCCTGACATGATTAATATGATGCAGTTGGTTATATATTCACTTGTTTTCTATGGGAAACAGGTCACCTAGAGTTATCCAATCAACGGTAATTCCACACATGTAATAAGCTTTACTCTTTGTATTATTATCAGTGGAAGTAGTATGAAAGTAGTAGGAGGAGGTAGCAAATTCTGGTGAAAACGCTCCGTATTCATTCTGACAGACACAGAAACCTTAAGGTCCCCTTAATTACTACTTACTTTCAATCACATCTCGCGATCTTCATTAGAGTTTGCTTAGAGCGAAGTAAGCAAACACAAAATGAAAAGAGAAATAAAAAAAGTGAGGAAACTCATGTGATGATCACGAGATGTGGTTGACAGCGCCATAGAAAGCTAATAAGTGGACGTCGACCTTTTTTGTCGTCGTCAAACTACTGTGTCCAAGGTCCAAAATGAACTTCCACGCAAGTCCTAAAACTATCTGGCTCTGTAGCTGCTAAATGTTCACCTGCAAGTCGTTAACTTTGTCTGTCTGGGAAACTGTGGGTTTCTTTCTTTCTTTTATCTTAAGCTTTTCTTCAGCTGTTTCACCTCGTTTCTAGCTTGAAACATGGCTGTTGAGAGCGGTGAGACTGAACCAAATCCATGAAGTTGAGGGCCATGAAACTAAAACAATGAGCTGAAAGATGCTAAAATGCTCCGCAGTGCTTAAGGGAGCTGCATGGTAATTGTTTTGTGAGTCTGTCATTCCGAGGGACCCATTTGACATTGCAAATAGTCCAACCCGTTCTCATTCCCAGGTCGTCAAGTACAAGGTACCCTTTAGTGTCTGTATGAGACGCACCAGGCTTTCAACTCCAATGTAAAACCATCCGTGAAAGGTGATTTTATAATTGAATATCCTCAGCCACATATTCTTGGAAATATAAAATTAAATGAGCATTCACATTTTACAATCACAGGCTATAAAACACCTTTTTTAACAAAGACAGTGGCATTTGGATTTAGTATATGGCCGACTGGCAGAGATCTGACATGGAATGAAGCCCACTGATGGCAGACAGCCCAAAACAGGAGTTGAATGCGCTTCCACAGCAACCACTATAGCAACGATCTGCAACCTGAGAGAGTCTTCGTAATAACTAAGGATCATATACATTCACTGAATGAAGATTATTGGAATAAAACAAACATTTCCCGCTAGAAATGTTATCAAAATGCATATTAATGCAGAAACTATCTTAAAATATACTGCAATTTCCACTGAGAATAAAAGAAATAGCCACCATTTTGGTTTTCACAAAAGAAACTTGGCAGTCAAAGCCCCTCAGAGCTTTCTGCCAGAAAGGGTTGCTACTTGGTTAGGTTTAGGCACCAAAACTACTTGGCTAGGTTAAGGAAAAAAGAAAGGTAGAGAGCCTTTTGGGTAGCTCACCTGGTGGAGTGCGCAGCCCATGTACAAGGCTGAGTCCTTGCCGCATTTCATCCCCCCTCACTCCCACATTTCCTTTCTCTCTTCAGCTGTTCCTACCCAAATAAAGCCCCCCCAAAACAATTTAAAAAGCCCGGCGCGTCTCACAGAGACGCTAAAGTGTACCTCGTGCATCTGTATGAGACGCAACGTGGCGTGACAAAACTTCGGTATTTGACGACCTGGGAATGAGAACGGGTTGCACAGTCTGGTGATCATTTGTTAAAATAAATACATTATTTGTTGCAGCTTTAACGAAGATATGAACTAGTTGTCAGTGAAACGGTGTATATCTCTTTATTGTTCTTCAATTAACGCCTACGAACCAACAATAAGAATTCTCCAGGACTCATTGAACCACAAAAGCAGCGACCTAAATCATCTAGTTTTATGTCCTTGCAGTTTTCCATCATCTACTGAAACAACCATCCCTAGATTCCCCCCACTTGAGGCGAGCATGGATCGGCAGCTGCTGATTAACAGTTCACCCAGCAGAATTGCTTGTTGCTAGAGGATCAGCGGTTCTCTGCAGAGGAACGGAAATCACCACATCTACGTGTAGCAACAGATCAATAGTACACAGTTAAACATACCATCAATCACTCGGACACATAGGATCCCGAGGCCTACTGCCTCCAGCTACCCTCATCCATGATGAGGAATAAACTATAACTCCTGGGACTATCCATCCAAACCTCAAAGGATTCGGTCTTTTATGGTGGTGCTTCGTTTCTTTCTTATTTAGTTCTTGCATGAACAATGAGATACAATAAGGAGAATGAGGAGTGTGCTATGTACTGCTTGTGCCTATACTGCTGGGTGTTCGATAAAGATCTGTGTCTTCAGTAATGTTGAAGAACAGCACCATCTTAAGGTAGTTTGGCCACAAGACATGCAGGTGGTGCAGAGCTGGCATCTTTTATTTAGGTGGAATAAATCTGTGCCTTATTTTATTGGCTCCAGGGCTTTTGTAATCAACCATGGTTTGCAGCTGGTGTCTCTGAGACCCCAAAGAGAATGAATGCGTCCCTTTCTAGTGGATCTCGGGAAGCATGCCGTCCATTCAAAATCAAGTCCATAAGCAATTCTCATAGAGTTAGGAAAAGTGATTCAGTATCAAGCTGATAAAACAATGTTAAGTACGTGTTTTGAGCTCTTGAAGAGGGCCTTGAACCTGCCAGTCAGGTTATACAGTTATTCAATTTGCACTTGGAACACAGATAGCACCTAAAAGTTGTTTGTAACTGAAAATATAGGCACTTCCAAATTCCAAAATTTCAAAAGAGCATACTTGGATTCATCGAATTATTTAGACTTCTATTTTATTTATTACCTAACATGAAGTTAATGTATTTCACTTTATTTCGTTTCACTTCTCCTCAGATGGTACGGATAAAAGCAGAGGAAGACGAGAGTAAAGGAGGGGGAATATATCAGAGTTCACCCCTCCACACCTCATTTGATAGCATTTCAACCCAAACCACTGCCATCCCTTTCCAACAACCACAGGCAGGCAATCGGGACTGTTTCCATTTAAGATTCCAGGAGGGGAAAAAAGGCAGGAAAAAAAAAGAAGCCTAACCTTGGGTAGGGAAGGAAAATGAAGCACACTGTGAACACACATGGCCGTCACCTCTCAGGGAAGGCTGGGTGAGTTGGTGGGGGGCTGCCGGTCGTACGCCAGCCGTGCCCACAAAGATGGAGGGCTGCCAGGCAGCTACATGTTTGTCTACCCGGTGTGGGGAGAATCGAGAATAAGGAACCTCCTGTGCTGCCAAGCGGAGGATTGAATATCAGCGTAAATGTCCAACAGCATCTCACCTCATCCTATCCTGGCACCGAGTGAAGGGGAGGCTGGTATCCACAGAGACCAGGCCTGAGGTCAGGCAGTATGTGAGAATCATTTTATCATTTGGTTTAAGCTACTTGGAGTCCCGGCTTGGTGGGATTTGCTACACTGGGGGATCAGTTGTCAGCCAGAAAAGCGTCTTAAATTGAAATACTGCCAACTTTCTATAATTTTCCCTGCGGCAAAATCCTTAATCTGATAAATACAAGTAATTTAAGGAAATTATCCGTCATTTCCATAAAAAAATAAAAAACATGCACATCTATGCAAATATTTACTTTCAAACCAAGATCTTGCCCTTTTCCTCTTCTTCAGAATTTTGCCAAAACAAAGGCATTCCAAACAATTCATTTCAATAATCATGTCCACATCACAGCCACCTTTTCATGCCGAGGACATGAGCGCCCATATGATGGGATTCATTTTTAGACAATGTTGTCTGAGAGCTTATTTGGCAACCGATATGATAACGGTGGCATGACCTTGACCGTGGAATCCATAATTTAAACACACACACACACAAAAAAAATCTTCACTCAACGTCCACTTCCTAGTTTTTTCCATAGGTCTTTGCATCTCACTGTCTTCCTCAGCAGATGGAGTTCTCCATTACGTCTGAGACCGTTGGATGTGGTTGACAGCATCCGACGAAGCGAGTGGGCTGTATGGACCGTGACTTAAGTTGGTTTTGTTCTTTCAAATAACTGCATAATTGTTTAGATGATCACTGGGCAGGATAAGAAAGAAGAAGAAGAGGCCAACCTCAAACAAAGAAAACAGCCAATGTGCACTGGTATTGTAAGTGAGTGGAAAATAAATGAAGTCCCTTTGTCTCAGGAGCCCACCACTGTATTAACCTGCATGATCCATGCTGTGTTTTACTGTGACACTAGCTCTCATGTAGCACTAGAGGGAGCCCCATGCCAGCCCCTCAGACCAGACATGTACAGGCCTCCATGAATGAAATCCCACCAGTGTGGACACAATAAAACACTAACTTATTACCAGTGAGGGACATTTCAGGGAACAGCTCTTTCCAGGACAGCCATAGTACCGTTATAATGTGGCAAAAATGGAGTAAGACGCGTTCATATTCGGCTTACCAGAACACAAAAGGAGAACATGAACCCAAAAACATTACAGATAGATAAGGAATTGTCAGTCAGTCAGTCATTTTCTACCGCTTGTTCCCGTTCGGGGTTGCGGGTGACTGGAGCCTATCCCAGTGGCTTCGGGCCTCAGGTGGGGTCCACCCTGGACAGTGGCCAACTCGTCGCAGGGCTGACACTTAGACAGACAGATAAGGAATTGCTTTATTATATATTTTGCAGACTGCAAGTATTTAGACCTGGAGTAAAAGTAGTAACACCAAAGAATAAATTAAAAGTTAAGTCTTACATTCACTATTCGTTTAGGCTCTGTTTTTGTCTCAATCAACTCCTGAGGGAAATGTGTATTTTAGCTGCTAAATGATCCGCTATGATCGCCACCAGCTTATGGCTAACTTTGTCTATCCGGCACATAACCCTAGTAAAATCGAGTTTTTACATTTGGGATTAAACAAGCGACATATAACTTGTAGGTATAACTTGTAGGAGTTATTCGCTGAATTTGACTAAAAGATGTGTACTGGATTAGAATCGCATACCCCCACCTTTAACTTTAACTTCTGATTCTCAGAGGCACAACTGCTGATAAATTTATGCCTGAGATCAGGCTGATACTTAAATCGTTGTAAAAGAATTCCATATAACGACGTTGATATTTAGAATGTATATGAATTAATCAAGTGTAGTCACAGTGGTATAATTAATCAGTAAATGTTGTGTGATATAACTGAAAATGAAAAAGGATGTAAACCAGTCAGTGATCATCACAGGGCAAAAATCTGTTGTCTTCTAAGAAAAACATGATTTATGTTTTTTTTCCACATTAAAAAACACCGTCCTTGTATAGCCTGAATCCCTTTGACTGTACTTACTGTGATGTGTGCTGTGCCTTCCCATAATTAAGATTTATGTCAGCCTTTAAGGTAGGAACAGTGATCTTCAGCGGGGTTTCCCTCTCCTGCGTCGGTCTGCATCAGAGGGCGATGGAAAATGTTCACTCTGGTGAAATCACCTTTGGAAAGGAAAGGAAAGAAAAAGGGAAAGCGCATTTAAATGAGAGATATATATGAAGGGTGTGATGCTTATAGGGACATCCAGGAAGGTGAAAACCATATTTTCTGATTATTCAGCCACAGTATATTCCCCCTCCATAATCTGCTTAGCTCTGTCACCAGCTGCTGATAGATCTGTATCACAGCAGTTGTTATTTAATTTTAAATTTATACTTATACCCACTTGGTACTTAACCTGCATTATAGTGTAGTATATTTTTTGCTTATTACTTCTATTCTTGTGTGCACTGACGTGATAGTGAGCTGCTGTTACAAAGAGTTTCCCCTCTGGAATTAATAAGGTATTTCTGATTCTGATCGTGATTGTGTCCAGACCCACCTCCTGCTATGTTTTCCTCTCTCAGGATTTAGCCTGATATCAGCAAGTCGATATTGACCTTTTAGTAAATGCCAGACATCAGCCGGTTAGTGCCATCAACTGTTCAACTGTTCATTTGGTGGATGTTTCAGCGGCTTCAGTATAAAAACGCTGCAATCGGTTTCGGCTTTCAAAATCCCATCCCAGTTGAAGCGCAGTCAGTAACGTTTTTTTGCTGACACGGCTGATCTATGACCTGATACCGCTGCCCTAACAGAAACACCATGTCGTTCATTATGAGCCCTGCAGGTTTGGACAAATAGCAGTTCAATCGCCCATTCAGGGCCAGTGAAATACGAGCCGGCCTTTTCTCCGGACTCGTTCTTCAAATTATCCCCTTGCCCACGGTTCACACAGGCATTCCTCTATTTCTACTGTTACCCAGCTAATAATGGCCATCGCAGCACAAGGCATGCATTATATTACCGGGCAGGGAACCAGCTCCAGTTTTTTAACTGTTGCTTTTTCATTTTTCTAAGAAGCGGATGGGATGTTGAATGCTGAAATGCTTTCTGTGTTGCCTCTTTTTTGCCCAAAAGAAAAAAGACAAACCAACCAGACAACCACACGGTGTCATTTCTTCATTCATTTATTTTCTTCTGCAGAGTTTCCAATCCTGATGCCTGTGATGCAGTTTGCAATCAATTCAAACAAACTTTAAGTCGAGGCCTCAGTGAGGGACCACATCTTTGGTTATTTCACTGTCAGCCCCACACTGGTATTCCTGCTCTTGGGCACATTCTCACAAGATTTTAGCGAAACGAAAGAACTCTGAAGTGCAGCCTTCATACAAATGAGGCGTTCACATCATTATGCAATTCTGTGACTGTGAAAAGCCCGGGAGCTGGGCACACACCCCAAGAAGAGCCTGTCCTTACCTATAAGTACAGTAATGCTAACGTCAGCGTGCTAACATTCTTATGCTTACATTTTCTAATTAGCACTAAACACAAAGTATATATATAATGGGAATGTCATTTTAGCAGGTATTTGGTCATAAACCAAAGTATTGGGCAAATTTGGACTTGATGGCGCTATAGATGAAAAGTTGGGCTCAGTAAATTCATTAGGATTCATCCTCCTGGATAACAAGAGTGTCTGCAAAATTTCATGGCAATCTATCCACGAGTTGTTGAGATATTTTAGTCTGGACCGGCCGACTGACAGGCCGATGTTGCTGCAGCCGGGTTGCTCGGAACCAAAATGATCTTGACTGGAACAAGTTTAGCTGAAATTAGCATTAGGATTAGGTTTAGGATTATGGTTTATGTTTTGACAGCTCTAATTTGTTCAAAGTTAGCTGTGTAAGCTTCTGGTCATGGTTGGAACCCCCCCCAACAAAACTGTAAACTTCACTCGCAGAAGAAAACATCCTGGCATAAGGTTAGAATTAAAAGCAGATCATCAGAGTTTATAGTAAATGCATCCATCCATCTAACCTCCTCATCTTTGCTTTCATTTCAGCGCCAAACTGCTTATTTCTCAACATCTCTTTTCTTTATTCCTTTGGTTGTAGGGGAATGTGTTTTTAAGGCATGGACCACAGCCTGAATTCTTCAAGGATTTGCAGATCTATGGCACATTCAGACCCTGTCATTACTCTATTGTGTCAGAAAAGCAACATTGATGTATGATAACTAAGCAGGTAGGGGTTGAGAGATTTGCTCAATTACACTTTTGGGCTATGTCCATTGCCATAATTTACCCATAAATGAGTTCCTGGGTTCTCAAACAGCATATTTACACACGCTTAAGAAACTCAGTTACTGTTGGCTTTCTGTAGTAACCATAAGTTTTTAAACATCACATACATGAGATCTCTGGTTTTCATAATCAGGGCAGAATAATAACAGAGAAACCTGATTTCCCCACCACATTTCTCCTGGAGAAAGTCCATTTCTTGGCCACATTGCAGGTCACCGTCTTTCTAATCCCCTTTTTACGCTTGAGCATGTGCCTAAAACACGTGTATCCATTTGTGACAGCATAGTACTGCATTTTTGCAACGGAGAACACTGTCGCTCGGCCAGCGGCATCAGCGTCCAAAAGTGCAAAAAAAATGCTGAATTCATTTCAGGTTTTTCTAGCATTTCAATGTCATGTTAAGGAATGAAAAATGAATAGACAATTAAAAAGTCAAAAATATTGAAAGAAATCTTTAAACTAACCAAATGATTTTTTTCAGTTCACCAAAATTACAAACAAAATTGATTGAAGAAAAAAAAAATGAATAATGACACAAACATATTCTCGCACTTTCCTCAAGTTGCATACATAGTTTTGGTTTCATTTGCACAGGTTTTTAGATATCTATCGTCAAGACGCTCTCAACTGTATTTTTTGGCAGTATTTATTTGGTGAAAAGTAGTTCCAAGGAGAACTGTTCACTGTTCACTGTCTGTGGATTGCTCAGATGAACAGGGACAGTGAAGAAGGAGATGATTTACCGCCCTTCGTCACTGTGGGTAGAGGAAAAAAATCGCAGACACGGATATTTCAAAACCATAGCAACTAAAACAAAAACGCAACAACGTGTAAACTCAAACGGACGCCAGTGAGCGCGACCCAACTCGAAGGCACCATTCGAAGGCACTTCACAGAACCTACTTTTGGCCCAAGAAGTGGTACTAATTTTGGGTTCCAGGAGCCTGTCGCTGTGGCTCTTTCTCGTCAAGAAAGCGTGTCATCACATCTTTGGTGGGAGCTACTCCCATCAGCAGGCTACAAGACTCTTAACACGCGCTGCAGGAAAGTGACAGAAACAGCAAATTGGACAAACAAGTCAAACAAATCATGTTTTGAGGAGGATACAGTGTTCAAGGACAGTGAAAGTATAAATGTCGCATCAGGCTTTTGACTCATTTGCTGACCTTAACAGTTCTTGAAAAACAGTACAACTGAAATGGAAACAAGAACCACTCTCAGAGGGTTTAAATATGGAAACTTCCGGGTTGGCCTTTTTTAGTTGAAAAGGGCTGTTGAGAGGACACGAACCCCTAAAGTCATGATATGGGACACTAGAGTTTCTCGAGCTCGGGGTCAAAACCTCATGTGGTTTTGCTTGACTGTGTCAGAATATTTCTAACACAGATATTTGGAGCTCTATACCGGTGCTCTTGTTCGCTGGAACGACGACATATTGTGGGCTTCAAAATGGGATGATGAGTCCGAAAAGGTTGAGAAACCCTGGACTGGAGTGTGACTATTAGACCCCACTGTTTACTGAGAGGTGGGTGTAGAATAACACGTATCGATGAAGCATGGCTTCCACTTTACTCAGTGTGTGTGTGTGTGTGTGTGTGTGTGTGTCGATGTGTGAGCACCCACACACATGAAACACTGGCCCCCGGGTAATCTATTTTTTTTCTTTTTCCATTAAGTGCACTATATAAACAGACAGAGCTGGAAAAATCCTCCCACTGGAATATCGTTCTGACATCAAATTTATGAGTGTTTTCTTAGCAGCATGTGATTTCAAGTTTATTTAATCAGAGCAAACACAAAGGCCCAAATCATCAGACATGTTGTGAACAAACCACTGTCAAAAAGCCGTGCCCAGACTTGATAGGCTCATCACAAGGTGCCAACCAGCCTCAGGTTCTTTTTCATGAGCTTTGGACTTGGCAGCAACTCACAGTGTTAACTGTGGTGGTGAAAAAAATGAAAAGAATACATGATTTTGTGTGCTGTGAATGGAAAAAAAGATGACACCTACACTGTGGGAAATATTGTTTTAATTCAGAAAGAGTGTCATTTTAGGTTCACGATTGTCCAAACACCCATAAAATGATGCCTGTGTTAAAGTCAATCACAATACATGCGACACTTTGGTCTTATATAGATGTAAAAATCCAGGTCTTGTTCCTGTTGTAAGAAAACCCAATTCAAAATCACATTGACATTTGTAATAGTTCAAATTACTAAATATCCAGCCTTTGATTGTATCCTTACTCAACAGTATGCTGTGCAGTTTATTTAATTAGTTTAGACAAGGATGGTCATTTTATTAAGAATGTTGCAATATTGTTGCTTTGTGACATTTTTCAGTTTATAGCTACTTTAACGAACGCAATTTCTACAATCTTGACAGATTGAGGTGAGACTGTAGCGAGCAGAGTGGTCGCGGCCAGTCTAGGTTTGGCAGAGGGTTCGAACAGGAAAGATCTTTTCGCATTGCAGCACCAAAAAAGTTGGAAAAATGACATTAGAAGAGAGTGTTGGTGGTTGCGGATACGGGAAAAGGCAAGTTGCGATAACGTAAGTACACGCGTATTTTCATTTGAGCTTTTTTCTGTGCTTGTCTCGATTAACTTTCTGAAGGTAAGGGATGCTACCTTTTCATTTTGATTTGGAGTAAGATTTGGTGTCGGTGTCGTTACATTTTATAGGCTTTCTGTGACATTACCCACTGCAGGGGTTTGGCTTCATCACTCCTCAACCCTTCAGGAACTTTGTCTAAAAAGTTCGGCAGCCAAAATCACAATTTTAAAGCATGTGTAAACGAAAAGCCAAGTCAATAATCACCAACAACGATGAAAAAGTATGGTTTATCAGCATACTTGCCAACCTCCAGACATCATATCCTAAATCTGGAGACCTAACCAGGGTATCTGAAATTTTTGAATTTCAGAGACTGCTTTCCTGCATTCTAGTGAATTTATGGAGTCATTTTGTTGCTGAAATGTGGAGGAAGGGGGCATGGAAAAATATGACTTTCAGGAGAATCTGGAGGGTTAAATACATGATATGTTTGACCTTTGTTCACGCATACATTGGTTGCTATTGGCGATGTAGTATTTAGTATGGTAGTACTCACCTCAGGGGTGTAACATTGGTTTGAAAGGGGGGGGGCTTAAAATAAAGAAGAATTGCATCATATTCTCAGCTACTTTAAAGCAACCCATTATGATTAAGATGGCTATCATGCTTAGTTTAAGTGATAAATATACATCAGAAAAAGTCATCTTATACCCTTTTTACAGCTATATTAGAGAGTATATGCTGGTTTTTAAAAATCCACTAAAAATAGGCAATTGACTCCTTTCCAATTGCCAGTAGACAAGTTTGACTTTTCTGTTTATTTCTGATGTGTCACAATCGATGTCAAAAAGTTGCCAGAGAACAGGGTTAGTTAACAGTAGAAAGCAGGTAGTGGTAGTGTTGTGTGTAGCCTATAGTGGACTGTATGAAGGACTGTATGTAGGCTGTCGGTTGCAGGTGTCCCGCATTCACAGATCCAGACTCTGCATCTCCGGAGGCAGAAACACCTGCTGAGAGTGACAGAAAGAGAGAAGAGAGGGACGAGAAAGCACAAAACTACGGGAGAGAGAAGACATTGAGTTCGTAACATGCATAAGTGTGATAAGAATGCATACAGATGGAGAGGGAGCGACAGGCATCAAACTTGCTGTTGTTGGTGACGCTTCAGTTTTTTAATATTTCTATCACAAGACCTTACCAGTGACGTTACCACTCTAGTCACAAACGGTCTGCAACTCCCAGCGCCAGAGTGGGTCCACTTGATGCTACCATCCCGGCGTACGCAACAGCTTTAAATTAGTTGTAAATTTGTTTTTCACTGTGTGAGAAAATGGACGTGTGGCGTGAGAGCTTGTGAAAAGGGTCAGTGACGTGTCAGTTACAGTGAGAGTTAGCAACCCTGATCATGGTGGTTTCAACGTCTAACAGCAAAAACTGTAGTAGATACTAATTTATTTTCGAATATGGATAGTAAATCCCGGGGACACATTTCATTTTTCTCAGATAGATAGATTAAAGAACTGCTGCTGAAGGTGAGCTGCATACTTGGAATTTCTGACGCTAGTGGAACAACATGCTAGCGTGCTAGCTGTGATGTCCGGGCTTAGATTCAAATAATGAACAGTATTTTTTTCCCCTCCTTGTTCTAAAAGAGATGTGCAGTGTTTTGGGGTTGAACTGCTCATACAGTACAGCCAGCTAAAACAACCAATTACATCATGCCTGTTAAGCGACCGTTTTCATTTCCTGTCACAGACAGTAAACACTCCATTAGGCTACGTTATGTTTGTGGCTGTAATCTTTTGCCTCCTTGTTCCAGCTGGTTTTGTAGGATAAAGGTGGTTTTTTGGTGAGGGTAAACGTCATATTATACCTTGGAACAGGTTATGGAAGCCCATTTCCTTCAAAGGAAAAAAAACTAATTAAGCTTAGGAATGAAATAGAAAGACTCATGGTAAGTCTAATTATGAGATAAGGGCCTACTTTCTTTCTTAATTTTGACTTTCTTAGTCAAATCTCTAAGATACTAGCTCAAAATATTTATTTACTAAATACATTAGTACATTCATATCGACAGCTCCTAAATACTACAAAGTCGAACATATGATTAAGTTAGTAAGTGAACATTTTGACTTACTATTTCTTAATTTTGACTCACTATTTGACATTTTTTGACTTTCGAATATTTCACACCTGTGACCTCGCTTCAAGTAAAAATTTGGGGACTTATCATGAGTAAGCTATTGTTTGTTTTTTTCCTTTTCCTGGCAGAAATGGGCTTCCATAGGTTTGTGAGAGTTACATTTAGAGTGCCTGTTTAGTAGTACAATCCACATCCTGACTCACGGGACTGATCCAACTCATGTACAAAATCAGATTATTCAAGTTAGCTTTAATTTGCTTAAACAATCAGAATTATAGGCCTGAAAAATCTAAATTGCAGGCCATTAAGCAAACAGACACTAGACTGTCTTTCTACCACCACCTGCAGCCATTATCAACCATAATTTACAAAATTATCTGAGCGTCTATAATGTAACAATCATGATATCTTTGCCCTTTCACATGTCTTGGAGTAGTCCAAGAATCCACATTTTCTTAATAATTGAGGTTTTTCCAGTGACTAATGAAACTATTGGTCCTTGGGGCAGCTGTGGCTTGGCGGCAGAGCGGGGCGTCTACCAATCGGAAGGTTGGCGTTTCGATCCCGGCTTCCCCCATGTGTCGAAGAATCCTTTAGCAAGATACTGAACCCCAAATTGCTCCAGAAGCCGTGCCTTCAGTGTGTAAGTGATAAGTTTAATTTGTACTGATGGGCAGTTAGCTCCTGCCATCAGTGTTTGAATGTGTGTGTCTGGCTAAATGTGATATGCAGTGTGAAAGTGCTTTGAGTAGTCGGACGACTAGAAAGGCGCTGTACACGTACATTCCATTTACATTTGATCCTGCTTCTTGGTGCATGGTTAAACAAAGACATAAAGTATCTGAATGCTATAGTTTAGATATACTAGTTGTAGCAAATGACACATAGCTGACATTGTGCATTTAGTTACGTCACCTTTTCTGAGTGACTCTAATGTAAATAGTCACCAGAAGAAAGAGTAAGTTCATAATTACAGCGCCTAACTATGTGCAATATTTTCAAAGAACACCTGTAATTTCAACATTTTCCAAAGGGACCCCGTGCCAGGAAAACAAAATATACAATGTGGATTCATTTCAGGCGGAAAAACCCCATAAAGCTGTCTTTTTTGCATAAATATATCATGATAACATAATAAGTAGGCGGCCACAGCTCAAAGCCTCCCCCTGGAGTGAGTTAGAAAGTCGACCCAGAGAATAATCACTAATGTACTGGAGTTACAAAGGGCATGATGGAACAAACCCGGGAGAAAGACAGTAGTCAGTGAAAGCTGCTATTATAAATGAGTAACCAACCTTCAATAACTGCTAGCTTGATGGATCCACTGTTCATTTTCCAGTAGACTTGTTTGAAATTATCAAAGACGTGTAGTCAAGTCAGGTTGACATTTACTGAGATATCTTGACAACTCTAGGATGGATAGCTATAACATTTAGTACAGATATTCATGGTGCCCAGAGGTCTTTAAATGTGTAAGGATATTGTAGACAGTGGTGTGCTGACTCCGAGAATGGAGAATAGATCGGAAAATAGAAAGTTACAGGAAACCTGTGCACCTAATTTGAAATTGGCAGCAGGGTTAAGCTTAAGTAGCTTTAAGGTTGTAAGAATGATCTTATTCCACTCTGACAGGATTATACATTTTGTGTCATCTTGTTTCAACTCTTCAGTGAAGCTGAGGGAAATATTCAAACCGGAGACTCCATGTTTTTATGGCTGCACCATTCTATCAGATGAAAACACTGTAGATGTGTTGTGCATCATTTTCAGACACGTTTCCCTGAAATTCACCCTGAATTGACTTTTCAGTTCTTTATTGAAACATCTCAACAACCATTGAATGGATTGCTGTGAAATGTGGTTCACACATTCATGGTCCTCAGAAGATGAACTGTAATATCTCCTGACATTTCATGTTTGAAATCGCGTGGCAGGTTAAAGAATGATGTCAGTATGCATTACCGTGAACATTGCTTAGGTAATAGAGATGCACTGGAACGATTAAACCCCAGTGTATCCTAATCCTAATCTTAGTGAAAGTGAGTTTAGGTGGGTTTGCCCTCCCCTACATCCTGGTCATAACATAGCTAAGTAACAGCTGCTTGTGGTTTATTGGGGGAACAATTTATGAAATTTGAAAACTTGTTGGCTTTGGAAGCAGGAGAAGCTTTATTGAGCAACAACTGAACTTTTAACAGGCTACCGTGATGTATTTGGCTGATTCGTAGCCATGCAGCTCTCTCCTCATGCATCAACTAAAGCGCTGTACGGCGAAGAATTTGTTGTAAATGTGCCTTATTATGTGTGTTGCAAACAGGGAAACTCGCTCAGCTCCGTGTGCAAGCAGTTCTATTCGCGGAATAGTTTGTTGCGTTTCAAATCTTTCAAGTAAGAATTTGCAAAGTGATCGACGTTATGTGAATTTATGGTTTAAGATTACACAAATGAATGTTTTGTGGGAATGTGGAATGGATTTCTTGACCTGCATAACCAACTAAGAATGCATTGGAAACCAGTGAATAACTTATTAAATATAGCTTTTTCTAAATGTCTACATTTTTCTGATTCCTGTTCAAAGCATCTGCCAATAGTGTATTCTCCTAAGGAATCAATCCTCCGAAAGCATTTTAAAATCAGGTCCCCAAAGTTGACCCAGCTGCTTCGATTGCAGCCCAACTTCAAAATCCCCTCTGTGGTTATTTCTGACAGGTCTTCGTGGTTTTTAATGACCAATCATAAATCCTCATTTTTTCACCAAATGTTTTTACAACTTGCGGCTGGTCACTGGTGACTGATAGTCACTGAAGTGCTCCCAAAACAGCACGGCCATGTTGACACTGGCACCAAACAACTTTACCCAGAGACTCGTATTTGCTCACATCCTCGCCCAAGTCCACAGGCAAAGGGGGATAAGACGCAGAGAGGTTTCTAAAGAGGAAGAGGTTTAACTGCCTGCTGAAAGCAATGAATTAAAATCCGAGTGAATCAAAAATCTACCACTGCTGGAAAGAGTTGTGACTCCTTAAGACTTATCCCTTATGTAACAAAAGCCTGATTTGATTACAACTTTACATGATCAGGCTGAGGAAATACGCTCACCAAATAGATCCATGTTTACAGCAAATATTTCCTCACCTTGCTCAGTGAAGAATACGAATCATGCATTGCAGGAGTCATTTCAGGGATCCAGTCCAGGACTGCAGGAATATAGTTACTGGAACAGCAAACCTACAATGACATCATCCTCTTAAAACTAATGGCTATTATTCAAAAACATATGGCCACCGGCCACATGTGTAGTCCATCCCACACCCCCTCCTCCTCATGCCCCTTTGTGGACTTGTGTGAAAAAGAAAACAATTGTTTCTCTGTTTTCTTTTCCTGCCAGGTTAGACCTTTTTCCCCCAGGCTTTCAATGGCTGCTATAGTCGTAATCGCACGGCACTAGCGAGAGGCAAACAGCCTGAGGTTCTGGGTGGTTAACAGTCAGAAGATTGATATGACTAATCTGCCAATTTGACTGCGATCCAGAATTCCAGAGGAACCTGGTCTCTAACGCAGTGTGCCGACTCATCCCTCTTCCCGCAGACAAGCCAGAGACTTTATGTCTTGCTCTGAGAGCAAAAGAGCCAAAATCACTTCTGAATTTAAATGACTTTAAATGAATTTATGCAGTCACTCCCTCTGGAGAAGCTCTAGTCATGCTTATATTGTATTTTGGAACTTCAAAATCCAATCGAAACTGAGTTGAAGAGGATGTATTTCATATTTGTTACTACAGGAAATCATTTTAATGTCACATTCTAAATGTACATGTCCCTGCTTTATGGTGGCTTACTACTTATGGCTAACTGAGCTGCCTACACAAAATCCTCCAAAATGACCCTTTTAAGTAGCTGGCTACTAGACGGTGCACCGTAAAACAGAGAACACAGCTATACCATTAAATACATGGATGGTTTTATAGCAGTTGGGAAAATGGCAGCAGCTTTGAAGACACATACATGGATTAAGAACAGAGACGGGCCTCACTTTTTTAAACCTCAAGGCCCAGCAATGGTTCAGAGATCCATTAAACAAAACATTTGGACCTGAAGAGGGGGGAAAAAAAGAAAGAAAAGAAAGTCATGTTACGATGGCATATTTGCTGCCAAATATTTGCACTATAAGTCTTAATAACACTTTATTGTTTCCTCCTGTTAATTTGAGGTTGTGGTGTTGCATCTTAAATAGACAGTGGTGTCCAAAAGTTCCCCAGATGTGTCTTTGAAACGCAGAGGGGAGAAAGAGTAAAGTAGAGACTCCTCCGGTATGGAGTTATTAGTCACAGACAACAACCACTGTGATCTCAGAGGTCTTTGTGAAACAGTTTTCTGAAACGTTAGGGTACTAAAGTCTAAAAGGAAGTAGTACTAGAATAGTGTGGACGAAGTAACGCCAACATCTGTCAAACGTAAACTTATAATACTTAAAGATAAGACCAGGATTATTCTATATTTTTCTTACTGTCAGAAAATCACATGAAAAGACCAAAAATGCATTAGTCCTTTTATCAGTACTTTCCGACTTCCCTACCCTGTCAGTGGCACTCAGCCCAAAGCCCATTGGCTCAGCTGGGCACCGTAGATTTTAGCAAAAGTTACTCAAACAGGAGTAAATAGTGCATTTGTTCAGGACTATGTTCAGCTGTGGATTGTTACATATTTGGTGGTCTATTGAGTATTTACGGGCATGGTAATGAAGGAACATGTCACCCAGTGCAACAGTGTGGCTCCGTGGTGTGTTTTTAATAGTTTGGACAGCAATGTAGCTCTATGGCACAGAGGAATAAGATATACCAGGCTGTAGAGACACAAACAGCACTAGTTAGTAGGCTCTATTCATTGTTGGTTTTGGTCTTTTCGTGGGGTTGTTGAGAGTAAGAAAAATATAGAATATCTGCAGCTTTAGTCTTTAAGATTCCAAGTCTGGCGACACTGGTGCTAATGGCGAGTGCATTTTGCTACCGCAGGTCCGGCATGTACCTGGCCCGGTACACGCACGCATCATTTCTTCTTTTTAGAGCCTTTTCGCTTTAAACGAAGCTGATAAGAGCAGTGAGGGGGAATCAAAACAGTAAAGGTGCGGGCTGTAAAACCAAAATAACAAGATAAAAGACACTGAAATGCTTCATAGAGCAGAGAAGAACTACAGAGTCGGGGCATCGATCACCAAATATTGTGAGCTACATTTCTGACTATATTATTTACCAGCTGTTGAGCAGACAACATGCACTCAAGGAAATGTAGGTCTTCCATCAGGCCAGAGGTATTTGCTTATACAGAAGCACATTCACACAGGTTCTGGTGCACATATAACTGAGAGCTCTCTATCGAATCAAACTTTCCAGTTGTCAACTTAGTGGCGTGTTATCACACAGACTGAAATCAAGTGTGTGGTATTTGTGTTGGAGGGATAATATAATACTTTCCTAGCTTCTGACGTGGAACCAATCAAAATAGTACTTCATCAGCTTTGTCAATATGAGGTTTTCAGTGAGACGACGAATCCAACAGGATGTTTTTTGCAGATCATCTCTTAATGGGACAAAGCTGGATCGTGGCCCCAGGTTTTCTGGGGCTCTTTTGAAGGCAACTGAAGTAATGATTAGAAAGCAAAGTCCACATCTGAGATATATTTTCCAATACCAAAGCCGTTACTAGAACCAGATGGCCAAGACATTGGTCCGTTTGATACTTCCTGGTTTTTAACAAGCCTTTTTATTGACAGAATGGTTTCATGTTTTGTTGTTTACGCCTGTTGTACTGACATGATAGATTTCAGCTCATAAACGTATTTACATTTAAACATTCATCATCGAGTTAGTCAAGTCTATGTTTCTTGTGCGGGGAAATTACAAGCTGCCTCTGTCAGTGTTTTGGATTCTGTGCATATTTGCATGTTACTGTTCATGAATCAAACGAAGTAGCATGGGAAAAGTCATGCCTGTTTTAGCGTGGAAACCATATCCATCAGCGCAGACTTTGCGAAAACAAATCTTTTGAGTTTTACAGTTCATTAGACGGCGCTGCCTCTTGGTCATGAAAGCATTAAAGTTCACTATCAGCATGAGCTGTTAATGATGTATATCTCAGGATTAGCATTTACACACCACATACCGAGGCACCAACAGCCTGTGAAACCACAATGAACCTGAATCAGAAGACACCGGGACAAGAATTTAGCATCGTCAGACAGGGGGGTTAAAAACATGGGTGATCTGGCAACGTGATGCTTTATCTTTCCAAACAGCATGAAAATGTTGGTTTGGCACAGCAAACAGAAAGTGTTCTCTCTTTGACATGATTAGTTGTTTTGGCAGTTCATACTCTACTTTGTTTTAACAGCATCGCACATCCTGTTGCAAAGACCCAAATGAGGGCTCACAGAAAGGTAAGAGGTTCCACAGTCTTTGTAAGACAGTTTGAAGAGGCCAAATGTTTACAAGTGACTAGCATAGTTAGATATTGCTCTTATGCACACATCAAAGAAGCATTTCGTAACTCAATTTACGTTACGCAAATTCGGAACTTTTAGATGTCGGCTGTATTTTCTCTCATCCTCACGTCACTTCAATGATATGATTGATATTATATTATGATTAGATATAAAAGTACTCTGCAATGCAGGAAGTTGTCAAGATAACTGAAGCAGCTGTAGTGGGATGATGCCAAAAAATGACGCCACACTAGGTTTGGCTATATGGCAGTTAGTTTGTGATGATTTGATTAAATATACATTTGTTTCAGGACATGTCATGTGCTCTGTTCAATTCAGTTCAATTTTATTTATATAGCGCCAATTCTTAACAGAAGTTAACTCATTGCACTCTTTCTTTAGAGCAGGGCCAGACCGCACTCTTTATAATATGTATTTTTATATATTAATGTTATTTATTTCATAATATTTAAGCCTGATATCAACTGAAATATTAAATGTTTTATGACTAGAACTTGACAATGGGCTTTCATTTGCTTTAAAGGCATAATTTAGCTAAAAAATGGAAGTGAAGTTGTTCTTAGGAACAGCATTGCTAATTAGCACGCAAGATAAAGTACAGCTGAGGCTGGTGGGAATGTCACTAGGTTTCTAAAACAAGTCATTACGATACACCGTCTAGGATCCGCAAATGTCGGTACCAATTTTTTATGGCAATCCGTCCTGTAGTTGGTGAGATATTTCACTGGACCAAAGTGGTGGACCAACCATCCCTACCAACCAATAGGTCTGTGTAAATCCACGAAAGAAAACTAAATAATATGAGAGACAGCATTCAGTTTTCCATATTTATGTAAAATTTGTATGTACATGTAATAGGCAGCAATGCACCGCTGTCAATAAAATCTGGAACAAAACAGTGCGAAAACGGTCCAGCGACACTTAAGCAAAACAAGCCAGAACACAATATTAGCACTTTTAAACATGTAGGACTACAAGGCGTTTCCCATTACCGATGGATACTGATTACTGCAGTTAGACTGGATGTAGAGAGGCAGCAAAGTGATAAAAAATATTTTGCCAAATGTCAGGTGACAATGCACGACAAGAAATCAAGAAATGTGCCACACAGGCCTACATGCTATCTCACGATGCCTATCGGTGGTCATGATTCTCTTAAGATTTTTCAAGTAAAAAAAAAAAGAAATGCAACAACGAAATGAAGGAAATAAAAGGAAATTATCAAAATATTGGTAGTGCAGTCTTTAGTTTGACAGAACAATCAGGTGATGGCAGGAGTCTCATACTTCTGTCAATAACTTATTCAACAGGAACCCTATGTGGAGCTGCTCTGTACACTGTGGCAACTGCCAATTCCCTATTCTAATCATTGATTATATGATTTATTATTATATGATCAGAATATGAGATTTAAAAGAATAATTGAGCATTTCTCTTGCTGAGCGCTGGATGAGAAGATCAATACCACTCTAATGCCCCAACGCTTAATAAGTTGGTTAGCCAGATACGTTAGCATAAAGACCGGAAGCAGGAAGAAAAAGCTGGCCTGGCTCTGTCCAAAAAAAAAAAAAGAAGACATACTAGCACCTCTAAAGCTCACTAATTAACACAATATTTTTAAATTGTGTAATCTGTACAAAAAAAAGTAAAAACAACAATGTATGGGTTTTTACATTTGGACAGAGGCAAGCTAGCTGTTTCCCCCTGCTTCCAATCTTTATGCTAGGCTAAGCTAACTGTCTGCTCGCTCTAGCTTCATATTATGTACTGACATGAGAGTGGGGGCATGATGATCCAGCGTGGGATGAGAGAGGACATTAATTAGCGGCGACTGCAAACGGTAAGAACAGTGTTTCCTTCTTACTCACCAAACTTAATTCATAAAGCCTACAGTTTCGTTTTACTGGTGATGAACAAAAGCACTCACGTAGTGACCTCACTTATTTTATTTGTTTTATAAATGTAGAGGGTCTTAAGGTAATTTCGGCATGGATGATTGCCAACAAAACAATGATTTACATCGACGAAAAGGCAATTTATTGTAAAGGTACATAAAGATGATCGAGAGACCGCCGCAAACAGCTGTTTCTACGCACCTCTGCCTGCTTCTCTGTTTGGGCAGTGGAAAAACAGAGCAGGAGGGTTTCCTTTATCTCATACAAATCGCCCTGTCTTAATAGTCTAACCTGCAATATTTATCTCCAATAGACTTGAACTGGGTCCTCAAAAATACGGATCAATTCACAGTTCAATACGGAACACGTCTCTTAGGTTCCAATTACGGGACGATTCCGTATTTTACGGTACGGTTGGCAACCCTAGGTATCAATCTTCTCATCCAACTCTCAGAAATAAAGCAAAAGTGTATTTCCCAAAATGTCTAACTATTCCTTTAATCAAAATCCACTGACCTGTTGAATGAAAGAGTGTAACAAAGTATCTACATACATGAAGTGGAAATGATTTCAGTGAGGAAGGGCTTTTACTACAATGTCCTTTTCTTAAGCAGGGGCGGGGGGGGCATTTCAAAGTATATCTGAAAATATACAAAGATATATAGATATATAAACAGGACAATAGAAAGCAAAGTTTGGGATTTTAATGCTTGTGCAAGTTCATATGTAGGATGAGTTGCAACCAAAGGAGGTGGGTCATATTATTTGAAGACGTTCTCGTAGCTGGGACATTTGTAGGTCTTGAGTTTCTTGATGGCCTTTTTGAACTCTTTGCTGGACTTGTCCCACTTGTGGATGCCCGTGAGGAGGTACTGCTTATCCACCTTGCGGCCCATGATTAGATACTGGTTTGCCAGGTTGTCCAGCTGCTGGCAGGGGCAGTCCGCGCCGTTCTTCAAGTACAACACCAGCGTCTTCATGTCCTTCTTCTTCAGGTTCCCCGCTTTCAACATCTTCTTCCTCTTGTGCAGGATCACCTTTCGGTCCATGTTTTCTCGCTTCACCTCCTTGATCTTGGTCTTGAAAGCTGTCGGTGGAGAGAAGGAGAAAAAAAGGGTTGGTCCACATGCTTGGAGGCAGACGGGTTCTTGTACAAAACGTCTGGTCTAATCACAATGTTGCCTCTCCTCTAGACTGCTAGTTAATATTTTATGATTACAGAAATGCCTGACATGACCAGTGTGTCACAGCAAAAATGAAACATGACAACGGGAGTCAGTGGCAAGTCAGCACCATCTCTTCTGGGACAAGAAAGTCTGCTAATGTGATTCTGTAAAGGTATACTGGTTTGGTAAAACAATGCGCCTCCACTGGAATATTTCTTTCACTGTTAGTTTGCTTCAAAATGTGCTTTTCCTACTCTTTGCATGAAATGGTTTGAGTCTGCACTTTTCTTCTGGACTCACAGCCCATCCCCTCTGAGGGATTGTGCACCGTTCCACCTCACTGGTATTGAGTTGCACAGATTCACACCAAAACAGGTGATGGCCACTAAAAATACAATAAATAAACGCAGAAGATCAACAAGTACATAGATACTAAAATCATGCATTAGCTAGATTGCGGTAAATTACTTGCCCCGGGGCTTTATACTAACTTTCTGGCATATTCCTTCACTGTGTCGAGTAATTTTAGGTGAATAGCTTTTTTCAAAGTAAGACTGGCCCTTTCACTGTTTTAGGGGTGAGCGATAGGGATCAAATTCTTCATCCTGGTATATGTCATTTTATACCTGTAAATTTTATACTCATATGTAAGTCGCTTTGGATAACAGCGTCTGCTAAATGACTAAATGTAAATGTAAATATAATGTGCCATAATACCTTTTAGTGAAAACGTCTGATCGATACGTGCATTGCACCTCAATGTGGATAAAGTTTCTCTTGTGAAGCCAGTAGGATTTTAAAATAACACCACGCAAAAAACTGCCAACTGAGTCTTGCTTATGCTCTGTATAGGTGTAGGCTGAATGTAATAGTTCTGTTGCAAACCTTGTTCATGCACAAGAAACCTTGTATGATCCTTCTAACACTGGGTTTTAGGTTAATGCCAACACATAATGCAATATTTGTTTTAAAGATTGCCTGATACTAAACCTGGATACCAAGCATCAAAGACCAAATAAAAACAAGGCCCCTTGAATTTGTCTTTCCTAGACACAAAGAAAAAACCTTATATCTGTCTAATGAAGGATGATCAAGTGTCAGCTATTTTGTCCAGTGACCTTTGATTTACGGTCCCAACCATTTTTTACCTAATGAAAGTGATGTATCTGTGTGGTCAGGGTTTGCAGTTGCTTGACAATGTTTAATCAGAATTGTCTTGCTAACAGTGATTTGGTGCCCACCTTTGTTTTTGGCTTGTACCTCCCGCTGTTTTTCAGGCTGACCATAATACTCCTGATCTTTCACTAAACTCTCTTTAACCTTCTAATCTCTCTGTTTCCTCAAGTTCCCCCTTCTTAAACGGAGCACGAGTCCGACTTTTGGTGGTCCAAAACTCCATATGCCGCCGCGGATTACGTCCTCTCATTTTCCACTGACACATAGTGAGCGATGTTGTGTGCGGCACGGACGCCCTTGTGACACGGCAACGCGCGAGAAGGAAACAAAAAAAAAAAAAAGACCAAAACCCCAAAGACATAGCATGCTATGTCCAATCCAACTGGCAGCGCTGGATAAATCCCTGAGTCATGTCGGCGATAAAGTCTTGTGACTTACAGTGCGGGGAACAGCCAGATTGAGCGTGAATCATTTTCACACTCCTGATGGAGATCTGGGCTGTTAAAACTAACTTCTGTCTAATTTTCGCCACAGTTTTAGACACCAAATCCCTCTTGACTGGCTTCTCACAGTATCGGGCTTGACATAAAACCCAGAATTGGCACTTTAAGAAACCTCCAAACGTTTCATCTCTTCCTTTGCGCCGGTATCTCCCATTGCTAATTAAAGATGTTGAAAAAGAGCCGCCCTGTTTTTCCCAGTATTAAGAGTGCACATGGTAGGGATTAAGCCTTTTATCCTCTGTCTGTAGTCTCTCAAACGGTCTCTATGAGGAGGCTTAGTGTTCAGTGAAATCAAAATGGGCAGCATTCATAATTAGTGAGTCATAAAAGAGAAGGCCTGAGCCCACTCTTGATAAATCCTCCATCCTCGATAATCCGTTGACGCTATGAACTTTCTTTGCACCTCGTGTTGTTTGAGGGCTTAATCTCCTCAGCAACAGCGCACAGTAAGAAGCGAACATCAAATCATTGACCTGCTTCGGTTGTTAACAATGCTGTCCTTTGCTTATGGCTGGTGAGACTGTCCCTGCGTCCACACATAACGGTACTTGCGCAATGGAGCGGGGAGATGCGCCGCTACATCCGTGTGCTCCTGCTCTCCTTGTGCGGGGTGTGTCGGACGTGACCGGTAACGCTCACTCGCTCACACAGTAGGCTGGCGTTGTGGCTCCACCGGTGTGACTAAAACAAAGCTGTTGTGCCGAGACACTGAAGGTATTTGATTGAACCAGCCAAGACCTCAAACGTTCTAGCAAGAGCTGCGCGACACGGCTGAAATCACTTTAAGGATATAAATGAAAGTAATTCTCTGGTATCCATAAATAACCTAATATAGCAACGGTATGCAAGCTCACGTACAAACACTTCACTTTACTGGTGTATTCCCACCTTCTGCTACTTTCTAATTCCACTCCCCAGCAATACTTTTTTACTTCGCTATATTTATGTGACTGCTCATACTCACTAGTTACTTAGCAGAATTTGACTCGACATACAAACATATCACTGAAATGCTGCTTACACGTATATAACATTCTGAAAGGAGCCATTCCGCATGAGTGCTTTTAGTTTTGAAACTTGAAGGACCTTCTGCTGTTGATACTTCTGTGCTTTTACTACGGTGACACTGCGGATGCACTTGTATTTTACTTGCTAGCGCTAACCTAACCTGGAGGTCACGGCCCCCCACACAGGGTTGTGACGACGGAAAGGGTTGTAAAACGGGAACCAGAAACAAAACACATGTCCGCTCCGCAAAATGGTGTATATTTTGTCACAGTTTCCTCTGATCTTTGCCTTATTTCTGGTGAATAACTGAATAACCTTCAGGCCTCTAACAACAACACAAAGAGGGGTGGAGGGGAGGGGGAAAAAAATCACTTTTTGGCTAAACTGATCACAACCAGTAGACAAATGCAACCAGTAACGCGCGGACAGCGGTAGAATTGCTTTGTTTTAAGGGACCACCAGTAAAAAAAAAAAAAAAAAAAGCTGGGAACTGCTGATTTAATGACCTGAGCTGTGCTCCAATGTTATGCTTCACATCCAACAAAACCTTTGAATTCTAAAAACTAGATTTAGGGATCTATGTTATGTTAATTTGGCTGCGAATGAATTGTTCTTTTAATAATCCCAAGTAATGCAGCGCTGCCAAATTGCCGTTTTTGGTGGACTCTCCCGTTCTACTCTATTCTGGTCCCTGACCCCTGACCTGATTTCCTCTGCCGGGTTCAGAGTCACAGACAGGACCTCCAGCTCCCAGGGTGTCATAAACCCAGCCGGAGGGCGCGCGCTGATCCCCGTTGGCACTAATGGAAACTCAACTGATCCGATAAGCCGAAGTGATCGGTCCTCCAGCGCAGGGCCGCCCTGTTGTTTACTGGATCAGCAAAGGGAAGGGGCAATTTGGCAGCGTCAGCAAAGTGAGCTCTCCGCGGCAGAGGAGAGATTCGAATGAAGGGTGCTGGAGTTTTCTTTGGGGGGGCGGGGACAATGAGGTACCGTAAAACCTTAAACACTGAGATAAATTGTGGCGGGAACAAAGTGTCGAGTGGGATGAGCTGTAAATCTATCCCCAGCTGAATAGGATGGGTGTGTGTACGCATGCGTGTGTGTGTGTTTGTTAGAAGGAGATTCATCGGGATCATGGAGAAATCAGGGAACGTTAGACCTAAAAACTAATACTAAGACTAAAAGAAACTAAAAGGGCTGTACCCGTTACTTGTTACGGTAACTCTGATGTATCAGCTTGAAATCGCACATCTAATTAACACAAATCTTTTCTCCTCTGCCAGAAAAAACTTCACATCAAACCACCGCAAGTCAAAAGCTGTCTTGCCGCGCTATCCTCTGCTTTAGTCAGGACCAAACCACGTGGGGAAGTCAAATGAGCCTGTGCAGCTGATGGGAAGCAATTACGCAGGGCGTCAAACGATAGAAGCACTATTATTCTAAAAAACAACTTCTCACTTAGCTTTCACCTTAACAGAGAACAGACCTTTCGCAACTTCCAGTAAGTGAGGTTTTCAGTGGACAAAAATGCTAATTCATTGCCAGGGTGGGGATATTTTACACATGATCGGTCCGCGCAGATTAATAAAGCCTTCAGTGCAAGTCACTGATTCATTTCTCAAGCCTCTCCGCGGTTTTGCATCCCCCGTGTTCCATGGAGAGGAGCAAGAGATCTGTCTTTCGGCTCCTAAAACCCCCGCTGCCTGTCGTGTCCGTGCACTTCCAGTCAAGTCAAAACCGGCAGCCTGCAATCAGGGTGATGGCCTTATCTTCCGTTGGTGGGATAAAACCCATCGTGATTAAATCTTGGGCTTTTTTTCCCCGCCCATCTGCATATTTTCTTCTTCCTCAAGACAAGACATTAACTCGTGTTTAATTTCAGCCGCTGTCAGGCGTATTTATAGTTGCTGTTTTTTTCCTCGGACCGAAAGTGAATTCCATTGGCCTACTGGATAAAAAGCAACAAACAAATCTTCGGCCTAGCTGGTGATATAACCAGTGATGCTATCGCTTGTCAGGCTGTGCATTAGTTGTTTACCCGCTGGAATCAACCCAGATGCCACACTGACTCACAGCGACGTTTGTTGCATTCCAGAGGAGGTCGGTCCCTTGTGGGTTCAAACCTGCAACATAAGCAGCGCGCGGTGTGTCATCCCCGGGCCTGATACTACATCTGTCTGTGTACCCTCACATGTCAGCTGGTTAGGGGGCTTATGACAAGCAAGCAAAACAACATCTGTCTCCATCCGAGATGAAACAAGCCAATAATGTGCCACTCTCCGCTTGGCAAACCAGGACGCAGACTGAAAAAGGCGAGTCCCAGCACCGCAGCATAAACAACAAGGCAATTCGCTAAACAAATGTAACTTTAAACTTTTCCTGAGAACTGGAAGAAAGTCTGTTTCCAATGTGCACCAAGCCTATGTTTGCGCGGCCTGGCACCTGGAATTCAAGCTGCCCCGAGTTTTGGTCGAGCCGGCAAAAATAAAACATGAAAGCGTAACATCTTGCATCTTTTGTGCATCATGCGCATATTATTCCTGGAAGTCCTCATAACTGCAAATCAGTTGATGTTTGTTTTTTTTAATTGAACTCAAAGCTTCCGATGTCTTTTTAAAGTGTACGGGCTCGTGCTGGGCTCCTCGTGCGAAATTTCCAAATTTCCAAATTTCCACAGCTACATCAGGTTCCCCATCAGCTAAAGATGCTCCTTCCTTCCTGGTTTGTTAGTGTTGTTTTCAGTCTTGTTTCCAAACCGGTTGGGATGAAGATGCTCTAATGAAATTAATGATTGAGCCTTGTCTTATTTTCACGAAAGGTGATCCATCCCTAAAATGTCCAAATATTCCCTGACTTCTACAGAAATGTTCTCTGATTCCTCTTTCGGCAATATGCCTCTCTAGTTTTGAGCATATTCCAAAAAACTCCATAACAACTGGCAAACTAAGAGCATGACTCTAGAGGCCATGAAACCCCTCTGAAATGTGACTGTGTGGTTGTTAATTTGAAGATTGAGCTGCTGAAATATAGACTTTTCAAACCTGCAATGACAGGGCAGCAGAAACAAATTCTGAACACAACTTTGACATATCATCACCTTTTTGCTCGATATGATGAACTTGTAAGCAAACAGTTGCATATTTACACATCCAGCAGCCACGGAGCAACATTAGCATTCACTTGGAGTCCAATATTCAACCCTCCTTTAGCTCTCCTATTGGTCTCTACCAACTCCTGAGGGAAATATTTGGCTCTTTAGCCCCTAAAATGCTCCACCAGGTTCACCAGCTAGTCTCTAACTGTGTCTGTCTGCAGTTTGGAGCTCAGAAAAGCCAGTGTGGAGCTGCAGATTCAGGTGAGGATCCTCTCTAGGTTCACCACTACAAGCGACCCCCCCATTCTAATTTGATACATTGTCAATTGAAGGTTATAACCGCTTTAAGATACAAGTTAGTTTTCCAGTTTGGGGCCAAAATGTATTCCACTCGGCAAACTGTTGTCACCACTAATGCGAAAGAAAGTAATTCCATTTTGATTACAACCTTAAAACAAGACTTTAAAAACATCTGACAGGATCAAAAGAAAGGCTGTATCTGCCTGGGAATTCATCTACTCACTATACAACACACAATATGTTGTAATCAATTCAAACGCAGCCCATGTAGCTTAATCCTAAACTACATGGTGCCTCCACTGCCTCACTCGAGTGACAACCTGACGGAGCTACTGTATGGCAGCAGCGCTTTATAAAGTCAGCAATGATTTTTCATCTATGGTGTTAAATTCAGAATGCTTCTGAACAGTACTTCTCAGATAGTTTGGTGTTATGATTATTTGTTCAGCACAGCTCGCTAGTTTTCAATAGCCTAGCTTACTGAGAGGGCAGCGGGACATGTAGTCGGTCAGATGGACAGCGAATATACGGCACATTTTTCCAGATGAGTGTCTACATGTGCAGAAGTAAAACACACTTTGTGAGCAAAGACATTAGGGTGTTAAAACTGTCCTAATTTCTGTGTAAGTAGAGTATCATCCACTAACTTCATTAACCAACACAGGTTAAGGGTTTTTGAAATTTTATTCCATCAGGATTTTAAAAGTATATATATAAATAGATGTCATTTATACGTCCTTTAGGAAGACATTTAATGTGGATTATCCCCCATGTGCGGAAGGTATTCTGCAACAACAGTCCACCCAGACAGCAGAGCAAACATCCCACTTTACTACTGCGAGGACGTGCCGCATAAAGACTTTAATGACCCCAATTCATTAGTCACAGAACATCATCCTCTGCCAAACCAGACAGGCCTGGTGCATCTGACCAAGAGACAAAACCTCACGTGTAACTTTTACATGAAAACAAGAGGGCGTCATTGATCTACCCAAGAACGTTGCTGGCATGAAACAAGTTCTATAGAGTTCACTGGGGTGGAAATGGCCCACTGCGCTCAGATACAGAGCGCTCTTTACATACTTTCTTAAGAATTTATGGTTTGTTTTAAAGCTTGAAGATGGAGGATACAATTGATGCAATGTCATGCTGCTCTTCTGATTTCACGGAGTGCCGCGATACATGTCACGGCATATCAGAGTGGGGTGTGTGGACAGCATTTGGCACGGTGTGTTGGCGCGGTGGGTGTTGGGAAGACACTTACCGAACTCGCTGGCACACATGTGCTCCAGCATGGCGTCTGTTTTCATTTCATTGTCACATGGAGGGCAGATGGGGGAGTAACCTGTGGATAAAAGAAGGGGGTATGGGTTGGGAAATCAGTGGAAAAGAGGCAGAATATCAAATGCAAGCTGCAATGATGCCATTCACGAAACATTCCCATGGCTTTACGTTGGAATTCTTCATGTCGCCCGCCATTTGGGATATGGTTAGAAGAACTAAGAAAGAATAAAGAGGGAAACAAATGTCATTTTTTTGAAGGGGAGTCAGACTAAACTCTTCACCACACTGCCCTTAAATTCCAATTGTTAATGTTTTATCCTGCAAATATCTACACACACCTAACATCCCCCTGCATGCCGAGATCCTATCTAGTGTCTGGTGTCAATCGCCTGGTCTCTTGGGCTTCGTACGCTCTGATGACCTGACCTCAGTGAGGAATGTCTTCAGCTTTTATAGCCAGCTGTAACTAAGAGCTGCAGTAAACATTCTTCCTCACTCTCTGCTACATTTAGACAGTTTTCAAAAAAGGATGGTTCTATAATACTCAACAGGGATATATATATATACATATATATATATACATCCTTAAATGCAAAAACAAAGTATTAGAAATGTGGAAGGCATGATAATGTAATGATATTCAATCCAAGCTCAAAGAAATGCTCTGACATTCCAAAAAATAAAAAGAGAAGGCAATAATAGCCGACTCGAAAGACAAAAACCCGAATGAAGAGAAAGAGCCAAAATGTGTTTTTGCCAAAAAGTAATTCAGTCTAGAGGCATATCTGCGAATATTTTACCAACACGATTTTTCAATTTTTTTCTGATACCGCAAATGATCGCTTCATGCCAAACAGCTGAGTTTACTTTCCAAACAAACTTGGACCTGCAATGCGATCGCAGCGTCCTGCAGCATTTAATTCAAACCGACTGCATTTCACTGTCGCAGCGTGGATCTGGATCGATGGAGCGCAGGGGTAAGGAAAAGGGGGAAACAAATAGGTTTCTCTCCGTTGCCAGCTGTCCATTACATGTGTTTAACGAAAGCTCGTGAAAGTAACGCCCAGGTGTAAAGAGCTTGTGAAAACAGACACTATTTACAGAGTCACAGGGTCTCTTTGACTATTTGAGCCTGGTTCTCCTTTAAATCAATTATCACCAGGCCTGTGTTCAGCAGTGGCGTGGCACGTCCTGTTAGCTGACCTCTATTAAGAATCATTAAGGAGAGCGGCTGAGAAGATTAGGCTGCTTTTGTTAGTCTTTCTCAACCTCGAGATCAGACATTACCGCTTTCCCGCGGCATATTAGTGGCCGCAAAAGGCAGTCTGTGACACTCCGTGTTCGGCTCAGGCCTGACTTTGGGTCCTGCGGGAGATCGTCGACCTCATTCATCGCCAGCGCCGACGACAAATGAGGTGACGTCTTGGAGGAGCATGCAGCTCTGTGTGGTCCCCCTAACCCTGAAAAACGGGACTCCGTTCATACCACCGATGTCGGTCAGTAACACCCACTCCCTCTACACACACACACAAACACACACACACGGGACATGTTCGCTCTGCAAACACAGTGAGCACTGTGTAATTGCTGGAAGATCCACAGTCCCCCCATTTATGGCCAACACGTTCAGCAAAAATGTCTCCAAGTGGTGCATTTACAGCTTTAGATTGAAATATAAGAAAGCTGATGATGCCATGGTGGAACCCCCCCCCCCCCTATTTCATGGTTAAAGTAAATGAGGTGGTTGTACTTTCCCTTCCCTGGCATGCACCTCACCTAGGCGACCGGCAGGGACACTGAACCGAAGCTTCAAACCAAAACTATTCCGAACCAGCCCAAGCTTTATCTTCCCAAACTTGTTGCTTTTGTGCATTTTTCGGGGTTTCTCTGGTATTTGTCAGCTTGGCCCACCGGTTCAGTGCTGGAAGGCCGCTTTTCTGGACTATGTTACCCCCCCCCCCTTCCCTGATTCTGCATGAGGTGTCTGACTCTGCTTCATGCCAACACACACACACACACACACACACACACACACACACACACACAATCCCAACAGGTTTGGGGAATCTGCAGCCAAGGAGCCATTAGTGATAGATAAAAACCAGTCGGGGGGGGGGGGGTTGCCATGTCCTTGGGAGCTTTGTTTAGAAACGGCTGGCCTCGCTCACTTCCAGACTGGATTTTAAAACGCATTATTTGGACAGTGTGCTTTTCAAATTATGTCTTCACCTTTCCACCTTTTGTCAGATTGCATTGCATTTGACAGCGATGGCACGGTGGAGAATGGAAATTAATAGATGCAGGTATTCACTTTTCGGTGCTGGACTTCCTCCCAGCATTGTCCTCCAGTTCACCAAACACCTTGAAATAAATCACTACCATCTGTTTGAGCTTTTTCAATATTACAACACCACTCCAAGTCAACAGCAAGCAACTTCCCATTCGCATCGAAGCCAGGGTTTATACAGCAGATTATTAGATTGAAAAGAAAATGTAACCACATAAGACTTTCTTTAAAGGAGCATGCGAGGAGGAGGTGGGTTGACGTTGTTAAAATGGGATAAAATCCAGGAATTTCACGGCTGATCACCCCCCCCCACAAAAAAGGCTGTATTTTGGTTTGTTTGTGTTGGGATTTGCATCTGCAAACACACCTTCACCCCTGAAACAACATTCTCAAGCCCCTTCAACTGCACGGGTGTCGACTTCTACACAGTGGCAAAAGTGGTGGCTGTTTGTTGTTTTCTCAGTCAGGTAGTGACGCCGGGTTGGGTAGCTAATGCTTGGTTTAATTAAGGGATCCCAAATGGCTGCATTGTGGCCGGTTGAAAGAAAATTGACCCATAACAATTTTTAAAACCCACTCATCATTTGAGTCATTTATCAAGCAAAAAATGCCAAATGTTTGTTTGTCTGTGCTTTTCTCTTTTTCTTTCAGCTCCTTGTGAATTGAATATCACTGAATTTTTTATTTTTTTTTGGTTACACATGGCGTTTATTCAGTATTTTTAGACTTGATATGTAGGCTATTTGAATCTGACTACTACTTTTAGGCCACTTTGAAACCGCCTTTGGACCCTGACGTCGGGAAATACAATTTACAGAAAGTATATATATACGCATAGATGAAAAAGAAATCCCATGGTCTGGTTCAAATGTTCTGAGGAGGGGGGACGTGTCAGAGGGGACTTGGGCTCATGACCTCAGTATTTCTAAAATTCTACTGCTTTGGGCTTTGGCAACTTGTGATGGTTATTTCTTGCTCTTTCCTGGCATTTTATAAACCAAAAGATCATTCAATGAATTTACACAAAGTCTGGTAAATGGCGGATTAACCAGTATTGACAATAAAAATAATATATTGCCTGCATTAGTTAGGGCCCCCCACCACTTTCTGACCAGAAAGGATCTCCCCTCTCCATCAGATAGGTCACCACCGATATGCCCTGGAGTAAAGGCATTAAACACTCCGATGATGTCCCCGTGGAGCTGACCAGCAAAACACTGGTTTTTACTTTAAACTACATTTAAATCACAACTTGCTGTAAAATAGCGTGCACACTCAGTTGGCTTCTCTTGATAATTTCAAAACAAAGTAACAATAAACACGTATAAATGTAGGGGTCCATCAGTGAAACAGACCTGCCAGGTGGGAATTACCTGTCGGATTGGTGGCCTCGGTGGCATTGGGCTGCGTCATGGCAATGCACACATCGTCTTGGGGAAACTTGTCACAGTTGAGCATCTCCGGCCAGGGGAAGCCGAACGCCTCCATGATGGGGGTGCAGCCGTCCCGCACGGCCTCGCACAGCCAGCGGCACGGGTAGATGGGCCGCTCCAGGCACACGGGCGCGAAGAGCGAGCAGAGGAAGACCTGGGTGCCCGGGTGGCAGTTCTTGTGCACCAGCGGCACCCAGCTGCTGGCCTGCTGCTTCGCCTCGGCCATGGTCTCGTGTTCCAGCAGGTTGGGCAGCAGCATCTGGTTGTAGCCCACGCTGTGGCAGAGCCGCAGGTCCTCCGGGATGTCCACGCACTGGGGAGGCTTGCCGTAGCTGCGCCCGCCGTTGTAGGTGTCCGACTTCCAGTTGAGGTACTCGTACTCTGACGCTCTGCACGCTGACATAAGCGCCACGGTCACCGCCAGCCGGATCATCCCCCAGAACGACTCAGAAGCAGACCTCATGTTTTCGGTTTTTTGCGACGATGCAACGGATGCAACTCAGCGCGGCTCAGACAAGGCGATGCGACGCTCACTTCATGAAGAAATTCAGAGTAATAGCAAGAAAGGAATGTAGCGGGGTGGGGAAAGATGAGCTCTGATGATATGGACGTGCGTAAAAAAGTGTTTGAGTGTCTGGTTTGGGTACAGTCCACGAGCAGTCTCCCCCGGCTGCGGCTCCGTCGCGCTCCTCTGGTGCGTCTGGCTCCTGCGAGAGTTCGGGGAGGTAAAGCGCTCTCCCTGTGCGGGGCTCGGAAACAAGAGGAGGTTGTAAAGAGCACTCCGGCCAATCGGAGTGCGTCTGCGCCTTTTGGCACTCTGCTGTCAGTCAAAAAGCTTAATTACCCAGTGTGTAAAAACTCTCCAGGAGCCTCCCTAGCCCTCTTCTTCCTCCCCTGCTTGTACTTCCTTTGTCCAAACTAAATACCGAATAATAAAAAAAATGAATTAAAAAAAGCATAGAATGGCAAATGGAGGCACGCACATACTATTAACATGGGATTGTTTGCGGTTAATATATGAGTTCTTGTGCAAATTGTGCAGAATAAAAGTGTATTTATAGAGCGCTCGCTTTCATTCCAGGTCCCAAAGTGTGGGTGCAGGGAACGAGGTCCTGAGGATGATGGAGGAATATCTCCCCAGTAAAGTGAGGAGACCCTTAATTGGCACTGAATTAACTAGAAATAGGCCCATAAGAAGGGCAGCCCCAGTTGGTGCCCCTCGCGTGTTACCATTGGAGGCACGGCGCTGAGCATCCCCTTCGCTGAAAATAAACCCAGAAGGTTGTTTAACGAAACTTAGTGCTGCTCTGAAGCTTTTCCAGAATCGGCGAAGACCCTTTCTAACCATCTGGATGAGAGGAGTTGGTTTTTTTTTTGCAAATCGTCTGCACAAAAAAAAAAAAAAAAAAAAGTAACGTCAATATATGCAAATATATATATATATATGACAGTCGTTCTTTTTTAATAAAAGAGCGGTTCACACTGTACAAACCGAGCATGGAAACATGTCATTTCCAGCAGCCGTCTTTGTTTGATTTCTCTTTTTTTTTTTTTTTTTTACTTGCAAAAGACATCCAGATGGGTTGAAGAAGCTTTGAGGATTCTGGAAGTTTTGTTCGACTACCTTCTGGGTTGTTGTTGTTGTAGTTGTTTTTTTCTAAAAAAAAAAAAAAAAAAAAAGATTGCATGGTATTTATTTCAGAGAATCTGTTGCTTAGCTCTGTGTCTCAAATGTTATGATAATGCATGAGAGGACACAGACTGGGTCTTGGACTTGCTTTCAGTTCCAGCGAGTCCCCGAGGACACTGAAAGAAGCCCTCCAAATAAAACGAGGGAACAGTAGTTTCACTGATATTTAATTTACTGCCCCTGCAAGAGAATGCAGAAGATGGAGTTGTATGCCGAGTCCTAACCTCACCGCTGAGCCAAGTCACATCTGACAACAAACAGTTGTCTCGGGGAGTTCTAGTGGACATTATCTTATCAAATAGGGGTTGGGGATCTAATACAGCTCTGTTTGTGCTTGCTGGATGTGCAAACGCTGGGATAAGTGCTTCTTTATCCAACCTAATGAAACACTACAGGCTGAAGACAATTTGCTGAGCCCCGAGTGTCCATCTCCTCCCAGCTTTGCCCCCTACCCTGATAAGACTGAAGGTGTGAGAGCCCTCTATTTAAATGCGGCCCAGTTTGCATTCCATTGTGTTGGTAACAGTTCTTGCAGAGCAACAGAAGAAACAAACCCCTCAATTAGATTTCCCCTGTGGATGCAGCAAACACAGACCTTTTTAGAGTAACAGCTTTGTTGAACTTACTCATCAAATCAATGTGTTTTACAGCCGTCTCCGCCGCAGAGGACACCGCTCACCTAGACATTTTCCCCGTCTTCCACCTCTTGAACTGAGGCCAGGAGAACGGTTTCTGCAACAGCGTGCAGAATGGTAAATGCATTACGCAGCGTATGGATGGATGGTGACAGATGGCCCCCGTAAACAAACGTTAACTGTAATTTGCTGGGTGCAAAGAGTTGAAAAAATGAAAAATGAAGGTGTCAAGAAGGTTGCTGTAAATCATTTTGGCGCCCGTAATCAAATCGGAATCAAGGCGACATGGAACTGGGGGGAAAAAAAAGAATACAACTTCAGATTGCTCATCAGTTAAATTGTCCATTAACAAAGAGCTCTGCGAAGCAATCTGCATGCCAAAGGGGTGATGCGTGTTGAAAAGAAGGCCAGCTGATCCTCCAAAGTACCTTAAAGACGACACCTCTGTTAACCTTTCAAATCAACAGTGATGGTTTAATAAGGGGGGCTGTGTTTGTGCGCGATGCTACACAGACTGGTTTATGGGCTGATGGCATCCAACAACAGCTTGTGCATAGATGGTTGCTAAAGCAAACCTCAAATTCAGGAGACAGGAGGGTGGTTTTTTGGTTTTTTTTGGTTGTTTTTTTTCCCCCCTCTTCTCCAGACTAGACCTGGCTTTGCTCAAATGCATGAGGAAGCCTCCTGTCAGCAGTGATAGGCCCTCGAAAAACCACCAGAGGGACAGAAACAAGCCAAAACCTCAGCGAGACAAAGAAATGCGGCGAGTGGAGAGGTTTGGATTTACTTTCCATGGGAGTTTACAGCAGGGAAATGGAAGGGGGGCGGGACTCTGCAAACAAAAGCAGATATGAACCTGTAGGCGTGGATGTCACTGTTATCACTACCACGTTCACTTTCCAAACTTTGTGCTTTAACAGTGAGTGACTAACAATAGAGAGACTAAATATTTGGACTCTCGGGCCCCTGGGGGGATGGAGTTCCACGAAGACGGGCTATCCAGCTATATTCACCAGTGTTTAAAAGTCACAATCTCATACATCACATGTGCATGTATTGCCATGAAAGGGCATTCTGGCCCCCCGGCTAAAGGGCATTCTGGCCCCCCGGCTGAACGGCATTAGGCATGTGTCATCAGGGGGCGCTGGCTAAAACGCTGGCTCTGCTCCAGAGCACGACGGCAGCCACAGGCCGATGAGGTTTGTGCGAAAAAAGCTCTCACCTAATGTTAGAATATAGAAATAACAAGCACACCTGCTTTTTGTCAGGTAACGCCAGGAGAGCGCAGAGCGCTACGAGTAGCATGGCTCTTTCCACCGTTGAGCTTTAGCCTGCTGTTCGGTGTCTTTTTATTTAGCGACATGCTGCTGACTGGTTTCATTTCGTTGTCTCTTGAACTCACTTGAGACATGCTTTATGATGAAGGGACGTGTACTTGACTTGGCCTTCCATGAGCAGGTTGTAAGAGGGGTTGTCATGGCAAACACATAACTGCTACATCGTGGAGGATTGGCTCCAGGCTTGGGATGTAGCCTAATGCAACTGTGTGATTCTTAACATTTAAAGTGTCGAAAAATCAACCTGTACATTCCTTTGATTTGCGACTTACCTCATTGCCAGAGTGCTCCTGATCTGGTTGTTGCTCTTATTTCAAGCTGATTGACCTAAAAAACTAAGTACTAGTTGGATTGTCTAATAGCGTTTGAAACCACTTTTCCAGTGGCGGAATTGGGGCAGCTGGATCCAACAGCTGTTGTAACTTTATGTAGCAGGCAATCTGACGATCAGGTCTGAAAGTAGGGAAGGTTCGAGCGTCTCAAGTTCTCGTTTGTTATTCTTCACACTACTGCTACTCCTGTAGCTTGACGTGTGTGCAGCCGAGCTCGACACCATGAATAGCTTACCTTTGAGAGGAGAGAGTGTGCGCCCTCATCGGCGTTGGTGAGATTCATTGTGTTGACACTGCGGAGACACGCAAAAGACACAAGGTTCTTGGAGAGAGATCGGGGGAGGCAGAGGGATGCAGCCAGGCTTTTTGACCAGCCTTTGTGGAAAGTAGAACCCCCCCCCCGTCCTTCTCTGTTTTTGGTCCCTACCAACTCCTGAGGGAGACAATCTGGCGTTTTAACTGCTAAATGCTCCACTATGTTCACCAGCTAACTGTGTCTGTATGCTGTTTGCTGCTGAGCAGGTAGTGTACATTCGGGCTTTAGAGCTTTTTCGTTGAAAAGAGCTGCCTGCCGTGTCTGAAAACAACGCCACGAGAGCGGCGAGAGTCAACCAAAGCAGTAAAGCTGTGGGCCGGACAGCTGCACCATGAAACTCACTATAATCCTCCATAAAGGCAAGTGGAGCTGCAGACTCACGTGATAATTCTCCGTAGGTTCAGCACAGCAATATGACCCTTTTCACATTGTCAGATTGCTTTCACATTCGTTTTTTAAACAATTGTTAATATAAAAAAATATCTATTATAGCAACTTTGAGTAACCCCGTTACAGCCAGCTTTCTGCAGTGACCTGTAGTCATGTAAACAAGAAACCCTGTTTCTGTAATGGGGTAGAGAGTAACAGAACCCTGATTTTTCCCACCTAGATTTCTCCTGTAGGAGGCTGATTTCTTGGTCAGGTAGACAAGGGTTTCTAATCAGCTTTTTACACGCGTGCAAGCGCATAACCGACTTTAGACAGGGAAAGTATCGCTGTGACAGCGGTGCGGTGGGATGAGCAAAAAGTTCCACATAAAATAAACGTAAAATAGAAAACTGACAATGACACTAAGTAGCCTAATGCAACTCTAAATAAGTCAGTTTGTACAGCTGCAACATTTCACTGGGAAATCAGACACATTCAATAAAGAAGGAAGCATCTTGTATCACTTAACACTGAAATAAACTAAGCCATGGTTCCAAAATGCAGTTAGGTCAGATGACCTGCTGCATATAATATAAACATGGGTTTAGTGCATGTGGACATGTTGTCTGATTTCCTGTGCGTCATGATTTCTCCTAGTAACCTGGACCTTTATAAAATATATATCATGGCAGACAAAGATGCAAATGCATGCCACACGACTGAAGTGTCCACAAGTTCTTTGAACATTTGTTCAACATTGGAGCAACCGAGCAAGCTAGGCTGATGTGTGGGTGGTCAGCAAGCTTGTTGGCTATAAACATTGGCCATTGGCTGTCAGCCAATTCGATATGCGGGCCTTGTTTTGCTTCTTGTTGTTCTCTTGATTTAGTTTCATGAGTAATACTACCAGATGGTAAGAGCAAAGTAGTTGAGAAGTTGAGTACAGCTGTCCAAAACTTACCAGATCTCTGCAACTTTTATCTAAATGACAGCTCAGTGGTATGTCTAGAAGATAACACATAGTTGTATCCATTACTGAAGTTGTTTTTTTGAGTTTTAGAGTTTATTTTGTGTTAAAGGGCCGCCCCACCAATTTCACACATCAAGATCAGTGGACTTGTAATGGTTGGTATTATTTTGTGGATCTGGAGGACCTTTCTTACATCTTAAGAAAAAAGAAGCCTGATGATGTCCTCAGAGTTTCAAATTGGGTTTGTGGAGTTTAAAAGACATGGCTGTTCACCAAGCATGAAGGAAAAGAGGCTATTGGTTGAAATGGGCCAAATGTAGGATCCAGTGTTTTTTGAAGCCCGACCCATATTAGTGACTAACAGCGGGATCACACTACATGACATCAGACCGGACCCCACAGGCATGAAGTGCAAGTGCTCATTGAAAAATAATCAACGTCCCATACTGTATAATTATAATTAACCTTAATAATATGAATTATAGATCGTATTCTAACACTGTAATAGAGCATTTTTTTACTCTGTGTAGTTAAAATTCGACACAACCTTAACCAGGGTTAGCTGTTCTCAACACTGCCATGGTGTCCTTGTTAACTACACAGGTGTTGCCTCCATATTAACACTGTAAAGCATTAATTTGATTATTTGCAAATATGTCAAAAAAACTATGGGAAAAGAACGAGGCTTGTTCTTTGCTTCACAACACATTTTATAAAAAGATGCACCACATTAATATTTTCAAAATATGCAACATTTCAGCAATATTTGTCATGGCATGCAGATGGTCACATTCTGTTTGTCTTAAGTCTAGGACATGGTCGTATGTCCCGTGACATGACATTAACATTTAAAAAATGACAACAACAACAAAAACGTCAGCATCTCCCTGCAGCCCTCCAGACGTCAGCCAGCGTCCCCGTCTGCATTCGACCAACGTGGTTAGCTGCATCTTTGCCTAATTAACTTGAAGTTAATGCAGTTTTGTGCCAGGTGAGGGACGGGGTCAACCAATTAGCACACCCGGTGTCACCACCAGGTTCGGAGTGGGTAAAAAGGAACAGGGAACATCTTTGTCTTAACAGCAGCCGTTTGTTGACAAAGAGTGAAATCCAACAGATTCCACTTCAAACCGAGTTAAATTAACTCTTTAACGCGAGATGTGTGTAACTCTCCTCTGCTCAGAACCGAGTAGCTGCAGCCGCCAAGTTGGTCTCATGGATTGCCCTGAGAGGCGGACCGATACATGTTAAGTAAACCCTCAATTCGATTCGTACTGTATGTCAATCCACCGCTTCATCTGTTGCTGTTCTGTTAACAGTTTGTGGTACAGAAGAAGGTGTATTGCCAAAACCACCAGTGCCCCATGTATTTCTGTACAGCTACCGGTTCTGATCTCTGAAATCAAAGTGAGCGGTACCCTGCGAGGGCGTTTCACAAGACGGTGAGCCACGGTGCTTGGCTGCCTGCGATGACTTGCCTGGGTGCACTGCTCTCGCCATGACTAATACGGGCAATTTGTGACATTTGGATGCAGACGACGGGGAGAAGAAGAGCGAGAAGAAAACACGCTGCTGTTACTTTCGCTTAACGATGCTCCTGTGTGCTCAAAGACTGAGGCCAAAATACCTCTCACATAACTCATACCTCATGCTGCGGCGGCGGGAGCATTACTTCTCAGCGGGGAGAGGGGGAGTGAACGCTTATCTGGCCCAGAGAGAGTCGAGAGTCCTACTCCGAGAGACAGCTCATTGCAGGTTTCAAAATGTCATGAAGCTGCATCCCACACTGATATATTTTCGTTTGTTGAAAGCAAGCAGCAAATTCTTTCATACTTGATTTGGGATGTACTTTCACTCGGGTCATCTGCACAGAAATAGTTCAAGTAACCGCTGCAAATTTGGAATGGAAAATTCACAGCGGATGAGCGCGGCCACTGATTTGATAAAGCACGGACCAAACCTCAGCGTGCCGCATGGTAATATGTGCCGCGTCTTTAGCTCTTATCACATATTCGCCCGCATGGTGTCCGTCTGCAAGCCAGAAACGACTGATGACTGATTTGTGTGAAGGAGAATGAAACAGCCAAACGAACACATCCCTGCGTTTCTCTCACACAAGTTCCACCATACATGTGCTGGTGCGCTGTGCAAGAGTCGCGTATCGGCAATTCTGCAAAACCACACTACTCAGAAAGCAGACCAGGCCAACCCACTTCAAATATATGTGCATCCCGTCTTCAATTTGCAGATATCTGAGCCAGCCTTCCTCTTCAGATGCTGGCTATGTCCACAGCAGTTATGTAGCTGTCTTGATGAAATCGTTTCATCATGATTAAATATGTGCTCTCCAACCTGCTAGCCAAAGGTCCATGAGAAAACCATCATGAATAATCTTCTTGAAAGACACTGAGTACCAAAAACTGAGACATCACAGTGAAGGAAGTGCTGTGACTGTGTGTTTGTGGTTAGGAGAGGAGGACTTGAGCGAAAAGTCATCCATCTGTGCTTAATTACATGGACTAGATTTCAGCTCCAGCAACGCTCCATTCATCATCATAATTTGTGGTATTAATTTAAAATTGGGTAATTATCTCCCACTCACTCAGCATGAGTCCGAATCAGCCAAACTGTTCAAAAGTTGAAAGCTGCACATGGCGACTTTTGCACTTTGGTGGATCAAAATGGCATTGAGAGCAAACTTCTTGGAAAAAGTGATCTTCAGTATCCAGAAGTGCGGCACGGGGTCATCAGATGTCTTCTCACATGCCAGTCTGGCCTGTGACCTGAAGATATTCAACGCTAATCAAGTTCAAATCAGAGTGACAGTGCTGACCTTTGACGGAATATTCGAAAATTGGGGAAGTTGTCGTGTTAGCTGTGTTGCACCATCGACACTAACCACAACCAATGGGAATTTCTGTTTGACACAGGTACGTCACCAAGCTTGCAGCGCCGTGTATTTCGCGAGGATGGATGAATGAATTTTGTTGTGCCATATTCTGCTGTGGTTGTGCATTTAAGTAAGATAGTTGTTGCTCCTGCTAGCCGCTTCGTGTTGGTGGATTGCATTTGGCCACCATGTTGTGATATACGATAAGATTCCGATCTTTATATCTGTATATCTGTATATTTTTACAGGTTAAAGGATGATTCTAACCCTTATTTTTGTAGTTATGTCTATCATTTCTAACAGCAATTACTTTATACTAATTTCTTTGCTGAGATTTGGCAAAGTAATGAGTATAGCTTCTCATAGCTTGAAGGCAAGGGCTCGATTCCCGGTCGTGCGCCTTTTTGACTTTGCGTGGTGTTGACTTTGGTGGTGTGGGTTTCAGACTGGGTGATCAGACTTCATCAAGGACCGACCGACTTCCTGGTTCAACTCTGACCTACCGCAGTTGTGTGCACATGGTTTTCACGTGTCATGAGGCATCGTTGCGGACGTTTCGTGTGTACTCGCTCGTTCAGATCAAGTAAAGTGGTTTAGATGATTTGGCTAAACTGTAAGCATGTTTACAGCCTGTCCGTTGCCTCGCATGTTGCCATGTTCCCAGATCACAGCAATTACTTTGATGAGTAAAATGTTATCAGAACTGATAGAAAAGATGACCAGAACTACAAAAATAAGGCGGACATTGTAATGAACCAGAAACAATCTGTATGGAGAGAGATTTGTGCTTGGATTAGTCGCTTCCTGTTGGTAGTGGAATAGTCCAACAACAGGCTGGATTTAAAGGAATCGTTTGACACTTATTCGCTTTCCTTACCAAGAATTGGGTCAGAGGATTAACGCCATACTTTTGTCTGTAAATATTAGGGCCAAAGCCAGGAGATGGTTAGCTTAGCTTAGGTTAGCCTAAAGACTAGAAACAGGGAGAAGCAGATAGCCTGGTTCTGTCCACAGGTAACAAAATCTAACTACCAGCACCTCTAAAGCTCACTTAACACGTGGTATCTCATTTGTTTAATCCGTCCAGAATCCAAAGTGTAAAAATGACATGTTGTGATTATACAGGGGTTACGTGCCAAACCTCTTTTTGGCTGGGAGCAGTTCCTTGAACCTTTGCTGGTTGCCTGGCAACTTTGTGGTGACGATAACATTTACATTTACATTTAGTCACTTAGCAGACGCTTTTATCCAAAGCGAATAACATATGAGAACATTCACAAACCGAAGACGCAGCTTCGGGAGCATTTTTGGGGTTCGGTATCTTGCTCAAGGATACTTCGACGCATGGCTGGGGGATCGAACAGCCGACCTTCCGATTGGCAGGCAACCGTTCTGCCACCAAGCCACAGCCAGTAAGACATAAAGGTGTCCTCAGAAAGAAAGCGAAGCCAATTTTCACCTCCTGTCATTTTTGCAAAATTTCAACCGCTTGACGGTTTGCACAGTCCATGTTTTTACACCCCGAACACCCAATGCACCAACTGAAGCTGTAAGCTAGCAAGCAACGGACGCACTGAGCATTTTTGGTGGAGGGTTACTGAGTTTGTATTCAGCGCTGCCTCTCTAGCAAGTCCAGTTCTTTCTGTTATTTCCCTCGAGTCTGTCTCTGTATTCCTCTCATCTCTTTACGTTTTATGAAGCCGATTCATAAAGCCCTGGCACGCGTGCATAAAAAACATGCATCTTTGCGTGAATTCCCGCCACCGCAGGTGTGAACTCAGATCTACTTCCATTCCACACTTTGTATGCAAATGCACCGCCTCTAGAATTCGCTTAGCACTTAGTCTAAAAACACAGTTAGAGGTACACATGGCGGTAGTTGGGTAAAGAATGGAGAAAAACTAAGAGAGTTTTGGAGAGAGGTTCACAGCTCTGCACACCTGGCCAATCGCTGCGCGAACTGGGGGTATAAATGGCGGCTTTTCGATTTTGGAAAGTTACAAAAATTGTAGAAAGCAGGCAACCCAATTCCAATATTGGAAAGAGTGTTGGGGGAGGGGGTTTCATAGGGCTGCTCAGCAACCAGACAAGCACTTTGTTTGAAGCGCACTAGCCCCGCCACAGTCAATTACTTACAGTGATGGAATGTTCTTGCAATCGCTCAGTGTTGTGATATGTGACGTGATTTTAATGGCTGTGATGTAGAATGGGTTTATTTTGACATGTTAAATAAAACTTTAACACTCCGTTTTCCATTTCATGCTGTAACAATGTGTTCCACTTTCACTTCACATCTCAACATTGTGACTCAAGAAAAGTATTTACAGCTAAGATGGATAGCAGCCTTGGAGGTGCTTTACGGGGACCTTTCAGCAACTTTCCATTTTTGCAGCTCTCTCTCAAGGTGGGTAAACCACTTGAGTGAAAGCAGCCGAGGACCTCTTGAATGCACTGGGCACACTGTGCTGTGGACACAGAGATGGGCTCTGTGGCACTCAGCTCTCCCATACACCCACACACCGGCCCTGCAGGCTCTCCCATGATGCATGCTGCCTGTTTGACACAAAGCAGGGCTCACAAGGTGCTCTGGCTAACATTAACATGCATAAACATTATAATTAATGAGCCTTTGTGACAGCACAAGCTAAATGCCTCCCACCCCGCCCTCTCCATAACAAATTTAGAGCCATTTTTCACGCGATCGATTATGTAGGGTAATGCTGCAACAGCAATGCGCGACCATAAACAAATCCAGCTGCTCTCCCCCTCCTCCCTCCCTCTCTCTCACACACACACCCACACACACACACACTGTCCTCAGCTACCATGGCCCTGCTTCCTACCCAAATAGAGACTGTGTGGGGCCTTTTCTTCTTCTCACTCCCACTGAAGAAATGGAAACGGCCCATACTGTGGTCACTCAGAATAGCCAATAGCTTTTCAAATCATTACCGCTGGTGCTCCAGCTCACATGCTGTCAGCAGATGATTAATGTAAAACAATCACATGTTGGTAAAGCCACAAATTGCAATTATGAGCTGCACATTAGATTAGATTAAATTCAACTTAAATGATCCGTCCGGTTGTTGCAGCATTAAAAAACAGGAGTCAGCAGAGGTAAGAACACCGCTACCGTGGTGGGCATTAAACTTGTCCAGAGAAGGTGCTTGTTTGCCAGCGGGTTTAACTGCATTTTATCATGAGCTGTTGCCCATAGCTGGGGTGGGTGATGCAGGCCAACTGCATCATTCTTGTCTTAGAACAACCGAATGGGAAGCCTTCCAGTACCCCCCCCCACCACCACCACCACCACCACCAAACTGACCCCAGTGTGGGTTCAACAGGAACCCACTGCAGTTAATCAGGAAAACATGTTGCCCTGAGTTCAGCCATCCTCCACAACTGGAGATTCTCTGCACCGCTCCACCCTTTGTCCTCATGACACTGTTGTTGGGACTGTGTCAAATTCATAACTCACTAACTAACTTTAACACCCCTCCCTTCCCTCCTTACCCCCCAACTCCAAACTCCTGTAATTTTAATAAATAGTTGTACTTGGCTGCATAATGTTGTCTCATTTTTGGGTAACTCCGCTTAGAATGTTTTGTCTTTGCTAACAGTGTGTTTAAGTGATCGATCAACCAAACATCAGGAGCGTGTTAGCAGTGCTTGTGCATTACAATTCTGAATACAACTTTTCCCCTTTCATCACATGCAGTCCACTTAGTTTATTTAGCTCCATTAAAGCTGCTCTAATCAATATTTTTATTTTAACAATAGATGAAATTTGCACGTTTCGTATGAAAGGCATCACTCGTAGTGATGAACCCTTGGAGCGCCGCAGTTCCTCTCAGCTCTGCCAAACATTTCAGCGTCTTTCAGCTCATTGTTTTGGTTTTCTGGCCAACAACGTCACTGTTTTGGTTCAGTCTCACCGCTCTTAATAACGGTGTTTTCGGCTGCAGCAGGCAGCTGTTTTCAGTGATGAAGCCCTGATAAGTGCACAACACTACCAGCCCAGCATCAAATGGCAGACAGACACAGTTGGAAGTGGTGTAGCAGTTAGTAGCTAATAAACTAGGCATTCCCCTCAAAAGGGTTAGGGGAGACCAAGTCAGAGCTAAAAGGAGCGTGAATATAGACTTACAGTACATTCCCCAGATGACTAGAAACAGGACTCCCAAATGAATGCTAATGCTGCTCTGTGTCGCGTGCTAATGTTGCAGGTTATGTAAGTAAGCAACTGTTTGCTAACTCGTCTGTCATAACAACCAAGTGGCCAAAAAAAAATAATGGATCAATGCCAGTTTCAGAATCAGATCAGAATCAGAATTCCTTTTATTCATCCCCGAGGGGAAATTCTTTTTGTTACAGACATGCAACCGACCAGTGAAAGAAAATAGAAGTTTTAAGTAAAATACAATAAGGTACAATAAAGATAAAGTAAAATACAATAAAGAAAAATACAATAAATATATATACAATAAGATAACAGTGTAGGAAAAAAGTAATAGTAACAGAATTGTTACTATTGTGCAAAGGAGAGGATGTTTTTCGGCTATTAGCCATGTTTACCAGGAACTTAGAGACCTTTGACTATGTCGTGCACATTTTGAAATCCCATTTTGATGTAAAAATACCATGCATCCACACTAGCATGGCCGGTTTGTCAAACTCTCCATCCACAGTGAAACGCCAAACAGCAGGAAAACAGCAGAAATAAACTGCAGATAAAGAACCCGGTTACTCTGCTGAGTGTGGTTAAGCCTCCATTCAGCTGGTCTCTGCCATCAGCTGTCCTGTGTTTTAATACCACCAAAGTCACAATGTAGTTGTACTCCTGTACATAGTTTTCAGTTTCTGCTGTCAGACAACTGAACGAGTATGAAAAAGTAGTTTCCTCGCACCTCATAAATGTTACATGTTAAGCAGGCAGTGAATCCCAGATCAAATTATTATTTTATGATCACGACAAAACAAACACGAATACATGTTAATGACAACAGCTGTGCTGTGTGATCAGCTCGGCTGACATTGAAAATGAGTGTTCACAGAGAAAGTTAGGGGCTACCAAAGGTTCCTCCGAAAGCGAATGGGCTGGTTTATATGTTAGTTGTTGGTGTTTTAAGGTTTGAAAGAGCTCAATCTTTGGTCGTCAGCCTAGTGAGGACAGAGTGCTGCAACAGAGAGAAGAACATGCAAATGAAGACAGGTTAATGTCCTCTTGACTCAACTCAAGCTTCCTTTTAACCTGAGGAGGTCCTTTTAATCCAAGTACCAGAGGCAGAGACATGGGGATGACTGGAGCAATTCCCAGCCATCCAGTTCCCAGCCCCTTCAGCACCATGGGAAAGCCAGCCAAGTGAGCGTGGGTCAGGTCAACCTTGTCTCCTCGCCTGACTGTCAAAATAACAGCACCTTCCCCTCCGGCTTCCAGCACTGTCCGTCAGCGTCGGCCTGCTGGGAGCTGTGGCACAGAGGGGTGGAAAAGCAATTAAATCAAACATGGGTGAGTAGCTGCAGGACAAATGCCTCGTCAGCGTTTTTCAGCTCAGCCAGAGAAAAGCTGGTGGTTTTTTTTTGGGGGGGGGGGGTTTTCCCTTGAGAAGGGGTATTGAAAGAAAGAGTATACTGAAAGAAAGAGTATTGAGTGAAAAGTGAAAAAGAAAACCCTCCAAAAGAGAGCTTAGACATTTTGTGTCACCGGGTGACCAATGCAGGAGTAAGCGAAAGGGTTAAGAGAGACATTGGCCCAATTCAGAGCCTCTTTCTTCCCTAGTGATGGCCTAAAACGTGGGGTCAGACACATACCCCGACCCCTGACCCCCTGGTTCACGTCTCCTCGTAATTACCTTTGCGCATCAACCCCTTGGCTACCCCCACCCAAAGACAATGTAACAATTTGTATTTTCAGTCACTCTCAGTCACTCTCTTACGGGCCTCTTCGGGGGGCGTATATGGTTTCTTTTTCCATTTGTATTTATTTATTTATCTTGCTTGGAGAGGTGGGGGTAGTCTGGCCCCAGAAACAGGGAGTCTTTGTTTGGGCTGGTTTCACATGGATAAAAACCCCTCTCCCCTCCCTTTTCCCCTCCTCCACCCCTGCTCCTCCTGCCTTCTATCCAGCTCCCCATAGTCAGACCCCATGGATTTGTTTGGGGGCTCAAGGGTGGCTGATCTGCAGGTCATTGTATATGGCATTTCCCTAACCATTGACCAGTCAATGAGACTTCTCTCCTTCCTGCGGACCACTGAGGTGCTTTCTAACGGCTCCCTACAAGGTACATACCGTCTACTGTAACGCCCGTGCTCAGCTTTGTCGCCATCTTTACCTGCAAGCAAACTGCGCGTTGGCCAGACTCTTCAAAGTGCTGGATCAGAGCTTTGATTTGATGATTTTGTGACATAAAGTGACAAATGAAGACAAAACATCTGCTTTGCAGCTAACCCCAGACAACAGAATGCATAATGTTTGTCTCATGGTCACAGTGTGGTGCTTGGACTTCTCGGTGCTCTGGCTCTGATCAGCTGGGGAGGAGTGCTGTCAGTGCGTTTGCTCCCACACGAGTCGCTTTGTATAATCCACTACACGGTCATCTAAAGAGAAGACTACATGTTGACTAAATAATGTTGCCTCAAGATGCACTTACTAGCTTTTCCAGTCTTTCCACTGCATCTTACGGTCGTCATCAGATGATGGAGTTTTCCCCATTTGTCATGGACGCGGCTCTGTTGTCATCATTTGACGTAAGTATATCAACTGATGACAACTGAGCCATCTCCTTGACAGCTGATGAGGACCTTAAGATGGGATTGTTTTGTCACACTACTATTTCCAGGATATAAACTTTCATGCTCAAGAATACCTTATGCTTTATTTCAAAAGCTGGATTGGAGCAGAGAGCAAAGAGACCTTCAATCACCCTCAGGTTGATTGCTTTAAAGCCTCGTGACTTGCCGGCGTGCAGGTCGCAGTGCCCTTGAGCAAGACGCCGCTGTTCTGTACCCGGCCTTGACCCCCTTGGCCTCCAGTGTGTCTGAATACTGAAGACATTTCCCTTTTCTCGGACTCATCCGTCTCTGTATTTGTCTCTTTTTATGTAAAAGCTGATCTAAAGAAGTATCCATTTTTCCAGTGTGTCTTTCCTGTCTAGCTTTCCTGTTCTTCCCATTCTGCCAACATTATGTGAATGCAGCATAAGAGGCAAGAAACTGCCTGCTTGTTTAAGTCTGTGTGTGTGATCGCACAATGAGAGATGGGGGACGAAATCCATCCTCACTAGTCCTCACTACGTGCAGAAATGCGTTATGAAGTTTAGCCAAAGCTAATATGAGGCTTCAACAGTCTGAGATAGCCACATCAAGTGGACATCTTCCAAAGTTACGATCTTTAAGCATGAAATTCCCTCTTTGTGTTGCCATCCTTTTGCTGCAGCTCAGCAAGGAGGCATTGGCAACAGTGTGTAGTCGCACTAGGACGCGCCAGTAATAATCTACATATGTGCATGTCAGTATAGTCGCAAGACAGAAAAAAAACAAAACAAAAAATCTGAAAAAATCCCTTCTTCCTGTGCGTTTTCTGCAGTTTCTCATGGTGAAATTATTACTGCACCATTTGTTCTTATTTAAGATTTTGTCATAAAATGTTTTATCACTTTTGGTTTCATCTCGGAGCAGTAAACATATTGGAAACGTGGCTGCACCTCAAAATTACCAGTTCCAGTTTATTAGATCCAATAGAGCACTTGAGAAAAAAAGGTCCTCGTTGAGTACCTCTTCAGAGAACTCTTAACTTCACTGATGAATGAGAATATAAAATCCCAGTTATCTCAACGTGCAGTGGAGCTTCCTGGAGGGTGGTCATTTATAACAATAGTCCCTATGTGAGCCTGCTCTGACAACAGGCTTTTCCAGCACCTTATTGTTTGGCAATCGCTGCATGAAATTACATGGAATGTACCATTTTCCCACAGAAGACTGCGAGTTCCGAGGCGAGGTAATGAAAGCCAGAGGAGCGAGAAGACGATTCAATCTTGGGCCGTGTGATGTCAAGCGGTTTTTGAGGGATAAACACGATCGGTCTTCCAGACAGCTTGGTTTGCGCAAGTCAGTCATTCTGATTGTCTATCATGTTTCTTATGAAGCTCATAATTACGACAGTGTTGGGAGGGAGATCTGTACAAAGACTGCGGTTTGCTTTGATCAGTTTAATTCGCTCTCCCTGAGCGGGGCGAGAATTTGTGCTGAGAAGTGGTTGCAGTTGGTACGAGTAGAAACAGAGCGGGGAGAAGTCCTAACAACACAATGCAATTAATCCCCGGCAGTATTTCAAATTGTGCAACAGGTAGACTTTTACTGTGCTGGCTCAGTGTTCTCAGTCCTCCACGTCTGATGAGGGACAGGAATAGAATATGAGTGGGTCGAGCGTCGGGGTATTTAGGGTAAACTGGAGCAGACTGAAGTTGTACTTCTACAAGCAGAGCTGCTCTGGTGGCTGAAATAATCCCATACAGTGATCCCAAACCACAATGGAAGAAAAAGACAACTTTAGATAAAACTGGTGTGACATACATTTTAGCACAAAAGCCTTTTCGCTCGCTGTGAGCGCGACAAAAACAAGATTCTCTGTAAATGCTTTTCTGTGCTCTAATAACTTCTTTTTAGCCATTCTAGCGGCATAAGAATGGCAATGTTGAACTGAAATATCTCAAAACCTATTGGACAGATTGCCATGAAACTGTGACATCTGGGGCCTGACTTTGGTGATCCCCTGACTTTTCCTTTAGCACCAAATACCTGCAAAACTAATGACATTCCCACCAGACTCAGCTGTGCTTTGTGTTTAGCAGCGCGCACCCCAATTACTTCCTCTTTCGTCTCCTTCAAAAACACACAGATAATCAGAAAAGAAGACTCATTTGTAATGATGAGAAGAATAGGGAGGCAAGGAGAAAACAACACACAATGCCATACAGTGGTGACATTCAGTCGCTGTTGAAGCTTAACAAAAGAGCGTAACATACGGTTTTGCCTGCTTTCTTCTTCTGCAGTAGCCTTTCTGTGTATTGCTGCCGATTTGTCCGCAGCGGCCACTGCAGTGTCAGAGAGCAATGGCAACAGCGTGGCTTGCGCAACTGTGCGCACATTAATGGTTTGCCGACAGCGCGCACACACCCATCGGAGGAGACGCCGCACACGGGTCTCCGCGAAAGCCCACGCTGAGCGCCTCAAGTCTTGTCTCTTTCATCACGGTCAGACATTTCCACGACCGGTAAAGGCCCTGTTACAGCAAGCTGACCATAAAGAGCTAGCGCCGACGGAGACTGTCTGATCAAACAGTTTCCGTTGCCTCACATCCTGTGTTTACTTGAACACACCACAAAGACTACAGTGACAGGCAGCTGGTGGACAACATGCATGTAGCCTACATTCTGCGGCTGCATGAGAGAAAACAACTAGTCATTCGTAACCAAAAGCATATTGTGGAAAAGCAAACAAACCATACTGTTTTCATGCCACTGTGAATCCGATTGAACATGTGCTCGAACACAAACCGAGATGTGTGATAAATGTAAAGTTTGACTTGGTTTTTCGCTGGCGCTGCCGGGCCTGCACTCTTGTTCTTGTGGGAAGAGGAGGGGAAAGTTAGAGGCAAAAAATTAGGAGAAACGTCCACCAACGAGGTAAAATCACTGATTTACGTGACTGGACAGCCAATTCGAACGTTGGTTAAAGGCTGGTCAGAGCAGACGATGCTGGGCACGCCGGAAAAACTACAGGCGGCAGTCACCACGGTCACTCAACGACAGTCCAACTATGAGCGAAGGCCCAACCTGCTGTGTCAGGGCCCTGAATCTTAATTTACTAGATGAAAGTCACAAAAATCTAACCGCACTGCGAGCACTGAGGTTTTGTTTGACGTTTTTAGAGGTGAAAAACATGTAAGTGCGGGCAGATTTTGTCCTGTATGAATGTAGGTTACATATTTGAGCACAGAGAAAGTTGATCTCTTGTTTGCTCCTAGGAAGTGAACTAGCGTTAGTTCTTATCTGTAGTTTTTCTGCATGAATAACATTGGACTGAGGCCTATTGAAAATCAACAGGGGGGGAGCGAGGAGGAAGCTGATGAAGTCTGATGTTTGTGCAACTATTGAAAAACTGCAACCAAGCCATGCTAAATTATAAGTCCGTATAGCCAACTCTCCATTCAAGCAATTATGCATTCATACTTTCTATTTATACTTTGATCAGAGTTTCTTATTGCATGCCACAGAGGACATTGCCTACATTTTTCGACAGTCTACAAAACGAGCGGAGCTGCGGCTCGAAGAAAAGCAGTGATACCCACAACTCCAACGTGTCCTTGTACACAGGACGGTTAACCCTTGTGCACACCCTGTGACGCTGGCGGCAGGTGCGTGGAGGTAAATGGCCTGGTAAAGAAAGAGAACATAGTGCTGCTGGACTGAAACAAGAAAAACGTGTTGAAGGTCGTATCGCCAAAACAGCATCCCTGTCAAATGAAGGCTCATTTCGAGACCACGCTGTCTATTCCTCAAGTTTACTAAACACGCAAAGAAACTCCCACGCGTCTATTACTGACAGTCTGCAAAACCGGCAGTCATGTTACCTGCTGCAGGGAACGGCTGGGCATTTCAAATGAAAGTGAAAGAGACAGTACAAACAAGAAATCCGTGTTGCTGATCAAACATTTAATGAGAGAATACAGCTTTTCATTAGGGATATGTTTTTCATAGTACAATCAGTTTCAGCACAGAGTCTGCTTTGTTTAAAGGGAGGGTAAGCATGTTGCCACAGGCTGCAACATTTATGTACAACATCTGTGTGTATCTAACCAATCAGCGCCACATGATTGTTTGGTCTCTTCCATGAGATACACCGCTAAGCTTCTCATTTCTGCCCTCCCTTTTTTTAAACTAATTGCAATAGTGCTCCAGCTGTAAGATGAGGTCTGTCCTGCAGCACATTTGTGTACACTGTCAACTTCAAATTGCAATTTTGAAATTGTAAGCATGTGATCAGACCCAAAAATCTGTTTCCAAATGTGTTTAAATTATAAAGTCAGTTAATATGCAAAATGGCTGTACAGTTTATTTCCAATTAATTTGAAAATTCCATGTAGCTAGAAGCCTGCAGGTGGTAAAATAAGCTGTAACGCATAACGTAAAGCATATTGTTTGACAAATTAATAAATCAAAAAATCTTTACTCAAGGTCCACTTACTAGCTTTTAATGGAGCTTTCAACCACAACTAGTGGTCTTCCTCAGCAGATTGCATTTGCCTAATAACTGAGAAACTCAGTCATTCTTCATCCACTCCAACTGTGCAAAAACCATCTGCTGGGGAAGACCATGGGATGCAGTTGAAAGCACTGAAAAAAAGCTAGTAAGTGGACCTCGGGGGGGGGGGGGGGGGAGTTTTGTTTTGGGGGTTTTTGTTTTATTGGGCCAAATAGGGCAAATTAGAATATCCTTGAAATAACTGCTTTATTTAAACCCAAATATTTATTTATTCATTACTGCAGAAAAACTATATTTCACAGGCCTGCAATTTCCGAAACATTCCTGATAGTTTCTTGATACGTTTTTCTGGAAATAACTATGGTGATAACGTGGTACTAATCGCAAGCCGAATAGAGGCAGTGTTTAATTGGTACATTGCCAATCAATTAATTCCAATGAATTGTCAGCATAATCTAGTAAAAGTCTTTCAGCCAGTGCACAGCAGGTCAGCTGAGCATGCACAGAAATTTAATTTGTCTAGAGGAAAGCATACTTTTTGTTTTGTTTTAAGAAGCTCAAACCTAAGCCCTGCTAAAAATCCATTAGGAAAACATTTAAAGTAAAGCATTCCAAGTAATAATAATAATAATAATCAGATATTTTTCCTGAATCACAGTCCTGAATTGCTTTGGGTTAATGCTGTTGAACGTATTTTACCAGTAAACACTGCCATCTTTAAATCAGTACACCGGAAACAAGGCTTGCCTCTGAAAGTATTTGGTTCTTCAGTGAGCAGACGGTGGAATCAGCAGCTATACCAGCGCACTTTAAAAAAAAAAAAAATCCTCTGTGGTGTTGGAGGTGGAGCGGCCAGCCAACATCGACATTGTTGTAGCTCGTTATCTTATGGAGATGGATGTCTAGCATTCATATCTGATGTTATGTGGCGGAATCACAGTGGCTGCTGCTCATTGTTGACTTTTTGAAGTGCACTTGCATTGAGGAACGTGAACCTGTCAGACTCTCTGCTAAACGCCCCCCTGATTATTTAAAGGCACGCCTGATCGCAGAACGAGTGTGATGCAGCAACCTGGGAAATGCGGCGTTTGCGCCTCATTGTTTTGAATGTAATCTGTTAATAGAGTAGTTTCTGTCCTAGTATCCTGGCGTGCGCTGCAATATTTATGTTTTGGTTCGCCTCAGTATTGTCTATATTATTCAATAAAACCAACAACCCAGATTTGAAATGACTTTATTTGTGAGAAAGCTTTGGCCGCTGCTTTTGTGGAGGAACGTTTTGGTCATTGGAACTGTGGAGGAATGCCCAGCTATAAAGATTTCTGCTTGTTAAGTTGGACATTTGGGTACATAGGGCTTAAGTGAGCAGTCGCGTTAGAAGCACTCTCACACACAAACCTATAAAACTGTCGTGATTTAACGGAGATGATTAATGCCTCTCAGACTGTCGAATGAAATATGAGGTAATCTGACTCCCAGTCAAAACATGCCCAACATGAGGGCAACCCACATCCAGTTACAATGAATGGGGAGCTTTTGTCTCATATTTTGCACCCACAAAATAAGATTAGCATTAGCGAACAAAGTGTATCGTGCTCGCTTTAAGTGCAAAGATGCCGCGTGACCGTGTGGATTCTGTCTTGGATGATTTGCATTTCTTCAGTGCCCAGTGGAACAGAGTGGCTACGGAGAAGGGAAACACTGGTACCTACAGGAAACAGTGACTTAACCAAGGGACTTAACAACACCAAAATGATAAAAGACACCCTAAACAGGATATTAAACAGCTAATAAACATTTAGAGGCATGTATGTTTCCCTTTAAATCCCTCCCAGGCATCTTGAGGAAAGTGATAGTTTGAATTTCCACGGGCTGTTGAATGCACGCTGTCGACCACATCTGATGCAAGTGAGTCATTTGGAGGTGAGGTAATAACGTCATGTCATTCCACTGGTAATTTGGGGTGGCATGAGGGACTCCCGAGTGGTACACATAAACCAGGTGTGACCGAGCCATTCGTGCATGAAATACAGCACATTTCGCCATCCTTTAAGTCATGCGTCGCTTTGAAGAAAAGCCCCAGCTCTTTCTGCTTAATGTTAAAAACCCAAATTATAAGACTAAATGATTAACCTGGAGTTAATTTGCCTGTTATCTGTGGCGGTCACTGTGGTTGCTGATGAATGCCAATGCCTGAATAATTGCGTGGGGCAGGTGCTGAGGTTTCTGGCTTTCATTTACTCGCTTGAGATGGAGCAAAAAACAAAAATTAAAAATTAAAAATCCACACTCGCCGGATTTTCAACGCACTCCCCCGACATACTGAGATTTTCAGCTGCTCAGCAGTAGAGGTTCACCGTGGAGGACGGCAGATGACTTTATCATTAAATAAATAGATGAATAAACATGGCAATCGAAACATAAAAATAATAAATGCTGACGTAAACACTGAAATAAATGATAATTAAATGCATAGAACAATGTCTGTAATTAATCGGGACAAAAATATCATCTTTAAATTATTTATACATTTATTCTCAACTATCAATACATTATTCATGCTTTTATTTATTTCTGTATTTCTACATGTCTTTCCTTCTTTCTGTGTCTATTATGTTAATGAGCTGGGTGGTGCCACCCTCAATCCAAAGCAGCAGAAATACGTACATAAATAAAACATTGAAATGTGGAAATGCAGAAATAAATAAATGTAATGTATAGAGAAATAAGTTGAAGACAATCATTTATGTCCTGATCAATGACCAAGATGTATTTATTTATCCATTCATTTATGCATTTAACTATTTGTTTCCGTCTTGATTTCAGCATTCATTCTTTTATTTTTAAATACCATATTCATTTAGTTATTTATGTACTTCGACATTTGTATTTTTATTCGTTGGCGTATTTCAACATCTCTGCTATTTATTAATGAATAAGTCGTTTCTATTTTGTGATGCAGAGATTCGTGGTTATAAAGCCTTTTGCTCGAAGAAAAATAATTCTAACCTCTGCTTTCATTTCTCACTCCTCTTTACTCTGAAAATGTGACTTTATTGTTCAGTCACATGCCACCCTGTGCCAGGCCTGTTCAAATTGCTGCAGATTCCCACAGGCTGCCAATAGAGGTCACTAAATGGCACCAGGTTTCTTGAGACCTCTTTAAAACGTTAATGCAGTAAAATACCTAGAACAAATGGGCACGCTGGCTTTCTGTCAGGAACAGCTCAGCACGATTTTTGCTGCCGCTGTTTTCTACTTGGCTGCCGGTGCATGTTCACAGGGTAGCCATTTGGAGCTTTGGGCCCAGAGAGAACATTAAGGGACATAAGGATTTCGTCATAGCAGCAAAAGAAGCAGCTTTCACTTTCTGTCAAGGACGTGAATATGGCAGTCCTCAGTTGGCTAGAAATCTCGGTTTAAAAAGGAACCAGGTTGTGTTTGGATGAACTCGTGTATGTGTCCATCTCCGGCCAAGGCATGAAAGGCCTCACTGTGATCAGAATCAGAATCAGAAATACTTTATTAATCCCCGAGGGGAAACGCTTTGTAACAGCAGCTCACTCTCACGTCAGTGCACACAAGAATGATAGTACTAAGCAAAAAGCAATAATATAATACACTATAACACAGGTAACTACAAAGTGGGTATAAGTATAAATTTAAAATTAAATAAGTGTTTGGTTACAAAGTGGGTTTACCGGCTCAGGTTAATATTACAGTATAAAGTAATAGTGCATGAACTGTCAAGTTACGTGTAGCTTATAAACAATATATAATGGGACAGAGGATACTGCACAGCCGTACTAGAAGTATAAATAAGTATCACAAATTACATTGAAAACAGGGTGTATTGCACAGTAGTTTAAGCACTGAATATTCCCAAATTATGTCCAGTATTGCAGAGATTGTGTATTGAAGAGATTGTGATGTGGATTGCTTCAAAATGAGAAGCCCAAGTTGGAATCGGCAGGCCAGTATACATGCTTAGTGATGGAAGACGCATTGAGATCCGTTACTAAACATTCCTCTACCACAATGTAAAAAAAAAATAAAAATACTCCATTACAAGTAAAGGTCCTGCATTCAAAATGTGTTTGGCTTACTGGACTTCGATGCTTCACTGTAGAAAAGGATGTACGTGCAGCGTGTGACACTCGAAGGCTGTTTAAATCCCAGCATGATGCACAAGCATTAGCACGCGAGGGTGATGTGGAAGCGTGAAACCACCAGTGCACGCACACTGACAACGGACAGCTTGCGTGTTAGAATGAACAACGTTTGCATACTCACAGATTCTGGATTTTTGCCGTTAGGGAGAAGACATTTGCAACTGAGTCACTGGACGTTTTTGCGCAAAAACCATATCAGACACAACTACTCAAAAATACTCCAAATATATTGTTAAATGTTTAAAGCATGTCTTAATATGTACAAGTAGAGAAGTATGATCAGCGTAATGTACCTAAAGTTAGTGAACGTGCCCTTTATGGAGCATAAATGCTCCTGACATCCGATTGCATTAGTAAGCAGCATTTTAATGTTGTACCTGGTTGACAGGGAGCCACTTTTAATGACTTTGTGACGTATTGCTTGCTAGTTTAACTTATTGCATTGTGTCTTATTTTCTTAACTGATCATGTGTTTTATTGGTAAAATCTGAAAGTAACTAAAGCCATCAGATAAATGTAGTGGGGAAGAAAGAACAACATTTCCCTCTGAAATGTAAATGGTAAATGGACTGTACTTGTATAGTGCCTTTCTTGTCTTCCGACCATATACATGTAATGGAGTAGAAGTATAGAAGCACTCATTCTTAGTGCCATTCCACCACTGAGATATAAATTGCGTCAAGAAGTGATTTGATGTTTGGATGCTGTCTGGAGTCTGGAAAATGTAGTGCTCCGCTTTAAAATGGCGATGACAAAATCTGCCTAGTTTTTATTTTCTGTCTTTGGCGCTTCATCCACTCTTTGGTGTGAGGCGTTCTATTTAACCAGCCTCTATCTTTGGATGACAAATGCTCAGTGCTTGAGTCAAGATGTGAGTATGGTTGGACGCAGGCGCTTCGGGCAAAGTCATCAAAATTACGAATGACCAGAAAAGCATAAACATGTAATTGAGCAGACTGAGGTTAACCTCTACCCCTCGTGTTCTAATTGTATTCCACTTCACAGTATGAGAGTGCAGGTTTTGTTGTTTTAGTTTGTTTTCTTGGCATTGCCCCAGTGGAAATCAGACACCAAGCCCTCAGTGTTAGTGCCATGCTCTCCTCCTCACCTGTTCATGACATGATTTTCACAAAAGGGCACTGCCATATACATGTTTTTATATATATATATATATATATATATATATATATATATATATATATATATATATAATCCCTCTAAGATTGCCATTTACTGAACGATCCAGCTGCGGTTTCTCTCTATAAATAGCCGATTGGGGCAGAAGTGGTCAGCTAGGGAGGATGTATAGTGTTTCCATTAGAGAGCCACTTCAGCAAGAGTGGCCTGAGCGGCAGTAAAACCATTGTCGTGGGCTATTAACCAGCATGTGTTGTAAATGAAGGGCCCAAATGGTGCTCATTAGTGGTCTCTCCCACACCAGCCATCACAGAGGAGAGGGCCTTTAAAGGCTCACCCCCGTGCCAGTACACAAACAAGCCCAGTGCAGGAGCAATAGTGGGATTTTTACATTTATACAGATCCACTAATTACCCCCTGAAAGCCTGGCCCAGGCCTCGTGATGCACGGGATGGCTGTGAAAAACGCATTCCTCAAGGGCAAGTCACTCCGATCTCCAAACTGAACGCCAGCTCCTGACAGGCTGTGGAAATCTGTCTTGACTTTGCCAGAGTTGCTATACTGTTGCTCTATTCCTCTTAGAGGCATGTAGGGAGGGTCGTTTTTCGGCTGAACTTATTACACTGCATCATGTTTTTAGAGGGGTTAAGGAGCTGGTTGACTCTCAAACAACAAACCTGTCTGGATGGTCACAATACGATTTCTAGATATTTAATGGAAGAGAATATTTTGTTGTGTGTTCTGTATTTTATAAAGATGGATTTCTGCTTGGTTTGGCAAATGTACAATATCTGCTTGCACAACTTCTTTGGGGTCTGCGATGATCCAAGGCCAGGAACATTTGCCTCTCTTGGGTATTAAGGCTGTTAGGGAAACAGAAACCCAAACTGAGCTCTGTGTTGTCCTCAGACTTAATTTTCAAACAAAAAACCGTCTGAGTCACATAGAAAGGTCGTGTCTTATTAAAAGGACAATACCAGTGTCTGTGCATGATTTCAAAACTACAAATACTACAAATCCAGTGTCTTGCATTTTAAAAGGATGCTGTATTGTTTTCTTGTTTTTTTTTCTATCCTATCTTCCAGGCCACCATTGCTGGCCATTCATTTCAGTGCCTTCCATTTCAATCATCTTACACTCAACTGTCAGACTTGCTGAAGATGTTACAATTGCTAGAGACCTAATCCATCACAGCGATCATGTCTGATTTGAATTGTTATTAAAAGGCACATTGTTGTATTGTAACATCCCATTGATGCGTGCTCATTCAGTTGCAAGTATAGATTGTTTTGACTATTTCTACACACAAACACAGCAGAAAAAAAAATGTAATAAATAAAACTATACTTCTATTTTCATGTGAAATTATTTTATCCCGACTCGTTTTTTTTGTGTGCCTTTTTCATTGAACGTCTATGTTTGCCCGCCACGACTGATTCGTGAAGTACTCTGCCTTACCACGCCACTGTGATCTACGTCACACATTGGTAGAGGAAGTATCCAGATCCTTTGAAAGTAGAAATACTACACAAAATACTCCTTATCTTTACAAGTTAAAGCCCTGCATTCGAAATTGTACTTATTTAAAATTGTTATGAGTGCAATTTACTTAAAGTATAAAAATTAAAGTACCCACTATGCAGGCAAAATTCCCTCTGACAGAATAATTTCATTATATATTATACCATTAGATTATGCTGGTTGAGTTTCAGGTGGCTGCAGTGAAATCGATTCTATCTATTTTATATACTGTTGAGTTTAACACATAACAATGCATTGTATTTTATATTTTTAAAACCCTAATCTGCAAGTAACTAAATCTGTCATAAATATAGTGGCGTAAAACGTGCAATATTTCCCACTTGAATTTAGTGGAGAAGAAGTATAAAGTAGCACAACATTGAAATAATTAAATGAAATACCTCAGATTCGCCTTGGTACTCACAGCTTATTTAGCCTATTTTTAGTGTGATTTTTATGATCTTTTTAACTTATGAAAAGTGTCTTTGAGTACCTTGGCAGCGGTACCTAAGCGCTCTATAAATAAACTGTAGGCTATTAATATCATTATTATTATTTAGTTATTTCCCAGTTGGAACTTGTCCTCTACACCCGGAACCAATGTTATTACACCAAAGTCCCCCTCCCCCATCCGGTAACGTTATTAGGTTGGACATGCTAGAAGCTGCTAGCGGAAGGTGAACAGAAATCTTGTTCAACATGGCAGAGGTAAGATAACGATGAATTGGAACGGTATGTTTCAGACGGTCAGTGATGTGTTAACAGTCTATCCCCAGTGTCACGTATAGTTCGTGTTGTTTGCGAGTGTCTCGGATAGAAAAACGGAAAGAAAGTCGACCAGCGTTAGCCTGGTAACGTTAGCTCAGCGGTCGGTCGGCTACTTGACTGGTAATGTTTAACGTTACTAGTCGCGTTAACTCAGTGGTTGTATCACTGCTAACAAGCCATGGTGGTTATAAACCGACTCATGTATGCTGCTCTCTCGGCAAAGTGTTTTATTTTATTGTTGTAAGCTGCGTAACGTTACGTCAGCTAGCTGGGTTTGACGAACCGACAGTGGGCTTATTACGTATCTTGCCAACGTTAACGTCACGGGGCGACGGGGAAGGGGAGGATGACGCTGTGGGGTACCCCGGCAACGTTAGAGAGCATTGTTGGGGACAGTTGGCGTGTGCTTGCCATGATCTTCCGATAGCATGAAGCTGCCAGGAGCCCAAAATACAACCAGAATAACACAGATGCCTTTAAAAATGTACAAATCGTCAGCGATGATCACTCAAAATATTATAGAACAGTTTAAGGTTGTAAAAAAATATGTTGTTTTACTATGTATGCGCACAAATACAGCAGAAAAAATGTAATAAATAAAACTATACTCCTATTTTCATGTGAAATTATTTTATCCCGACTCGTTTTTTTGTGCCTTTTTCATTGAAAGTCTATGTATGCCCGGCTACGAGTGATTCGTGAAGTACTCTGCATTACCAAGCAACAGTGATTTCTCTTACACACTGGTAGAGGAAGTATCCAGTTCCTTTGTGAAGTAGCAACGCGACAAACAATACTCGTTTCTTATAAGCAAAAAGCCCTGCATTCGAAATTGTTCGCAATTTACCTAAAGTATCAAACCATAAGTGCCCACACTGCAGTCACAATCACAAATTCAAAAATGAATTGGAAAACATAAAAGGTTAATGAATGATATGAGATACCGTGTAAACTTTGTCGGCAATGGCCAGTGATTTGGGGCTTCTGGTGTGTTGAAACTTGTTCAGATCAACTTTGATCGCCCTTAGCCTATTTATAGACTTTATTTTATCATTAAAATATAACCACAACAATTAATATAATGAATTGTTCACATTTTAAAGAACCAGTCGGACAGCATTTTGTGGAAAGGTCAAAAACTCAGTGTCCAGTTTAAATAAACTCAGTACTGTGTTTCATTCATAGACTAATTGTTGATTGTATCCTGTTTCGTCTCCATACAATGTAATTATCACTTATTGTTATTGCGTCATTGAGTTTCGGCCTTGGTGCCCTACATTTTGGCCGTGATGTCCCAATAATCTTGTATTTGTCAAAGTGGCCTCTCCCTAAAAAGGACTTAATTCCAGGCCTGGTATTGTATCAATGTATGACCATGTATCAGTTGTAATCTTGTGCTTTCACAGACTCACAGCTTGCAGGACATGAGGCAACAGGCAGCCATCGCTGCCAAAGTCTTCATTCAGCGAGACTATACCAACGGCACTGTGTGCCAGTTCCAAACCAAGATCCCCTCGGAGCTGGAGACCAGGGTACGATGCGCCTCCTCACTGGGTTCTTCAGAATTGTACGACCACACTAACACATTGAACTGATAAAATGGCGGACTCGTGTTTCCACGACCTCTGTCTCGTCTTGTGGATGAGTTGACGCTGTCTGTGGACTGGTTTGAAGGAACGCTCCCCTTTTTCCAAGTCCCCTAGTGTTAAACAGGTGAGTTTGACCGTTTTTGAATCCATTCAGCCGATCTTTGTATCTGGCGGTAGCACTTTTAGCATTGCAATATCACTGCGCCACTGCACCCATGTTACGGCAGCAAAGTTTCTCGACTGTTACGCAGGAATGAGAGAATAGTTCCTCGCCATATCGGTGTAGAAAATCGCAACCTTTAATTTTCACTTGGTCTCAGCACACGATGTAACTACAGAAGAGTCAAGTTTTAAATAGGAAAACTATTGAAAGTGTCTTTGGTCATTTTTGAACGAGATGCTAACGGTCTAATCCGATTCAATGATGTATGCTAAGCTATGCTACAGGTGCTACCGCCAGACACAAAGATCTGCTGAATGGATTCAAAAATGGTAAAACTCAACAATTTAACACCAGGGGCCTATTTTCAAAAAAAGGTGGCGTGTTCCTTTAAGGGCTACCCGGAGGGCCATGGGACCAATGCAAGAAGGTTACAAAATGATGTTACACGGTATAGTTTTTGGGTCTTCGTGTGCCAGATAATTCAGAAAGAATAATCAAAGACCTGCACCACCTGCAAGGCTGTCATCGTAATACACATTCAGGACATATAGTATAGGTTATCCCAAACCGCTCCGGACTGTCAGTCCCTCATGCTTCAAAGTATAGCACGGACATCCTCTTTAATAAGCATTTTCAGCACAGATGAAGCAGAAACATCTGCACACTTATTCATTCACTTCTGATGGGTTTTTTTCTTGACACCATCCTGATTATCTGCAGACAACTGACTAGCCACCATTAGCATTAGCACAACTCCCTCGGCTTCACCCCTCAAGATATTATCTCATCATCAAACACTAACGAAGAGCTCAGATCAGTGTGCAGAGTCTGGGGTCTGTCCCTCTTGTAAAGTCTTCTTCTTTTCCTTTCGGCTGTTCCCTTTCAGGGGTCGCCACAGCGAATCATGCGCCTCCATCTAACCCTGTCCTCTGCATCCTCTTCACTCACACCAATTAACTTCATGTCCTCTCTCACTACATCCATAAATCTCCTCTTTGGTCTTCCTCTAGACCTCCTGCCTGGCAGCTCCAACCTCAGCATCCTTCTACCAATATATTCAAAGTCTCTCCTTTGAACGTGTCTCTGATGTACTCGTTCCTGATCCTGTCCATCCTCGTCACTCCCAAAGAGAACCTCAACATCTTAAGCTCTGCCACCTCCAGCTCTGCCTCTTGTCTCTTCTTCAGTGCCACTGTCTCTAAGCTGTACAACATCGCTGGTCTCACCACCGTCTTGAACACCTTTCCTTTCATTCTTGCTGATACTCTTTTATCACACAACACACCTGACACTTTTCTCCACCCGTTCCAACCTGCTTGCACTCGCCTCTTCACCTCTTTTCCACAGTCTCCATTGCTCTGGACCGTTGACCCTAAGTACTTAAAGTCCTGCACCTTCTTCACCTCTGCTCCCTGTAACCTCACCGTTCCACCTGGGTCCCTCTCATTGACACACATGTATTCTGTCTTACTGCGGCTAAGCTTCATTCCTCTGTTTTCCAGAGCAGACCTCCATCTCTCTAGATTCTCCTCCACCTGCTCCCTGCTCTCACTACAAATCACAATGTCATCCGCAAACATCATAGTCCATGGAGATTCCTGTCTAACCTCATCCGTCAGCCTGTCCATCACCAGAGCAAACAAGAAGGGGCTCAGAGCCGATCCTTGATGCAGACCCACCTCCACCTTGAACTCCTCTGTCGCTCCTACAGCACACCTCACCACGGTCTTACAGCTCTCATACATGTCCTGCACCATTCTAACATACTTCTCTGACACTCCAGACTTCCTCATGCAATACCACAGCTCCTCTCTCGGCACCCTGTCATACGCTTTCTCTAAATCTACAAAGACACAATGCAACTCCCTGTGACCTTCTCTGTACTTCTCCATCAGCATCCTCAAAGCAAATACTGCATCTGTTGTGCTCTTTCTAGGCATGAAACCATATTGCTGCTCACAAATGCTCACCTCTGCCCTTAGCCTAGCTTCCACTACTCTTTCCCACAACTTCATTGTATGGCTCATCAGCTTTATTCCTCTGTAGTTGCCACAGCTCTGCACATCTCCCTTGTTCTTGAAAATTGGCACCAGTACACTTCTCCTCCATTCCTCGGGCATCCTCTCACTCTCCAAGATCTGGTTAAACAAACTAGTCAGAAACTCTACTGCCACCTCTCCTAGACACTTCCATACCTCCACAGGTATGTCATCAGGACCAACTGCCTTTCCACTCTTCATCCTCTTCAACATCCTCCTCACTTCACTCTTGCTAATCTTTGCTACTTCCTGCTCCACCCCAGTCACCTCGTCTACTCTTCGTTCCCTTTCATTTTCCTCATTCATCAACTCTTCAAAGTACTCCTTCCATCTTCCCATCACACTCCTGGCACCTGTCACTACATTTCCATCCTTATCTTTAATCACCCTAACCTGCTGCACATCCTTCCCATCTCTATCTCTTTGTCTGGCCAACCTGTACAAATCCACCTCTCCCTCTTTAGTGTCCAACCTAGCATACAAGTCCTCATATGCTCTTTGTTTGGCCTTTGCCACCTCTACCTTCACCTTACGCTGCATCTCCCTGTATTCCTGTCTACTCTCTTCAGTCCTCTCAGTGTCCCACTTCTTCTTTGCTACCCTCTTTCTCTGTATACACTCCTGAACTTCCTGGTTCCACCACCAAGTCTCTTTGTCCACTTTCCTCTTTCCAGATGACACACCGAGTACCCTCCTACCTGTCTCCCTGATCACATTAGCTGTAGTGGTCCAGTCATCTGGGAGCACTTCCTGACCTCCCAGAGTCTGTCTCAGCTCCTCCCTGAAAACTAAACGACATTCTTCCTTTTTCAACTTCCACCACTTCGTCCTCTGCTCTGCCTTTGTCCTCTTCATCTTCCTCACCACCAGAGTCATTTTACACACTAGCATCCTGTGTTGTCTGGCTACACTCTCCCCTACCACTACTTTACAGTCACTGGTCTCTTTCAGATTACAACGTCTACACAAGATGTAGTCCACCTGAGTGCTTCTCCCTCCGCTCTTATAGGTCACCCTATGTTCCTGCCTCTTCTGGAAGAAAGTGTTCACTACAGCCATTTCCATCCTCTTTGCAAAGTCTACCACCATCTGTCCTTCTGCGTTCCTGTCCTGAAGACCAAACCTGCCCATCACATTCTCATCACCTCTGTTCCCTTCACCTACATGCCCGTTGAAATCTGCACCAATCACCACTCTCTCACCTCTGGGGATGCTCTGCATCACTTCATCTAACTCACTCCAGAATTTCTCCTTCTCTTCTAACTCACATCCTACCTGTGGGGCATAACCACTCACAACATTGAACATCACCCCTTCAATTTCCAGCTTCAGGCTCATCAACCTGTCTGACACTCTTTTCACCTCAAGAACATTCCTCACAAACTCCTCTTTCAGGATAACTCCTACTCCGTTTCTCTTCCTATCTGACCCATGGTAGAACAACTTGAACCCTGCTCCTAAGCTTCTAGCCTTGCTACCTTTCCACCTGGTCTCCTGGACACACAGTATGTCCACCTTCCTTCTCTGCATCATGTCAATCAACTCTCTAGCCTTCCCTGTCATAGTTCCAATGTTCAAAGTCCCTACTGTCAGTCCTACATTCTTAGCTTTCCTCTTCTCTCTCTGCCTACGAACACACCTTCCTCCTCTCCTTCTTCGTCTTCGACGAACAGTAGTCCAATTTCCACCGGTACCCTGTAGGTCAACAGCACCGGTGGCGGTCGTTGTTAACCCGGGCCCCGACCGATCCGGTATGGAAGTCATTGTCATGATTCGCATTTCTAGTTTGGCATGTGTTTTACGTCGGATGCCCTTCCTGACACAACCCTCTGCATTTATCCAGACTTGGGACTGGCACATGAAGACACTGGCTTGTGCCCCCCTGCGGTTGCATTCCCTCTTGTAAAGTCAACGGCTTAATTTACTATGAGATAGCCTGAGCCCGCTGACCTCCTGGAGTCACGACAGCCCCGTAAACCGCGCAACGTTAGCATATAGCTTTTATTCGTGTGACTGGACTGTCGTGACTCAAGACGGCTTATGTAGCCAGCTACCTTCTACGTTACGTTTTCACTAAGAAGAACATTTTTACTGCTCCCAACCAGGTTATTCTCCAGGATCAAAATTACTTCCGTGGCTGTTAATGAAAAGTATATCATTAATGTAATATTGTAATTTCACTTAATGTTCTGCGAGAAACACAGCACTGTAGAAATGGTGCACGTATCATAGCAAACTATCCATATCAGAGCGGATTGTACAGTCGCTGTTTTGGCACTGGAACCAAAGTGAACATGGAGCCAAAAGTGAAAAATGCTGTCAGCAGCTTCTCCAGAAGAGCCCTGCTGGACTTTGTCCTTATGTGAACCCCCGTGGAAGGCGGTTAAGAGCAGGCATCGGTAATGACGTGGAGGAGGAAGAGCAGGTCGCTGAGATTGAACAGCCTCCACACCACATTAAAGACGGCGCTGGCCAAACAGTTCAGAGATCGCAGGACCGAAAAGCTTCAGTTTTGAAATGCAGGCACCACATGAAAAGAGCAGCTTCACAACACTTAAACCGCTCACTGGTGGTTTATTGGCACTTCCCTCTTGATTGGGTGGTCTCCGATGTTTTCCGGCAGGATTCAGTTCACACACACACACTGAACTGCTGGACAAATGAAGAATGCTTCTCCTCTGGGAGGTAAAAGCTTAAGTCCCCTACCATTTTTTTAAAGACGTTCTTTCCACGTATATTTTTTTTTAATGCTTTGCTGTAATCCCGGTTTGTGAAATATGCAATATAATGCAAACCCGTTTAGTGGCTTCCCTTTATCAGTTATGTCACGTCGTGAGGATGTTTGCAGAACGAAAATCCTCGTGTTCCTTTCAGCCAACATTTTTTACGCCTGGAGGGGATCACGCGTTCGGTCATGTCTGTATCTGTATGAGCTAATCTCGCATACTGCTGGACCCAGCAGCCTAATGTTTTTTTATGGATGTTTATGATGGTATGCCCATGGTTGCGGTGATTCAGAACTTTTTGAAAAACCTATTTCATTTACTCCTCTGTGTTATTCCGCCATTGCCTGCTGACTCCTCACTCCTCTTGACCTGCCGGTAGGTAAGTATGTTCACCTATCAGGTAACTTGCGTACGGTTAAAATAAGTCGACGTTGACTTTTGGTTTCACGGGAACGGTCTCCTGCGTGAAGTCCTGTATTTGTTTCACCCATCCATCCACCCCGACCTCACTCTTTATACTACGTCACCTGACACCTTTTTTTTGTACTGTATGACATGCCGTTTCTGCACAATAAAAGTCAGTAGAGCCTAAATGGCGTGAAGCAAGAAAAGGCGATAACACGCTAAGTTAATTAAGACATTGCCGTGTTCTTCATAGGCCAGCCCTGGATGAGATCTCCACTCTACTGGGAGCACTCTTCTAGTTATTCCGGCTCTTGTTTCGCAGCGGTTTGCAGGCTGTAACATCACGTTCTTGCAGACAATGATCTGGGGCTGTGGGCTTTACTTTTGGTAGCTCTTTCCTGCTTTAATGCTTTTGGGAGAATTGCGCCAAACAACTTGGAACGTTCTAAATGTATTTGGCAGCTAGATTGCCAAGCCATTCATGAGAGTTTCATTAATTGAGAACTGACAGGTTTCGGTGACCTGTGTCTAATATTTATTTCCTCGGTTCGCGTAACATTTTGTGACCGTTACAATTAGGAGAATATCCTCTTCCCCACTTGAATTTGTAAACCCTGTTCATCCTTGAAATCTCGTCTAACATTTTTGGAATGCTAAGATGGCTGCATCCGATGTAATGGAAAGATGCTCAGGCAGAGAAATGTGGTTTGAATTGCAGCCTCTGAATTTGGAAAATTAGAAGGAGAACAAAGGCTCCCGATGGCGGGCACCAAACATGCCTGAGACCACTGATGTGTTGGAGCTTGTTGTTGCATTCCTCGGGCACAAGGGAGCAGAACATTGGACGGTTAACAGGCTCAGGAGGCCCCTGGCTGGCTCCTCGTCTGGTCTGGAGGCTCCTTGTCTTTTTTTTCCCCCTCAGTATCACGGAGAGATCACCAGATCCATTCTGGACACCATCCTGGGACTAGTGTCAACACCCCAGTCAAAACAGCCTCCGAGTCCAGCAGTTCTCCGCCCTCATTCAGTCTTCCCTGCAGCGAGCCTTCATTTGAGGAATTGTTGAGAAACGCTGGTTTGAGCATCAGCCAGTCGTGGTTACAGTTTATATCCCAAAAGCTGTCTGCAGTCTACAGAACAGCAGAGATACGTCTTTATCTTATTCGAGGCGTGCCGGTGCCATAGGAGAAGGAGAAACCATCAAGATTCCTTCCTGGATTGTCACTTTGTGCGTCCTGCTTGCAGCGCGTTTGTCCTGTCAGTTATTAAGTGAAAACATTCACAGAGCATATGGCCAAGGCATCCTAATAATTTCAGGAGGTGTTTCCAATAAGGGAAGGAGGCCCAGCGTTCCCTTGATGTGTGATCAGTCCAAGAAAATTCAGCCCCTCATTTATCTAGCGATGGAAAGAATGGGCGAAAACGATCTGGTGCTAATAAGACGAGTTTCCTCTCGAATGTCGCAACAGAGGCAGAAAGCACACACACACTACTGTCCAAATGCACACCTGGCTCTGTGCCTTGTCTGGATATCTTAACCCGTTGACACTTCCTTTATGCTTCCATGTGTTTCAGATTGACAAACAGCAGTTTGAGGAGACGGTGCGGACACTGAACAACCTGTACGCTGAAGCGGAGAAGTTGGGAAGCCAGTCATATATTGAAGGCTGTCTGGCCTGCCTCACAGCATACACCATCTTCCTGTGTATGGAGACTCACTACGAGAAGGTGAGACATATTTCACCTGCGTAGATGCATACTGTAAGGATGAATGAGGCTGGGTGTTGAACCGCAACGCTATTTTGTGAACAAGTAAAATGAGGCAGGATCACCTAGAGTTAATTTTGCCAGCTGTTTTTAGAGTTAGTCTTAGTTCTGGTCATGAGATCAAAATGAGTTTTTGTCATATTTAGTGAACTTCATTCGTTTTGTTTTAAATCATTTGGTGGGAAAGAAAAGTTGAGTCCTCATTTTCATTGAGGAAGACGCTTAACATATCAGTTGGGTTTTAGTCATCAATGAAGTATTTGACCAAAACGCGTTGAACATTTTAACAAAGTTTTACTCAAGGCCTCAACAATGTCCCGCTCAACGTTGCACATCCAAATCAGTTAGGATGTAGTTTTAATTCAGTTTCCAATGTCACAATTTTGCACGGGGTAAAAATGCAGAGATGTTTCGGCTATGCCTTCTTCAGTGTGCAACAGGCCTTCATTTTCCTGGTTTAGTCCTTTTTAGGACTAAACCTGTAGTTGCTACTGAAAACCTCACAGGGCCTTTTCCCAACATTAAATCCCACAAGTCGTTCAACCAAAAACAAAACTATACACTCATTCCCAAAACTATATACAGATTATACAAGCAAACAGATGGTAAATATGTTAATGTAAGGTATATGGGCAATTCTAAAACAATTTCTAACCAATATGGACAACAACAAAACGACTGCAAAGTAAACCAGCAGTTCGACAATTAAGGACAAGACTCTCGGAACACAAACCAGCTATCAGACATGGTGATGTTACCTCTCCTGTTGCTCCTCATTGTAAAGAAACTAATTATTCTGTATCCCAACACCAGTGTGTTGTGTAGCAGGATCAAACCACTCAAGAGGTGGTAACCTTTAAAGGTTACTTCACTGTGAAGCTTAGTGGATTTTCACATTAACACCATATCTCCCGCTAATCTAAATAAAAACTTGTAGAACATTTACACTTTTCCCGTACAGTGATTAGTCTTATACTAAAATAATTCACGACGGATATTTTCATTGTAGTGTACCACAGATATGTCTGTGGTACACAGAAGTTCTTATTTATTTATTTTTAATTGGTGAACCTTTCTAGTCTCCTTTCACAGTTACACCAATCGTTTCAAGATCTGAAATAAATCTCATTGTGAGCCCACGCAAACCTAAAAACAACAGGGCTTCTCTCCCAACACTGCTACACACTCACTCTTTCCACAGCAAAAATTTGTCCAAATATCCACCTGTGTTTTTCTGCAAAGCCCTGCTGTTGCTGTCATGTATTTTTTCGTCACCTGCTTACTTGTCCCAAGCTCCTGGTACCGCTACCTTCAGGGTCCAACACTGTCGGCACTGTGCTGCTACCAGGAAGATGACCCGGGCACGTAGGTTATGGAGGACTGGAACTGCCAAAATCAAAAATAAATAAAGAAAAAAATAAATGATTAAATTCTTTGATAAATATGCCATTAAATGCACCAAACATAATATTCAAATTAATGTAGGCATTAAATTAATTAGAAAATGTGACACAAATTAATATTTCTGATTTAAGTTGCTTCTGTATTTCAATAAATTTGTATTAATTACCATATTTATGGCATTGAGGGACAGTCTGCTCTCAACTATCATACCAAGGAGTTTTACAGCTGGCTTTGACCAGGACTGGGGAAATAAATTGGGGGAAAACGTGAATTGAAAATAATACATACATACATAAATAAATAAATACATGAATAAGTGAATGAATACATTTTACAATACAAATGTAAATAAATACAGAAGCAAATTTAAACCGAAATATACATTTGTGTCACATTATATAATTTATTTAATGCCTCAATTTAATTTTAATATCATCTTTGGTGGATTTACTGGCATATTTATTTATCGAGTCATTTATTTTTTGATTTTAACAGTTGCGGTCCTCCATACCTGGGAAGAGAAGTCATTGTTTAGAAAAATGTAATACATACAGATTTTGTTTGTTTGAAGTTTTAATTTTCAAATCCATTTCAGCTAATACCATTAAATAAAAAAACAGTTTTGTAGAAAATTGTTATTGGTACCAAACTGAAAGCAGGTATATATCATATGGGTGCTAGTAAAAATGTCGAACATCTATTTTAGAGTATAGAGATCATGTGTTTTGCATTGACTGCTGCATGTATACATATCAATGACACCGTGTATAGGAGACATTGGGGATGATTGAAGTGGGTTTCTACTGTAAGAAGTCGTGTTGCTGCTGTTTGGAACCTTTTTAGCTTGACTGTAAATCAATAATTTTATGACCTCCGAGAGCTAGCAAATAAATATGATTTGTGTACATTTTAAATCTCTTTTGGCCCGTTCATATAGATTGTAAATGGTTCAGTATGTCAGTGCTCTTTTCCTGTTCTATGAATTTGTCTTTTAGTGGCACAGGAGTGAACTGGGATAAAAAACATTTGGCTTGGTTTGGGTTTTGTGAGCGCTCATTTAAATGCAATTTAAAATCTTGGTATTCAGCTTTTCAGCTCAAGAATGTGCTGGGCTGCTAGATGGATCCTCTGGTTTGCAGTACCTACTACATAACAAATATAGAGCTGTCACGTACCTGGACATTGTGGAGCTGAAATGATCAGTTGATTATGTGATTAGTTTATCGACAGAAAATAAGTTTAGCTAATTTATTAATCCCTTAAATCGGCTTCTTGACTGTAAATTGACAATCAATCTGGCTTTGGGAAAGTTGGCCGGCTAAACAAGACATTTTTGTTTTGGTACCAATACGATACTTTTTTTTTTTTTTTTCGAACAATATAAACATGGTTTTCCTCAAAATCCTAGTTCTTATTTAACAAAAGAAGCTTAACAAGACTAAGAGTCCACAGCCATGATGGCGCCTCTGTGAGGCTGTAATTAGGCACAGCGGTACTTTGAGCCAAATGCTAAAGAGCTGACATTGACAACGCTAGCATGTTGATGTTTAGTGGGTAATGTTTACCAGGTCAATTATACAAATGTTGTATAATTAGCCCCAAACACAAAGTATAGCCGAGGCTGATGGGAATGTCATTAGTTTTGCAGGGATTTGGTCACAAACCAAAGTTTTAGACGCATTCAAAATGTGACCTGATGACGCCGCCAGAGGAAAGGTTGTTACAGTTGATCCTGAGGGGAACACAACCGTGCGTACCAAATGTCATTCCATCCAAAAGGTCTTGAGACATGTCACTCACAATCACAAATGTCAACCTCGCTAAAGTGGCGCTAATGGAAAAGTCGGGATCACTCACTTTGTTCAATATGCATTTGCTTATAACTTGCCAATACAGGACTTGTATCATATGAATCTGGATTTTAAACACACTTCATTTAGCCAGAGACTAAATCTAATAATTGAAAATTTAGACATTGATTTCTTCAAGGAATGTTACAAGAAAATAAATGGATAATAGCCTGTAGGTAAAGTGCTACCCTGTTTGAGCCCAATGTGGGCTGCAAACCATTTTAAAGCCTCGTTGGGAAATCAGTAGTTTCCTGTAGCTGATAATGTGGGGCTTCATGACCATTACCATTATCTTTAAACCACCTCAATAACCTCCAATGCATTTCTTTTTTTTTAATCAGCTCATGAACTTAAAGCCAGACACTTCATTGACATCAGAGGTCACCGGAGACTCGGTCTGTGTGCTTCTGTGCTGCTAGGACTTTCCTGATCAAATTAGGCATGGCTCTCATAAACATACTTCTGCATTGGCTTGTACCTGCACTCTGCAAAATGACAATAAAGATAATTTACCATAAACGTCACGACCCGTAACAAATAGCCTAACTTAACTCCTGATCCACTCGTGAAAAGGTGTAGTACAGGGATGGCGTTGGCTCAATAAATATTAATGCTACGCGCTGCTAATGTCAAAGATGATAAATATTTGGAATGATGACAGAACAGCTACCTCACTACACTTGGGCTCTTCTTAAAAAAGGACCTGAAAAATATTGGTAGCGCCTTGATATTGTCCCTTACTGTCCTAATCCACGCCTATGTTGCAATCCATAGCGCCAACATGATGTCAAGACTGATTACTCTATGAAAGCATGATTTTTTTTTTAAAGTTTTTAGTATGTCGTTTATGTCATAGTGGCAAGCTCAACCGAGCTTGCTGTAGAAGACAGAATACAACAGAACAAAACCACTAAGAGGATTAATCTAGAGCTGAAAATATAAGTTGATTTATCGACCGAGATCATAGACAGAAAAGGGTAACTTGAGTTGTGTCTTGTGTAAAGACTAAAGTAAGAACAGTTCTACATGCTCTGTTACCATTACACCAGTGGTTTGCAGCGCCCATGAGCAACGTATCTGATTGCTGTGACCCCTTTTTTTTTTTTTTTTTTTTTTTTTTTTTTTTTTTATTTCTAAAAACATTCTCTTTTTCTTTTTATCCCTTCTATGTTGTTAAAAAGACGCTCTGTA
>CM022476.1:27373422-27388553 GCA_011952105.1 Coreoperca whiteheadi
TCACGTACAGAGTCGAAAAAAACACCGCTCCCGTGTTTTCTACTTTCTATGAGAAACGTATCTGTGTGCTGCGCCCCTTTTTTTTTTTTTTTTTTTTTTTTAGGTTTTGAAGAAGATTGCAAAGTACATTCAGGAGCAGAATGACAAGATCTACGCACCACGAGGCCTCCTGCTCACCGATCCCATCGAGAGAGGCCTGCGAGTCGTATCCTACCCTTCAGCGTCTGTTGTAGCCACGAAATACTGTTTGTTCCCTTTGGCGGAATTTTACCTCAGCCTTAACTGTGTTGAGTCTTGTTTCACGGTTTCGAAATCGACTGCGAACAATTTCAGGTATTTGTCTGACTCTGTACTTCAGAGGAACACAATGAAAACAAGAGCAGAGTAGACTTAAACTCAGATTGCCAACCTTACAAACAAATTAGAAATACAGTCAATGTTTTTACAATAAAAAAAAAAAACAATCTTATCTTGCTGTGCAAGACTGAGCATGTACGGGAAAGAAGACTGATATGTTAAATGTTTTAGGTAACTTTAACTTGTTAAACATAGCCTGAGATCAGGAAATGTGAATGTAATCACACCACAGCTCTAAGTAGAACAAGGAGCTTTCGCAATGACCTAATAGATGTAGTGATTTACAGGCCTTCTGCCCCCACCACATCTTTCCCTGTAACTGCTGGATGAAAATGGAAAGCAGCAGTCCGGGCAGCTTACAGGAAATCCAGCGCTATGTAGGGATGCCCTGTAAAAACACCAGATAAAAGTTAGTATGTAATCCATAGCATCTGCATAAAATCAGTGGGTGCACCAACATCCTGGCTGTGTGTGTGTGTGTGTGTGGGGTGACTCAACATCCCAATTAATTGTAACTGGGCGGCAATGGGAGATTAGGGATAACAAAATATGACTGAAATTGTTCACAGCTGAGCTTTGTTCTCCCTCTTGCCTATGATTTTATAGGGTTGACAGTGATCTGGATTATTTCGCCGACACTGTCGGGCTGCTGCGCTGACTTTGGCACGGGAGCACCGGGAGGAATGTCTCACCTGAACTGCTGTTCAGCATTTGCTCCGAGGAACCGTGGTGATCATATTTGTAATTGTCTAATGGTGCGACTGCTACCATTTGAGTCTTCGCACTTCCCTCCACGTCTGAGGGGTTGAAATCGCTCGAATCGCGCACGGTTAATCACTTATGTTAAACAGAAACTATTTTGCTAATGACGGCGGCGAGTGCCCTCGGTTACAGCACTGCGCGAGTTCCTGACAGTCTGGTCACTTGCCGTCACCACATACTGTACATGCCCATGGCCCCATACACGAAAAGTAACACCTAGTGGGAATCAGCGGTAATGTCAGCAAGCTAGGAACCATGCTACCACTTTCTGAGTGGAAGCTAGTTAGGCCCAGCTTGCTAGCTTCCAATTTCCAAGTGGAATAAAAACTCCGCAGCATGAATGTTGAATGTTGTAAAGGGACAAACAGTATACATGGCTAAAGGTTCATAGCCAATGCCAATATGTGGGCTTGTTGAACAAGGGGAAAGAGGAAAAAAAACCCATCGCGTATCAACATTTGTAGACTTTACTGGGTTGTGACGTGCAATGCCAGCCCTCTAATGTCAGCCAGGTATCTGCTGTTTCCATAAGCATGTCCAAAAACTGCAAAATATGCAGTATCATTGTAGTTACGAATTCAGATTTAATTTGGCTTTTAATAGAAAGTCAAACGTTGCCTCATGTGCTTTTCCTTGACTGAATGTTATTAAGATTGAGGTCACCATCTTTGAAGACCGAAGCCTGACTAGATAAAAGCTGCTACGGTGAGTCTAGTGTTCCATGTACGACGAGGACTCTCACTTTCTTGCTGCTGCAGATTCGGGTGCTGGGCTGCTGAGTATGTCCAACACAGGCAACATTTTTTTTTATTTTTTATTTTTTTGTTTGTTTTAAGCGTTCAAATATGTTTTTCCAATTACGAAGCACACATTTTCCTCTTCATTTTTGGAAAATATTGCAAAGGAAAGGGGCTTGAGTCAAAGAGCAGCAATAAAAGCGGGTTCTCTCTTTATGTGTACCGATGCTTTCATGTCGAATGCCTCCTTTGCATTCAAAGACAAATCCCACATCAAAGTGTAAAGCCTCTTCATCTGTGAGCAATATTAGTGAACTGCTTTACAGTCAGGCGGGCTGTTTCATAAAACATTTAAAGGATAATTCTGCTGACTTTATGGCTTCGTGTTGCATACTGCTCAGTGTTTTGTCGAGTATTTCCACTGAAGGCTATATACAGTTTACATCGAGGTCTCTGGAAGGGCTGCTGGCCAGAGCACACGCGTGAGCCAAACCCCGCAACTGAACCCAAAAAGTGATTAAGGTTCCTTTCAGCACAGCAGCACATTCACTGCAGTTACATGTCTTTAAGTAGCTGTAATCAAACAATTATCACATTTTGGTAATAGTCCATTGCCTTGTTTACTTTGCTGGCCGCTTCTACTACATTCATGTCACATCAGAGGAAGTGGGAGAGTCGGATTTCAGGGCTTCAGTTTGAAAGCGTCGCTCGTTCCTACAGTGAGATACTTGTTGTATTTGTGTCTCAAAAGCCGCATGTTTTATTTACTGAAATGGTCTCGCTTGTATTGATACATTTAAAATCAGCCCTAAAGAAACCGTAGCAGATATTTCTCTCTATTTATATTGTTGTTGTTCTCATATTTGATAGCATTAGCGTGACTGAAGCTTCCCCGGTGAGCCGTTTGCATTTACTGAATATCTGATAAGACGTGAACGCAGCAGAGTACGTGAGCAGTCCAGCTCCTAGTAATAAAAAATGCTTACTACCACAATTTTCAGGCATTAGATAATAGAGAGCCGAAGAACCCGGCACCTTTTTTTAATTAGCCTATGTTCCGCTATTTTAAACCAGACAATGTATTTTGCCGTTTCTTTAATATATCCCTCTACAAAGCTGAAACACGCTACTGGAGTCTTGTGTCCAAATTATGCACTAAATTATTACAGCAACATCTGAACACCTAATTATTTTAACCATAATAAAATTCCAACCCGCTGCCGGATGTCCAGTAAGAGACAGAGAGGTGGTTCAGAACGTTATGGCCAAGCTTCTTCACCACACACAGTACATCCCCACACACCCACGAGCCATTTCCAAAGTGCAATAATGTGGTTCTGAAACGAACAAATTAAACATTGTGGCACGCATATATCACATACACACACACAGGCATACGTATTCTATGAGTGTGCGCATAATTACAGATTCACCTGTATATGCACATCTAATTTAAGGCACAGTTCATACAAAGAAAGAACCCACCAAATAAGAAAACTCAGTCTCCTTAATATAAAATATCAGCTGCGCATGCAAGGATGCGTTGCGGTGAAAGAAAAGTTTAGAGGCTTCCACACAATCTCAATAAACCCTGTGACGTGCTACAGTAACGTCAGAGGAACGAGCTATCAGTTCCAGTGAAGTAACACTTCACCTCATGTAGCAGACGTCGTATGCATACGATTATCAGTGCATCAGTGCATCATTTGCACTCTGCACCACTGCACTAACTGTCACACTGCCGTATTGCTGTGTATGCACGCAGAGCGCACGGAAGTCAAGTTCCTTGCATGTGTACACACACCTGGCCAATACAGCTGATTCTGATTCTGATTAACATTACAGCTTTCAATAGCGCTAACATCAACAGCAAGCTTGCAGCAACGTGGTCGTTACTGATAACAGAAAAGCTGTATTTTACCCAACGTCAATCGCTTTAGATGACGAGAATCGGACACTCGTCTCCGTTTCCTGTTTCTCTGTGATCGGAATGAGAAGTTACTGCTAGGTCTTCCTAACGTGATTGGATAGCCATGGTAGTTGACTGACAGCTGAGATAGGGAGCTGATAAACGTAAATGAAAGCTAGAATGAGTGAGGTCAGCGCCGTGGTTACGGATGGAAAAGGCACTGTTAAACTGCTCTCACGCGCAGTGTTCATGTCACTCTGCAGTAACACAACAACCCTCCTCAGTATATCCAGTTGTCCTTCCCAAACCCTGGCGCGCTCTCTCTCTCTCGTTCCTGCTCACCTGGCATTACCACAGCTCGCTGGGCTCTCCTCACTGCAGAGAAGGGAACAATCCGGAAGCTCCTTCACTCACTTGTTCACCAGAAACACTGCCAACCGTCTGGGTTTAGCTTGAGAGGAGAAGCTTTAGTGAACATCTATAGGAAGATTTAGATGGTTGACAGCCAAAATTAATCCTGGAACTTACTCATCCCTTCTGATAGCAACATAAAAGATAGCAGACCGTGTTCCCAGCACTTGATAATGTTACATTAGCTTAACTCTTTTTAAACGTCCAGTGTGCTGCCTGCATGTCTTTGCAGCGGTTTGTCAGCTGTTTTGTTGCTGCTGCTTGTCTGGTTCTCAGTGGGTTGTAGGTGAATTCGGTCCATAAATCAGTTCCGTCCACGAACCCCGTATTGTCAGATAACGTTACTGACAGAGAAGGAATGCAAGGTGCTTCATATTAACGGTAGTGCAACAGGTCAAACAGCTAAATCAACTTCTGAGCAAGAAGAGATTTTGGGTGGCGGGGGGATACTGTTTTACTGTGTGTGACTCCACCGATGCATGCAGTTCGCTGAATAAGACCGGTTAAGAGAGGCTACTTTTTTTTAATTCAGTTTTGTCTCGTTTTCATGGTGGAAGAACACGTTTGCCAGCTAATTTTATATACTTTTTTTTTTTTGGCGTTTCATCCTACTCTTCGTCAACGAAAAGCACCGTAAGCTTCTGCTTTGTCACAACTCTTGACGTTTTCTTTCATCTTTGCTTCTGACTTCTAGATGTAAGGAATGTTCCCAGTGCAAAGGCCTGTCACCCGTAGATCTACCGAGTCTGCATTTTGATTTAATAGGCAGGACAGCGTCTGATGGGGCGCGAGGGAAGCACTGTAAAGCTACTGTAGGTAGGTAGGTAGAGAGAGAAAGAGACATAACCGTAACCTAACTGAAAAAGAACTTGGCGCTCTTGAGTTTACGCTCTCAAGTGAACGGCCTGAATAGATCTCGAATGAACAATCATGGAAGTCGGTCATGCGCTGGTTACATTGACTTCACATGCTGTTCCTGTGACTCACCCAGTGTACTCAACTTTGACATACAGCGACACACCAACACATTACATTTTTTATTCATGCCATTTCATCTGTTAACATGTATTCAATGTCACCATGATACCGATTTTCTCCACTGCCAGCATAAACCCCAAACATTAATGCTCTGTTTCCTGTCCTTTTACTTTTGTTACACTGGGAGTAAGATCTCGTCGCCAAAAATGATTCAAATATGAGGGTGTGTCACTGATTTGCAATTCCTGTTCAATGTTTTCCAACACAGAAAACATGTTGTCTTCCTAATTTACGCTGTTACCCAGTTGGTTTCATTAACAGGTTTCGCTCCCTTGCAGTCGTGTACTATCCCGCAACGCGCTTAGTTTCGTTTGAATGGTAAAACATTCTGAGACAGCACGGAGTGATCGCCATTCCGCAGATGGCTTTTATATATCTGCAGATCTTTCACCCTGGCAGACGCCTCACGGTTTTTGCCTCAAGAGCCCATCGCATCCCATAAATCGTTTCAATCTCTGTCACAGTAAATCCCTTCTTTTCCTGGTGTGCACTGAGTAAGACAGGGAGGCTCATTTTCATGGTGTCATCCTAGGATGTACCGGGCCCAAATCATACTGAAAAGTACTTTGTAGAGACGCTGGACGGGGCCCAGTCTGCACTGTAGCGTAGACACGGCCATCGGGCAGAGTAAGACATACCCCATAAATATTTTGCCTTTCGGGAATGTTGTGTTTGGCAACGGTTTTGAGGGCCATAGACCCCCGTGGATGGATAAACCATTGCCCTACTACGGTAGATGCATACAGGGATTAATCTTCTCGTTTGAAATTCCTGCTGCGCGCCTCGCTACATATACACGTCCTATTGAGGAATGTAAACCCAGGACTTTTATAAGTAGCTGTTGAGAGAAGAGTGCGTTGGAGCTTTGCCACGGTCAAAGACAGGGTAAACCACAGGCAGCGAGCGGACTGAGCGCACGTACGGAATAGCCCTTCATACACATGAGTGTACTAGACCAACACCGGCCTTTTATTAAAACTCATATTGGCCATTAAGTCACATTCCTCTTTTGCAAGTTCACCATCTTCAGGGTTGACGGTCTGTCAAATCTGAAGGAAACCTCCCTGTCTTTACTATAAGGATACCTATAGTTCAGTTGTACGTTTGGTTCCTAAGCAGCGGAACAAGCTGAAAACCCAACTGACATATTACCACCTCTGTGGAATAGCTTGCCAAATGAGAATAACATGTACAAGTTTTCAAAGGTGCGCACATCTGACAACGAAATGGCTACTATCAAAGCAAGTTAGCACTCATTAGTGGTGAATTGTGTGTGATTGACCGCATATTTGGGTTGATTGAAAGAGTGTGATTGTGTATGTGTGAATAATAGGTGTGTGTGGGTGCTGGGAAGGGGTGAATCTTTGAATGTTTTTTATAAGTGGTGTATTTCAGATGTTGTATTTGAGGTATGTAGCATGAGTATGTATTGTATTGTGTTGGTATATGTGCTCACTGGTCTTTCAGCCATTGTCATTCAACTCTGTTAGTTATTTTTGCTTAAGAACAACCTGTCCAGTAGGGCTACAGGTGGAAATTAGTATGTTTTGCTCTAACCTGGCACCGTGCATCTTTCCTTAATCTAAGGTCAATGTGATGTTGTGCACTGTCCCTGAGCAAATAAAACCATACCATACCATTATACAGTTCTTCTGGGGAACATTTTCTCAAACATCTGCCTGTTTTCTAGCTCTATTTTTGGTCTCAACCAACTCCTGTAAAACCAGTTTGGCTATTTAGCTGTCTCCCTATATTTACCAGCAAGTAGCTTAACCTTGTCTGTATGCCATGTGGTGCTGGGCAGGGAGTGTACAGCGAGCGGGTTTATCAGGTTTTTCACTGCAAACAGCTGCCTGGAAATGAGGTTGACTAGACCAGTGAGGCCAAACGAAAACGGTGAAGTGGCGGGCCAGAAAACCAGAACGAGCTGAAAGAGGCAGAACATTTCCGAGGAGCTGAATTACGATTTTCTGTGGGTTCATCACTGCAAATCCCTTTTATATTACACATGTTATCCATCGTATAGAACATTTTGATTAGTGCAGCTTTAGGCGCCGTGCTCTCGAGGGATAAATACCTTCAAATTACAGCCTTATGATTTATTTAGTTTTAATTGCTTGAGCCTTGTCATTTTTATTTTTTGGCTTAAAAACGAAAAAAAAGTCCAGTGTCGACCCTCATCACAGATCTATCAAGCCGTGCTCCCCCCCACCCCCCCTCTGCTTCCCGATTAATGGCTGGAGGCGGGGGGGGGGGGTTGTTTTGGCTTGGAGCCTCCCAGGTGAAGGGCTGAACAGCGTGATGGATCAGCCTCTGGTGGGATGACTGCTCTGTAGGAAAACCCGACTGCGCATTCATTCAGAGGCAGATGGCGCCACGTCGGTGTCCTGGCACCTCGTCCGCGAGACCTTCGGCTCCTGTGAAAGGTGTCGTTTGGCTCCGCGTACAAACTCGCTGCTCGGCCACAAACCTGCGAATTCGGCTGCACACACGAGAACGTTTAGTGTCAGTGGGGAATGTTGGACAACACCAGAGACACATGCTCTCTGCAACATTGCTCACGCACATGCGTTTCTTGCTATGACCTGACAAAATGTCTGCTCTGAAAACGTTCTATGTAACGCTCACGCGTCATGTCATGTCACTAACTAATCTCTCTGTTTCTGTAGCGGTCGTCTGCAGCAGCCCAGCACCAGTGCCCACCTCCCCGAGGACCACCCAGACCTGCACCCTTAATACTGCGTCTCTACAATCGATCCCTTTCCACTATCCTGTGCATGTTCCCGTTCAGAGTATCCTTTTGTGACCAAGTTTGAGGTTGCCTACTTGACACGTATTCAACTGTTATTTTAGCATTACTTGTGACATCCCATTTCCCCACTCGTTAACTGAGGGTTTAAGTCTGTAATATGCTGGTATTTGGTTGGAGAAAAGAAAAGGGTGTCATGGAAACACTGACAAGACTAACTCAATTCATTGATGTTCTGAAAGCCATGAGCAATTGTACTTTGTTAGTTTTGGACTAAAAGCTGTTTTGTGACCAGTAGTATTCGTGGAATTCTGAATTTTTGTATATTTCTTTCTTTTTTTTGGACACTCCTTTTTGAACAATGAAGCCAACACACGCAGGGTAACTTATTTTTGTGAAGGATTATGCACCTCACCCACGCCCATGCTTTAAGTGATTGCCTTGGCTGAACTGAGGATATCATTTAATCAAGAAACAAAGAACTCCGGTTATTAGTGCGATTTACTGCATGTGCCGCACCTCCCCGTTTGTTTGCTTTATTCTTATTCCATGTATTCTTGCAAGGGTGCTTTGTGGTTTATCGTCGTTCCCGCATGTTTCCTTTGTAGCGTTTGGCCTTTTTATAGATAACTGAAAACACTGAACTTTGTCAGGATCCGAACATTCCAGTCAAACCGTCACAGATTCTCCCCTTAAAATGTACGTCTTTGATTTAAGAGATTCTTTATGGAAAAACCAAAACTCGTGCTCGCTCTGTATTTAGCATGTGATATTGTTAAAGCTACTTCTCAAGTCATTTTTTTTTTCTTGTAAACTGTGCTATGCATAGTGTTTGGTGACTACTGTTGATTTTTGACGCACGCCCAATAAGCATATATTCATATATTGTGAGATTGCCTTTGACCGAAGTATTAAAAGTGCTCTTGTTAGTTGACAGTGCCTGTGATGGCTTTGAATGTTGCCTTTGTTAAAGTCTAAAGGCCTGGCCACACCAGGATGGAAAAGGGCCGAAATGCAGCAGCAGTTTAAATTCGTTCCAATGAAATCGACGCTAGGTGAGGATTTCCTGGCGGGGGCAAACTAAATCTGCGTGGATGTTTTGTGTCGAGTTCAACTTTGGCAAATTTGCCCCTCAAATGTGCATTGTTGACCAATAGCAAGCCGTCTTGACAGTGCTGACCTTTGAAGGGACAGAGAGTTTGGAGGAAGCTATCATAGCTAATTAGCTGTGTCGTACCATCCGCTTTTTATGTAACCTCCTCTGTCGGAATATTAACTGCCCCACAAGTGAGGAATGGTTTGCAGACAGTTATTCAGTGGTCAAAGGGTACAAATATGTCTTCTGAATAAACTGTGTGAACTAGTTAGTGACTTGAGCTGAGCTAACGAGTTTGCTAACCAGCTCAGAGCACTTTTGTTTCCCCTCTTCAGTAACTGTTTTTTATTCGACAAAATGGTGTAAATGGTGAACAAAACGCCTGGGGGGCGGGGGGGGGGGGGAAGGAAACCGAACCCTTTGAGCGCCAGAGTTAGCCGTTAGCTCGCCAGCTACAGCAGTTCACCAACTACCTCTGCAGTGAAGTCACTACGTCCCCAAAGCTCCTAGAACCAAACCTTTTGCAGAGACGCACGGATTAATTTCGCTGTACCACTTTCTGGTGTGACCGGGCCTCAGCTGTGAAATCATGTCAGTCAGATCGTGGCTTTGTTCACTTATTGCTAACGAGCATCTAATGCCTACAATTATATTGCTAGAACTTATGGCTGGTAAGGTTTTATTATGAAATAACTACATGTACAATTACAGATTTTTGAATGCCATAGCTAAAAGATCAACCGTTATCTTGATTTCTAATCATGTAAATAAAGTTCCATTGATAATTTTTTATTTAGCTCGTGCTTTATTTATCTGGAGTTCTGTTAATAGAACTTTTCTATGTTCTTTTTTTTTTTCCGGTTGACATCCAATGTTTTGTTAATCTAAAACGCGTATGCTGACGAATAAAAATGTGTACATATTTTACACCGCGCTTGCTCCTGGCGTTGTGCTGGTGTCGAGAGTTAATGCACATTTCAGATTTCACAAACGCACTTGAGAAACGAGCTGCGAGACACAAAGCTCCCGGTGCTTGTTGTGATTTAGAGGCGACAAGTTTTTGAACCGAGAGCTGAACGAACTCCAGGGCTTCGTTTCAACTTGGTTTGCCTTCAAGGGCGGTGTTTCTCTCCAAGTGTTATATGGCAGGAAAGCTCCCCTGAATCCACCAGAGCGGCACTATTTCTCACAGCGTGGGTGAACCCTGACCAGATGAGGTTATATTCTCAGGGAGCAGGAGAGCGATGCAGTGAGGAGGCGAACCGTCCTTCAGCTGTATGAGCCGGAATTTTAAGCTGTTGGACCTGCAAACACGCAGCCTGCAGAAGGATGCATGAGCTACACGTGGTGTTTCCACCAGACCTCAGTGGCTTGTCTATTTTTATTTTATTTTTTTGGACCTCTGACTTTGTGGAGAGTTAAAGCAAGATTGAAGGAAAGAAATCCGTACAAGGATCGGTAAAGTTTCATTACAGAACACGTACCGCATTCTTCAGGCGGGGGGTTTAAACAAAGATATTGATGTACGTTTGAATGCTAACCCTGCCAGAGATCGTATCCTGAAGCGATGAAAACCACATGCCAGTGTAACATTAACAAAAATAATAATAAAAAGCAATGAATAAGTGCCATAACATATTGCTCTGAGTGTGCAATAAAAAACTGAATCATTTGTAAATAGTTTTTTTTTTTATCTCATGCCAGCGACGGTCCATGGTTTTATTGTTACTTTTGACGTAAGACCACATTTCCCAGAAACCCTATTCATTTCTCTAGCGAAGACGAAAATGCTTCGATTCGCTGGGAGGAAAACGTGTTGAAAGCCACTTTTCAATCTGCCTTTCACTCTTTTGGCAACGAGAAGCTGGAATGATACTGATTAGTGTAATTTGAAACATTCACCGTGTGGTGTTGAATCTGTCGGCGTGTGGAAGCCAGCCGATATATATGCCACTACTGGTGCACTGCATTTCAACCCAGTCTCTTCATCTCTGCTTGAGGCTTGAGGCTAGCGGCTCGAGGCTACGCCGGCAGCTATTAGAATCTCAAACCCGACTGGCGGCAGTTGAGTTGCATTTTGGGTAACGTAGGCACCGAGTTTTGGCAAGGAAGAAGATTGCATGGAATAAATAGGACGAGATCTCTGGTTCTGCTGCAGCGATTTGCACTAAGGTGGCTCCTGTGATCTTACCTAGTCTTGAGGCCATGTCTTAATACCAGTATTATGTATGTACAGTCTTAAACAAAATCGTGTTAAATGATCACAGCCTACCTGACAAATCGCAAACTTGGGGCTGAGTAGTATTCCAGTGGCGAAACACTGGTTGGTGGACTTATGAGGTAAAAAGGGATGGGCATGCGAGGCTCAACAGGAACCCAAACCTCACCTTGGCCCCCGGGGCCATCTCGCAGGTTAATTTAGCTCTGACTGCACAGCACCAGTTGAAAAGGTGATCAATCAAACGAGGTTTGCTCTGGAGGAACAGTGACTTCTTTCTGTGCTGCTGTGTAAAGCGGTATTTCTGTCACAAGTTCTACTTTGTGCGCAGTGTGAACGCCACTGGACCCTAAGCACACCACCTCACCGAAAGCAGCCACGCAACCAGGACAAAATAACCTGACGCAAGTTTCGCTCCCTAGCTTCTTCTGGCGCTGTCAAGCACATCTCATGGCCATCGTCAGAGGATGGCGTTGGCTCAAGAAGCCCCCCCGGAGAAAGCTAAGGGGACCTTGTCTTTATTGTTTTTCGAACTGCCATTTCCAAGGTCAAGAATGAACGCGTTGTGCTCCGACGTACTACCGTGTCGGAGAACGTGAAATCTGTTATTAAAACGTTTCTGGCAGCGTCGATATCGTTAATACATTCCGCCTGATCGTGGCGTCACCGCTTTCCATGCCACGAGGTTTTTATTCTCATATATTGGTTTGTGTATGTTTCACCTCATTACTGCCTTTGTTTTTTTTATTTGACTTACAAACCCATAAACCCCCCTTTTGCAACCTGAACCCGGAACAGCGCAGCACCCCGTTTTCCGGGCTTTCCTGCAGAAATCTGATCTACTGACAGCCGACCGTTGGAGGTTCTGTTGAGGCTGTCTGTTCTGCTGGAGGGTAAAAATCAAGTGTTCTGTTACTGCGTCACTGCAGCCAAACTAGAGAATAGAAATAATGCCATTTATATTTCCCTCCCAGGGTTTGCCCCCATCGGGCATTGCTTTGGCATTTTGACAGCGAAAATGTGGGAATCATCCTGGAAATGATTTAAATTGCGAGGAATATACTGCATGTTACATACATCCAGTGTAATAACTTGTGGTTTTCAGCTGTTTTACCTCCCTCCAGAGAAAGGCCGACGGTGGTGGAGCCCGAAATGAGTAACGCTTACTGTTGCTGCTTCTCTGCGATGGACGAGCAAACCAGGAAGGAACAGCACTTCTAGGGTTCCGGAAGCAACTTACTTTTAAAAACCCGTAAAAACGTTCACATCAGGGCCACAGCGGCACCGCCCCCTGCCCTCTGCTTCCCGACAACCACACATCACAGCTCCCAGTGGCCTCCTAGAACCCGATGTGACATTTCTCTAAACTGGCCTGTCAGCCAAGCTGTTGTTGGAAGGAGCAGACACCAGGTCTTAATACAGTTTCATATCCAGAAGTGGGATAAATGTAAAAGGAAAGTAAATGGGAAGAGGCCGCTATATATCAAATACCAAAAATATAACAAGGCATCGTCCTATAACACGTGTACACCAGTACGTCGGCATCATTTCAGATAAAATGTGTTTTTGTGCTAAATTTCAAATCATAAAACAAGCCCACACACACACACAGATGTATATTTGTGCATGTCCACGTGCCACAAAGAGTCCACAAAGATAAGTCACAGCCACATAAGACATTTAGGGCTGCAACAATGACATAACGGCAATTGATTTGCCTGCTGATTAGAATCACAATCAAAAGCAAACAGAATTTGGCATTGCACTCCTACGACATTGTCAGACTCACGATGGACAGTTAAAGGATCAAAATCGATGCAGCAGAACCAGAGATATTAACTTCATTATCCCGAGCAATCTTCTTTCTTCGGCAAAACCTGGTGCCTACATTACCCACAATGCCGTCGACCTGCTGACAGTTGGGTCAGAGGTTCGGGTGCGTCATTCCCGTGGCGGGCTGATGTAGCCTCGCGCCGCTGGCCTCCAGCAGGGAGGAGGAGCTGGTAAGTTCCCTCCTCTCTACCTCCGCTATCCCCCCCCCAAAGATTAGCTTTGTCATTTTCAAACTTGTGGTCTTCAGCCCCCAAACCGAAGCCGACTCAAGTGACATCACGCGAGGCAATTTATTAGTCCTCGCACAGCTCCCCCTGGAGCCAGAATCACAATCAGAATCAGCTGTATTGGGCAGGTGTGCGTACGCATACAAGGAATTTGACTCCGGCCACAAAAGGCTTCATGCGACGTTTTCACATAAAGCAGAACTTTTTAAGTCCGGGCGGTGGGCACCACCAGGAAACGTTTGTGTGTATCGGTGTGTGGTGTCAGACTTTGGATTGGGTTGGGGAAGCAGCTCAAGCAATGCTCAAATATCTACAGATTTACAGCAAGGTACAAAGAACTGGTGTTGGCAAAGTATAAGGCTGACGGAGGGATCTTGGTGTTTGGGGTCATTGTCAATGTAAAATCACATTAACAATAATAATATAAGTGATGATCATAATTGTTCTTATTGTTTTAACAATATAATATGATATGGTTATATTTTATATAGTAATACATGATTATTATAAATATTGGGATATTTTTTGAATGTTTACGATAATGAGGATTATTACATTGCATGATTGTGTTTATTGAGACGGTCGGAATGTAATTGGGTATTTTGGTACACAAAATATTATAATGCCACATAAGATTATTAGTAATTTAACAGTAATTTAGTGGCCATCACTAATTTCTAAAGTCCAAAATATTGGTTTTGTCTGACCAAAAACCCAAAGATATTACATTTACGCCATAAACGGCCAAGGAAAGCAGCAGATATTTAGATTCAATCAGCTGAAACAAATGTTGTTTGCATTTCCTCTTAACACATTTCTTAATCGGTCCATTTAAATCAGATTGTTGCGGATTTATTTCTCTGTCACTTATTTCAGCTCTATGACTATGACTTCATATCATTTCTAACAATTTGGCCCCTTTTTAAGGTCCCATAAAACGTGTCCCTGCAGATCCGCCCGCGTTTCCGATCTGCTGTAGTCCACATGGGCACGAGGCGAATTGAATGCGCTACCTGGTAACAAATAAATAAATGAAAAGGTGAATGTGCTTGTTTTCGGAGAGTCTTGCGTTACCGTACAGCCGCTGCAAGGGGAGAAGCGGGCCATCCCATCCAAACGTCTCTGGGCCGGAAAACAGAGAGCCTGGGCGATTTCTTACTGTTGGTTGCTGTAATTCTTGACAAGATCATGTCCAGCGACAACCCGAAGACCGTTCGCTGGTGTGTGTTTACTACGGGGATTCTCAACCATGACTCAGACCTGTGATGGCCCTGTGCTGCCTGCGCACGCATCCTATGCTACGGCTGCTTTTCCACACAGCCCCATGCAGTTTCCTTCGATCTTCCACTTCCTGTGAGTGCAGAGTTCCCGTCTCTCTGGGAAGCAGCCCGGATTGGGGCGAGCCCCCTCACAGGTCCTCCCGCTGACAGAGAGGCGTTTGGCCACGCTCCAGCGTCCACAGCTAGTGTTCTCCTACAGAGAAAGCAGGCCGTGATTTAAAGGCCGCATGGAGATTTGGGGCAGCTTACGGCCTCGGTTCTAAATGGCTCTGCTTATGACAACTGTAATTCATCGGCTTTATGGTTTATTGGATGTACTCTGGCAGAAAGAGTATAATTGGACTTTACTGTAAACATCCCTCCCCTCTGCCAGTGGGCTTTGAAATGAGATCTCTCTGTGGCAGATGGGGAAACAAAAGATTGGTTGGTATGTGGATGCACCACTCCTGCTGTTTCGGTGAAGCAGCTTTGACTCACAGCTGTATTTTCTCACTCTGTATGTGTGTGTGTGTGT
>CM022476.1:27395013-27470936 GCA_011952105.1 Coreoperca whiteheadi
CACGATTGCATAAAATGTTGTTCTTTTTAAAGAACGCCATTGTTTTACTGCTTAGTTTTTCATTGAACGTGAGCAAGTAGAGAGACGCAGCAGGGAGCGTAAAATAACGTGACGCCGCCGGTCGGTTTCCCTCCGCTCCTCCCCAACTTTTGCGAGGTCTTACCATTATGGCAGCTGTACATCCACACACGATGGCCATCGTATCGACATCTGCATTTCACGATGTTATTGGTGTAGTCCGACTCGGGCACTTCATAGTTTGGATTAATTACTATCTGTGAGAGGGAGGACATGAACAAGTCAGGCGTGACCGTGAAAGGCCAGTACTAACGGCTGCAGTGTCTTTATTGGAAAAACCCAACAGAGCAGGCGGAACATTACCTGGAAGATGTAATCTCCAGGTTTGATGTCCGTTATGTCGACCCACTGGCAGTCGATGTCGTGCCTGTAGGTGTCCCAGCAGCCCACGGTGATACCCTGCTCCCCAAAGTTAGCACACTCATACCTCTTTTCAATACCTGCAATAAAGCATTGCAGTAAACCATTCTGAAAATGATTAAAGCCGCGGAACAGGCTGGAAACACAACATTGACATGTTATCATCCTTTAAATTTGGTGTGGTGAAAGTGTTCGCCAACGCTTCCTCACTTGGCATTTATTTGCAGTCGTGTTTTGGCCGCCTGACGAATTTAAGTCCAACATTCACTCCACTCTTAGTTCCGTTTTGGTCTCCACCGATTTCTGAGAAAAACACTGGCGCTCTTTAGCTGCTAAATGCTCCACTATGTTCTGTGTGCTGGTCGCTAACTTTGCCTGTCTGCTGTTTGGTGCTGGGCAGGCGGCACACAGTGAACTGTATCAGAACTGTATCAGAACAAGTTTTGCCAAAAAACAGCTTCCTCGTGTCCGGAAACATAGTTGATGAGAGCAGTGAGACTGAACCAAAACAGTAAAGTTGCGGGCCATAAACCCCCCCCAAATTAGCTTAAAGATGCTAAAAGGCTTCTTATATCTGAGGGGAACTGCGAACTATGGCAGCACTTCTCTGTGGGTTCGTCACTGCAAGTGACCGCTTTCAAATTACACATCGTCATTTGATCCACTGTAAAATAAACACACTGATTGGTGCAGCTTTCAAAGGCCAGTATTGATGATGTGGGGGGAAATAAAGGCTGCTTCTGCCCAATTTCTGAAAAGTAACAGCTTATTCACATCTTGAAATTGAAGTAGGAACCCCTTATTGTGGTTCTCACCTTCATCGCACTCCGAGTCCTCCAGGCAGAAACTCGCTTTGTGTCCTTCTGCCACTTTGGTTCCGTTTAGGCTGAACAGGTCATAGAGCGTAAACACCTCCATGCTGTGATAATGCCTACACACACACACACACACACACACACACACACACACAGACAAGAAATGTAGCTTTACAAACCCAGGCAGGCTCAGAGTGCAGCACCTTGTTGTCGCTCTACTGTAGCTCCAGTCTCTGCTGAAGAAAGAGCCCCGATGATCTTCTAAATCCAAAAAAGAAGATTGCAAACTGGAACCTTTAATGCACAACGCTTCTTTGAAATGCCTTGATCTTGGCCCGGTACGCTCCGTCAAAAGTGTGCCAGTCAGACGTGCCAAAGGTCTGTCATGTGGAAGGCTGGTAGCTGCCAACAGTGAACTGTTCATCCAGCCAAACGCAGAAACCACAGAAATGTGGGACTTTTTGCAGCGCTATGTACGGCAGCTTTAGCTTACAGCACACTATTTTACAATTACAGGGCAGCAGAACATTATGGAGGGGCAAACTGCCCCAGAAACAAGACATGAGCGGGGCTGAGTCATCTCTCTTCCCTTCAATTAAGTCTAAATAGAGATGTCATTTCTCAAGCAGTCAAGTGTCTTCTTCAATTATCTGGTGAAATTATCAAAAAAAAACAAAAAAAACAACGTCTCACGTCGTGAAGCCCAAACGACTTTGTGCTTGTGGCATCTAATGAAATCGTGATTTATGTTTGAAATATTCACTGGTTACAGCCGCTTCTGCAGCGTATCTGAGTCTGTGATTCAGAAAGCTATTGAATGATAACTGTCCATCATTTCCAAAGGTATGAATCTGCCCCACAGGGCAGGCCATGCACGTCAACATGCTCACAGACACACGTTTCCTTTTTGAATGCCAATATGGGTGTCCTTATTCATGCTCCCAATATTCTGTGGTTTACGTCTGAAATAACCGTTAACTTTTCCTATCACTATTTATTTTACATTTTTTTTTTCGACATCTGTTGGTGCCCCATCCATCATGTGACTCCCCCTAAAACCATAAACTGTCATTTATACATTTCTGTGTTGATGGGCTGATTCAATGAACAAGATATTGTGTTCATTAGTGAGCTTTTAGAGGTGCATATTCTTGAAGTTTGGGGAAACCCCCAGGCTAGCTCTTCCCCCTGTTTCCAGTCTTTACGCTAAGCTAGGCTAATCGCCTCCTGGCTCCAGCCCGGGACTTAACGCACAGACGTGAGCGTGTGCATCAATCTTCTCGTCCAACTCTGGCAAAAATATTTCAGCGGAGGTTTAACAGAAGGACACAGACAATTTCAGCACCTTGTATTTGCAAACACATGGTTTGGCTCTGCTGTCCAGGGAAACCAAGAAAGACTGCTGCTGTGGAATTATCACATGATGAAATCTGGGATAAAAACCCAAAAAGGGCATGTAAAAGAGTCCTCGAAAACCCTTTGACACCGACCTGTGACAGTCGTGCCACACCCAGGAGTGTCGGCCAGCTTTGGGCCGGAAGTCAGACTGGCCGTTGTTGTGGATCTGCGAGGAGAAGCGCAGCAGGCGGCGGTAGGAGTTGGCCGGCACCTGGCTGGAGCTGGACGACAGACAGTTCTCCTCGTACGCACACTGCAGCATGAACATGGGCCTGTCCTCCATGTAGGTGGTCTCCTCCACCACCTGAGGGTTCAGCACCAGGTCGGGAGCCGCTGGCGGTGGACGGGAGGATCAGAGAAAAGAAACAAAAACCCCACAGAGAACATTTTTAGAAACATAGAGAAGTGGCTCTCTCATTGGCAAAAAACCAAAAAAAACACACACACACAAAACCCCCCCCAGAAAAGCTCTGGCGCGTGTCAAGCAAATGAGTGGTTTCTGTTTCTAACTGCCGAGCCCTCGTGTGATTCGGGACGAACATAGGCGTTCCAGTTATACAAACAGGCAGAGCTTCTCCAGAGGCAGAAAGCATTCCATCCGCTGAATTAAAACTCAGCGTGCAGAACGGAAGAGTCCAAGCTTGCCGGTGTGAACGCGTGACCTGACAAATTGAACGGCTAAGTGCAACTGTCAAAGTATAATCCAAAGGGAAAACGTCAACGACTTCTTTTCTGTAGTCATTCGTGAACATACGACTTTCGGGATCTTAAAAAGGGCGTGGCGGCAACATTTCAGGATTTCCGGTCACAGACAGACAGTTTTTGACCTCTCAAAAACGCGCTGACCACCGGCAACATGTTCGAATTCGGCGTCTTACTCTCAGAGCAGGAGACTCCGGCGGCGTTGCGTCCGCCTCCTTTGGGGCAGCTGAGGTGGGCTCCGTGGTGCAGGCAGTGGGACAGAGACATCTCGGTACCAGAGCAGCGAACGCCACTCATCACCACGCCGTCGGCGCTCACCTCTCCCGGCCAATACCACGTCTCCTGTTCACATGGGGTCACAGCTGACATGAGGGCGACATCCACGCGAACATCCACCTCTGATGGATCACATACTGTATCTATTGCAGAGCTGATTCATGTAGAAGCCCTTAAACCAACAGTAGGTTGGAGGGTTCTGTAGTTATTCTGTTTGCATGAGACAAAACTAAAGTTTCAAAAATGTCTTGTGAGGCTGCGTGCTCTTTCTGTCCTATAATCGTCATAGCACTTTTAGCAAGTTTCTCAATTTTAGTTTTGTAAGTGAACAGTAAGTGAACCAAACCGAGCGAGCACACCATATCTGAGGAGACTCTCAAGCACTGCCTTACAAAAACAAGACGTCAGTTTTGGACTCACACCAAAAGGTCTGAGTCGTCGTGACAAGTGCAGCCACTGAGACATCTTGCAACACAAGAAATCAGTCAATTTCTTTCAAATATGTGGATGGACAGCCCCCAACTTTTAGTAGACTCAGAATAATCGTGTCATCTGAGAATTTTAAGATGTTATTGTTTGGCCGACTGCTTCTGCATCCATTTGTGTAAAGGGCGAGTGGGACTTACGTCTCCTTGAGGCCCACCAGTGCTACATGTTTTTACTTGAGACAGGGTGCTGGTTACCTTCACTTGTTGTGACCTATCTGTTATAGGATAAGAATAGGACCAGATATGGGATGATCACATGTTGTAGATGGAAATGTAAAAAGGTCATTAGTAGCTCTAGTCAAATAAATTTAGTGGAGCAGAAGTATAAAGTAGCAGAAAATGGAAATATTGAAGGGCCTCAAAACTGTACTTAAGTGCACTCCTTGACTTGTTTTAACCAGCACTGTTTCACCAGTAGTAACTCACAAAGCTCTTTCGCTGGTATGGCTCTCGCTGAGGAGTGCTGGAAGCAAAATGATGGCCCGTATTCTGCTTCAGAAAATACTAACGAAGAGAGAACTAACACGTTCAAAAAAAACGTTCAATGTTTCAGGCATGTGAATAATAAGTGATTTCAAGACACTGACTCCCTCCTTGCCATAGCTTCTATCCACCACTGTTTCACGTTTACCCTCTGCTGCCAAAATGTTAATGAACTACCTGCAAAAGCGTCTGACGGCTCGCAGCATTCCCACTGAATACTGGGCTGTGATGCTGCACAAACAACCACTTGGTCGCTTTCTTGGGGATATCAATGGAAATGTTCACAGTAACGCCAAGAATTGTTGGGAAGAAAGGCGATTCTCCAGACGGACCACTAGAGGGCACGCCCTGTCCACCTACAGCACCCGGGACGGGCCAATATATTCTGATTCTGCTGTTGAAATGATCAATATCGAATATCAAACAGATGACTAGATTGTAACTTTTGCCCGTAAAGAATGTATGGTGTTATGGTATACAGAGAACGGCTGTGCAGCTTATGTTCCCATGTCTCTAATATACATCTCATATGGCATAACATTATTCCGCCACATAGTAAAGGCACCCCTTTTACAGCAGACAGTCCTTCTTTTTCCTGCCTCGAGGTAAACCGGACACCCTATCATCATACAGAAGCCATTTTTTTTGGTTGCTTTGTTTTTGTTTTTTTCCCCACAGTGTCCACTCATAAAAGCTCTGCTCTTCATTCCACGGCTCTGCAAACACTATCAAAGGCCGCTGTTAGCGTGAAAAGAAGCGCAGTTTCAAGTTGGAATTCAAAATTGGAATTTTTTTTATTTTGGTTTGGTAATTCGATATTTAAATAACTCATTTTAACATTAGCACTTCCATAGCACGAAGCCTGCCGTCTACCGTCTAGCGAGAAGCTAAACGCAACAAATGGCAGGTACGCAATAAGTGTCTGTGCCGATGCCACCAGGACTGCTACCCGCACGTTACTGTGTATCAAGTCTCGGTGTATCTCGTCACTTTTTTTGTCAGAATTAGCGGTTTTCCAAAATTGCGTGCGGTATTGATTTGCCAATCGTCTCTGCCAAAACCTTTCTCAGCAGCTAAGATTGAAAATCTCCAGCTTAAAATATATTGATGTACAGTCTCATTCACATTCTCTGCAGTCTCACAGAGCAAAATGAACGTTTCATACGTTACTGTTGCAGACGGGACTGTAAACGCTAACATGCCGCCCAGCTCAAATGAGCCCTGATGGAGCCATTTTGCAAGGATCTCATGGGAGATACGCTACACCAGGAAACTGATTGCAAACAGCTTACTGTGTTTGGCCCGCCTGGATACCAAAAGTCAGGGGGGGGGGGGGGCTACGGTATGCGACGCTTGTTGTGTGTCAGTAAAAACCTCCTTAACAGCCTTAAAGAAGACCATAATCTACGCCACAGGTCCCTGCTCACTGGCTGTTCATTTATAACAGGCTACTAATTGATGTCGACAGTCATCAGTCATTTAACCTAAGAGGAGAGGCAGCTGAAGGAGGTGGGGCCGAAGAATGACCGAAGAGACGAGGAGAGATGATGTCAATGTCCTATTTGTGGCTATTTCAGGGAGAAGCTACTTCCAGTGCTCAGGCAGCTGGTCACTGCTGAGCCAGCACAGCTCAGTAGAAATGGGTAGGTGCACGCACACAGGTAACACTTTATTTTGCAGGCCCCCGTGGTTTCCCTTAACGTCCTGGCAAATCAACTGATGTAGCTATATAATTCGCAGGGAGGTTCCTGGAAAGCCTTACGCAGTTTGGATTACTTATAAGGACAATGGAGAATTACGTTTGCAATAATGAGTCCAAAGTACATTAATATGTGATTAGGTTTATATAGTTTTAAGGAAATTCCTCTGGAAATCAATTGTTTGTAAACTCAATACAACTAACTAAACTCGAATAACTGTGTAAGAACTTTGTATTTTCCCTGTTTTTAACAAATTACATAGTTCTTTCCAGGAAACCTCCTATAGGGGATTGGAACGAAATTGTGGACTCGTGTTATCGCACGCAGCAGTAAACTGATCAAGACTTTGGAGATCTGAATTTGAGAAGGTGCAGTGCAGTGAAAGAAATCATTGCTAAACTGGGGCTGGGGGGTTCAGATTTGTTTTGTCTAGGTTTGACAGACTGGGAGAACATTAAACACAACATGCAGCATTTGTTGGTTTTGTTCTTAAACCTTTCTAGGTTGCAACATTGGAACTGGAGAAAAAAACAAACTCCTGTTGAGTTGAGAACAAACCCAAACAGGCTGATTTCCACCCGCTTGGCTGCTCGTGACTCGCACCTGGAATGCGTTGCTGGCGAAGCCCAGGCCCAGCTGTCTGCAGACCACCATGGCCTCCATGGTCCCCCAGCCCTCACTGCACACCGTTCCCCACACCAGAGAGCCGTTCCTCTCTGTCAGCACCTCCACGCGGCCCTCAAAGGGGCTACGGCCTCCACTCAGACGCAGCTGTGGGCGGGAAAAACACAACAGAGGCGCAGAATTAAAGGCCAAATCCACACTTTGCGTGTACGTGGGGCGGCTGTGGCTCGCTGGCAGAACGGTCGCCTGCCATTCGGAAGGTCAGCGGTTCGATTCCCCCAGCCATGCGTCGACGTACCCTTGAGCAAGATGCTGAACACCAAAATGCTCCCGAAGCTGCGCCTTCGGATTGTGAATGTTGTCGTATATAAGACGCTTTGGATAAAAGTGTCTGCTAAATGACTAATTGTACATGAATCCGTGTCATGCCTGACGTGACATTTTTTTTTAACACTCTCAAAATGATATTTACGGAATGTTATATTATATGATATTATATGAAAATAAACTAAATAAATGTTAACAGCTGATATTGATGATATCAGATGAAATATCCTCACATATATCAACATTAAGACATATGCATAAAAGACATGGAAAGACAAATCTAGTCTCCCGTTGTAGTTGGCGCAAACGAAAACTAAACAAGCTCCTTAACGTCTATTAGAGTAAAGATTTGGGTGTGTGTGTGTGTAGAAACGGGTCAACGCTGCATTTCGATCGTGTTTCTTGCGGTTTGACTGAAAACAAAGCCGAGGCTCACCGACTCCCGGAAGCCCATAGCCGGAACGTTACATCTGACGGCTGCGTCCTCCTCGTGGCTGCACCCGAGCGCCTCCTTGTTGAAGAAGCACTCTGTGATGGACTTCTCGAAGCCGGAGCACTCCACCTCGTTCATGTGCACGGGGCCCATACCTGAAAAATTGCAGACAAAGAGAACCTGCTTGGAAAGGACGCCTGGGGTTTTAATCCGGTTATTATGGCCGAGGGATGTCTGCCCAAAAAAAAACTGCCCACCAGCACCAGGCGTCTCCGTGAGGTTGCCAGGCGACGAGCAAAGGCTCTGGCCAAGAGATGGCTGCAGCACGTAGCTTTCCATAAACCCACGAGTTTTTAGAAATCTCTGGACAGGGACAGGCTAGCCGATTCACCCCGCCTCCAGTCATTATGCTAAGCTAAGCTAACAAAGAAAGCGAGTAAGTGCAGTATTTCCCAAAATAACTACCCCTTTAAAAAGGTGATTTGTGAATCATGTACTGACTAGGTTTCCTGGTTTCTTTATGTATGCTTCATGTCTGCTGTGTGCTTATAAGACATGCCTTCATCTATAATGAGCTTTGTCTAAAACGTCCCACTGTTTATTATGGTGTACTATTACCATCTGAGTTGTGTTTTTCTCCACGAAGGGGTCTTTTTCGTTGTTGTTGTTGCTGGTTTTTTGTATGGCTATAGCCAAGAAAACATCACCGCGACATTTAGTAGTTGCCCTTTTTCAGTCACTGAGAGCCACTGCTGAGAAATCATGACGGAAAATCAACATTCCCTCTGTTTCAACATTTCCCATGTCTGAAGTTCCTGGAATGTGCAGCATGTCCCTGTTTATGAAACAGGACACACCTCCTCTTCAGAAGTGCACTGCTGTATAGGATTCTTTTGCCAGTTATTGGGACACGCTTAGAGAAAAATGTACTTTTTCCCTGAGTTTATCCCGATAACAGGTGGGCTAGGGCTGTAAAACACTGTATAACACAGGGTAGATATCTGCTGGGTGGGGGTGGGGGGGCGGTGGGGGGCTATCCCAAACCCCCAGGAAGCACAAGCTATGTCGCCGACATTACAAAATTAAAAGCCTGCCAATTTCAAAAAGTGACACCTAAAAAAGAGTAATTTCTCCTCAATGCATTGAAGATGTGAGAGGCAGACTTTAATGAAGCAATTCTCTTCAATGTTTCTACCACCGCAGTGTGTAGAAAGGTAGAGCAGAAGGTAGGGAGAATCGAGAGACTTGTTTACAATAATCTTTATGTGGTCACTTTCTCTGTTGCCAGGGAAAGCTACAAAGAACTAGCTTTGTCATGTGATCATTTAGATAATCAGCTGATCTAGCTACCTCTGTCAGCGCTGCAGTTTGGAGTTAATTTTTTTTATTTATTTTATCTTATTTCCACTGTATTTGGGCGGAGGCAGAAATATCACAGACAGCGTCTCAAAACACGGACAAGTAAAACCAAAACTAGCTTTTAATTTGGTCATTTGGTTGAACCAGCCTTTAGATAGTTCATCTATCCTATCCTGCTCCTACTACTTTAAAGCGGCCCCAGCCAATGTTTTTCTATCAACAGTGGATTAAATTAAATCACTGTACGCATTATGTGTGCGGTGTCACTGAGAAACTCGCGGAGAATCATTTCCGGCATCTCCAGCTCCCCTCGGCTCTAACGGGGCGTTTTAGCCTCCTTCAGCTCACTGTTTCGGCTTTCAGGCCCGCAACTTCCCTGTTAGGGTTTACCCTCACTGCGCTCATCAACCTCGTTTCCAGACACAGCAGGCGACTGCTTTCAGCGAGAAAAGGCCTTACGCAGCGCCAAACAGCAGACAGACAAGGTTCGCAACCCGGCTGGCGGACACTGGGGCGCCTTTAGCGAGCAGGATACAAAAAGCAGAGAGAGGTTCTGTTCACCGTGGTGCAGTGCACAGGGTAGCTTCAAAACGGAATACACAGAGATCGTCGTATATCCTTGCAGAAGGACATGAGTTCATACCAGCTCTGGGAATGGATTCCCAAACCTCCCTGACCTGCACAATGTAGCTAATCCCGTTCCACTGAGCTAAATCGTTTTTTACCGTCAGGTCTGTGAGTTCAGGACACTCTGGCTCAGTGGTACACAGGGGTGATGTGAGGAGAAAGCTTAAAGGATAGAATTACTGCCTGAAATGTTTGGGATATGTGGTTTTGCTGCACAGTCATAACCTCCCATCCGGCACCGTGTAGGCCATATACACGGAGAGCTGTTCCAACAATAGAGACTGTCATTCTGAGCTCACTGGCATGGGACTGTTTCAGGTCTACTGGGCACTTTGTCCACGCTGTTTTCTAGGTTTTTCTGGGTGTGCTTCTCACGATCCACTTCTGTATGCTTTACCCACTGCATTACACAGCAGATTACCACAGACAAATACGGTGTCGAGTTAGAGGAGGGTGAGAGCGGCATCTGTCGTACATTAGGCTTATCTTAAGGCGTTAGCTTGATTCAAAAAGCCCGTTCCTTTCCTTTCCTTTCCTCAGAGTCGTCCCTGCTGGGGAGCCCCCCCAGTTGTGAACGTGCTGGAAGAAAGAGTCGGCTGACTTTTCCCCGCACAAGCGACAGGGAAAATGTAAAACGAGTATACCTTGCCCCAGGCGACCTCCAGACATGGCTTCTTTGGCTGTCCCGAAGCCCAGCTCGCGACACACCACGGTGGCCGACAGCAGGCTCCAGTTGTCATCGCATATGGTGCCCCACTCTCCGTTTTTCAACACCTCCACCCGGCCCTCGCCTACGATGGCCCCACCACGAAGACGAACCAGCGGCTGCTGGAGAAGAAAAACAGAGACATTGTCAACGACGTCACCGTATAAAAGCTGAAATGCTCAATTTCTAAAAACCACAATACTCAGGTTATTTCTGGTTGTTTCGAAAAAACAACCGACTCAGCTAAAAGTCTGGGACCTCGAGCTTTTCCCTCCCCCGTGATGGGAAAGCGGCGGCAGCACACTGGGTGGCTTCATGTTAACAGAACATGCCATTAATGCGGTGCTCCCACGAACTGTTTAGACAAACTGCAAGTGTTTCATTTTACAAGTAAACACATTAGTAGCAGAGTTTAATCTGACTTACCACTATTTGTGTTCACAAAGTTAAGCCCAGACGTCGGCCTACTCCAGCTGTATACATCCTCCACATAGTGTCTTGAACGTTAAAATCTTAAAAGTATTCAGCATCCAAAAATGTGACACATAATTCTGTAAAACAATGGACAGTAAAAAAAAAAAAAAAAAAAAGACGGTATCCATTATACGTGTTTCAGATATTGTTTGGAAATAGAGCATGAGTAAAGCCTATCTGAACTATATAATAATTCATATATGTAGCCGGATACAGTTTGTTTAGGAATGTATAATTATCATTTATTATGTATAAGAAATAGGATGTTTGATTAGAAAATAGTACAATACCAACGGTGTTGTACTGCATTGAAGCTCGATACTAAAATGACTTCACGAAGATGGTTAATGTCATACTCAAAAGCATTACTATGCTTCCCCGTTGCTGGCTTTGCTTACATCCCTGGCTTCCAGCTTGGGATTGAATTCAAAATCCTTCTAATTACTCTCAACGCCTCCAACACCGTGGCTCCACCACATATCAGCGAGTGGCTGAGCCCACATAGACCCAATCCATCTCTCGGGTCACCAGGGACAGGGTCTTCTGGTCGCGCGCTGGTCAGAATTCAAGTATCGCATAGCGGCCGAGCTTTCGCTGTCCTGGGGTCTGTTTCCCAAATGCAATTCATAAGCAGCGCTGACAACACATTGGTGGCAACATTATGTTTCACCAATGACTGTCGCTCGCAAATGGCTGATGCGTTTGTGTGTCCTACAGAGCTTTCGCCCGCTCATGCATGCATTGGTTGCGAGTGTGTGTTTGCTTTGTGAAACATGCCAAAAGGAAGAAGAGAGAACCATCTAACGTCGCAGCTTTCATGTTGCAAATTTGTTGAAACAGGGCCCAGGTTGGATCTCCGCTCATTGTTTCAAATATTGCCTGCAAGGCATTTTTTTTATGCTTCCTTGCCCCAATGTGATTCTAAGGATTTCTCCTTTTTTGAGCTCATATTCTTTCCCTCGTTACTCGGAAGCACTTTGTAATCCTGGTTTTGATGTAAATGTTTTGCTTACCTACCTACATTATAGACCAAATAAGGAACTGATTCAGGAATATAAAATAATGGACAGATCAACAGATACTGAAAATAATCTTTAGTTGCCACCCTAATGTTAAAGAACGTAAATGTGAAACGAAAATACACCGAAAACATACTGAATATGAGGAATATCACGATTTAGCAAGGTAAACATAATGTAACAAGTGAGAGAAGTATGGTCTTTAATGGGTATCAATGTGTAAGAGTCAAAGCCTTTAATGTACTTGCAAACCAGCTGTCAGGTAGTTTTTATCAGACGGCAGGTTTCAGCTTTGATTTCTCCAAATGGTAAATTTGTGGTTTTAGGATAAACTCCTTTGAGGCAGACTTGCTGAGTGCGTTGGAAGATTTGGGATGTGATGACAGGCGCGCCACTCCCAGCCCGGCACTCTGCTGTGGAACGTGACGGAGAGCATGCAAGCTCGAAGCCCCACGTTAGAATGTGGAGGGAGTCACACAGGCAAAATTTGCTTAGTGGTGCTGTAAATGTTGGCAGTGTTTCCCTGCTTCATGTGAACGTTGGTGTGGCTGTTTACAGACTGAGTGAGTTTCAGGACCCCTGCAACCCTGAGACAAAAAAGAAAGGCGTCTTTCACTCGGCTACGGGTGTGAGCGAGAACAATTCCCTCTTTTACCCACTGGGGAGGGCAGAGGTCAGAATCAGGCAGAGAGGAGCACCCGTGGAGCCAGTAAGGAGTCAAAGCAAAGACTTAGGGGTTTGTGCAAAGAAAACCTTTTGGTCAAAGTCCCTCTGAGCCTCACACAGTCATGCATAATTGTAATTATATTGCACACATACACTATGTAGTGAAAGTGTTGACTCCCCCGGCATTACAGCCACATGTGAGAGCTGAACAGGTCATTCCAAAAATCATGGGCATTTATCTGCTCCTACAACAGCCTCCACTCCTCTGGTTTCGGGCGTTCCACCAGATTTTGGAAACTGGCGGTGGAGCGCCGGTGAGGTCCAAACGCCGATGTTGGCCGATAAGGCCTGGTTCGCAGGCGGCGTTCCAGGTCACCCCGAAGCTCTTGGATGGCGCTCCGAACCGAGAAAACCATCCCTTAACGGACCTGGCCTTTGCAGGAGGGTTGGAAGCACGCCACTGTTTAACACACCATGCTTCCCTTATCTTGTACTAAGGTTTCTAGCCCAAACCATGACCGACTTCCCCGGACCCAACAGTTCCTTAATGCACACCTGGTGAACAGCTGCATGGGAAAATGAAATCTCGTTGAAGTGCAGGTTGAAACACGGAAACGCTGTTTACAAGCTCTCCGATAAACTCCGTTTTTCATCAACATCCCCAGACCACAACAGAACACATACTTTTGGCCATAGAGTGTATTCATTTACACGTAAAAATAGCATATACTTCACTGACACGACACCAAAACCCCAAATAACTGTAGCACGTTTGAGATAATTTCAAATGTGATGTTAAGAAACAAAAACCCGGCCCTAATGATGCCGTTTCACTGCCCTATGGTGTCGCGCTCAAGGACATTTGAGACGAATAGACGCTGGCGTTGCTTTGATACATGTTTTTCCGTTCCCTGTCCCAAGACTTTTACTACATCGTGTCATCTTTTAAAGCCCCCGAGATGATGATGATTCATTTGGACGAGAAAGGTCCAAAGCAGCTACAGCTGCAGTTCACAAAGTGACACCGAGCACCGAACGTCAGAGCTGGCTCGATGTCGAACCAGAACACTCCATCGCCGTCCCTCTCCATCAGAGCCAATGACCTGAGCTGAACCAGTGCAGCTATTTCCTATATCAGCTTTGTTTACCACTTCAGTTTATTGACACCATCCACACACATCACACATATTTAATTTGCCACTGACAGAAGACAATACCAACTTCCTGTCGCAGTGGCTCAATATACAAAGACCCTTATTTGTTGTTGTTTTTTTTAAACGGGTGTACTGAAGATCCATTTCTTTTTCACGTATGAGTAAGAACTGGAAAAGCCCCAGTCTTAATTAGTGGAGTACAGTAGTCAAATTAATTATTTGTGGGAAACAACAAAGTATCAATAGTCGGCTGCGTTTATTTTAAATCCAGAATAGTCTAGATGATGACAAAAGACATTCATTATTTTAATTAATTAAGATTTTTCAGTCAGCTGTTTCGCTTAAGGTCCTAATTTACCCAGTAATTGACTAACACGTATAGTACATACAGACTTTACCTCGTGTCGGAAGGCCTTCCTGAATCCCGACATGGGTGTCGGGGCAAAGGCTCTGCCGGGCACGCAGCTCACCACCACAGGCAGCCCTCCACCACAGCTCCCATTGGACTTCAGTGATGTAGCCTGGCCCAGTTTACAGCTGGACAAATGGGCTTCATTGCCTGTGCAGTTCACGGAGTAGTCCCAGTATGTGGGCTTTCTCCGGCGAGCAAACATCCTGGACAGATGGGGGAGAAGGAAAACAGATTAATGAAGTCTTTGAGGGGTTTTTTTGAGAGCTTTTCAGTTTTCAACTAGGTGTATCCAACCGACAAGTAAGTGTTTTTTGTTTTGTTTTTTTAAAACGAGACAGCTGCCATTGGACTCGCAGCAAAACAAAACGAAGTTAAAGCTGCACTCATCAATATTTTCACATGAACAATGGGTCAAACTGACCATGTGTAATGTGTGAGATGTCGCTAGCGGTCATGAATCTACACAGAATTACCACCCGACACACCCGACAGTCCTACAGAGCCTTTAAGCATCTTTCAGCTAATATTTTTGGTATTACGGCCCGCAGCTTTAACGCTGGGCTCAGTCTAATCCGCTGTATCCAGCTACAGCGGGCAGCTGTCGTGGCGACAAAGCGTTAAGAAAAACGCAACCTGACCTGCATCAAGCAGCTGCCACACAAAGTTCGCTGCTAGCTCGAGAACATAGCGGCGCGAGTGGCTGCTTAAGGGCCAGATATTTCCCCCAGAAGTTGGTGGAGACCAAGCGTAACGAGAGAGAGATAGCTGGACACTGTCGGGTCACCAGACGTACGACTCCAAATAAAAGCTAATGTTGCTCCATGTCTTCTTGACGCTTAGAAAGGCAACTGTTTTGCTAACATGTTAGCATAACTACTTGTAAGGCCATGTGTCAGCCGTGTGTGTGATGCTCATCTTGTAGGGGATTAAAACGATTCATTCATGGTTCATGTGTACAATTATGTCTAATCTATTTTCTCAATTCATTTTAAAATTAATTTTTCATCATTGTGAGTGAATGTGTATATAGGATTTCATTAACTTGCTCAAGGGCAGTGATGCCGGTAACGCGTTACTTGGTTACTTAGTAAGGCGTTACTCTAATCCGACCGCTTTTTTCAGTAACGAGTAATTTAACGCGTTACTATTTCAAACCCAGTCAAAATCAGATTAAAGTTACTTATCCATGTCACTGTGCGTTAATATTCTTTTCATTTTCCTTAATAAAAACATATTTTTGCTTTCTTCTCGCATGTCGGGGAGCAAAGTCACGTATGCGACCAGTCACGTTTTCAGCAATGGGGACAGTTCACGGAAACAACAAGGGAGGGAGGAGAGAGCCGCGCGTTTTCCAGCTGGAAATACAGACGCTATTTTGAGTTTGAGTCAGCTGAAGGTGGCAGTATCAAACTCACAGAGCGAGTCACAGCAGGTGGCGCGAAGGAGAGCAGGAGGCTCCCCACCGCCCAAACACCAACAGGTGGACTTCGGTAAAAACACGTATTTATGTTAAGTGACTTCAAGAAAGACTGGCATTATTTAATTTTTTATAAAAAAAATTGTTTTTAAGTTCAACTTATAGTATAAAAACAAATGGGGGGTGTCCTAGTAGTTGAGACACATACCATATGTCATTGTTATGTTGAGGTGGGGGGGGGGGTGTTGTCAGCAGAGGCTGAATGTAACTAATAAAGTAACTTTTAATCTAACTTAGTTACTTTTAAAATCAAGTAACCTGTAACGTAACTAAGTTACTTTTTAAAGGAGTAATCAGTAATTAGATTACTTTTTCAAAGTAACCGTGGCAACACTGCTCAAGGGCGCTGAATCTGCGGTCGAATTTCGCGCTCTACTGTGAACACATGAATTATAATGAAGACATCAAGATTTGAAGTGAAATTATTAAGACTTATTATTGCTTTATCTTGACACTAGACAAGGGCGATGACATTAGCATATCGTATAATTAATAGTAGTAAGGGTTAGCGAACAGCTGCAGAGTCTTCTTGAACAATCTGGGGTTAATGACACTCTCTCAGGCCTGCCGGGGTGCTAAGCCCTTCCTCCCAATTTCTTGGTGAGGCCATGTTATGCATTTAACGAGCCTCATTTGCAGAACGGCATGTACTATCCTTTTGTCTCATGTCTGAGGTGGACGGGGAAAAAAAACCCAAAAATGGATTAAAAATGGGACAGGCAGCATTTGTTTTTCATTTGGGAGCTGGCAAGTGGGAAGCTGCAGACTGGAAGCTGTCCAAAGCTAATGTTCTAAGCCACAGCCACAGGTCTGGCTCTGCTATCTCCTCAAATGCAATTTGAACCCAGCCGTGATGCATGTCGGTACTGTTCAAATGGAGCAATGATTGAATAAACCGGTGGAACTGAGGCTGTGAAAGTTGGCTTCTCACCAAAATCTCTCAATATATGGTTACAATATGTGGTTATATGGGTTTTTTTTTCAGTACTTTTAATAAACTTGAATGTTACTCTACGTGACTAACTTTCCACTTTATGCTAATGCACACCAGTGTGGGCCTTTAAACAAAGGAGAACTCCGTTCATTTGTCAATGTCAATTTAGTTGTCACTACTACTCAGCCTGTGAAAACAGCTGTGCGATGTCTTCTGTGGCTCGGAAGGAGCTTTGTCAAGTCTGAGAAAATACTGATACTTGATTCATCTCGGCTTGGGCTCCAAACTCAGAACAGGAAAACCTTAGCTGCAACCTCGGGGGCATGGATTGTGAAGAAATAAAACAACAGGAATATTTACCAGGCAGGGGAAGTTCGACAAAAGGCCCCATGGTGCAGCAGTGTTTTGGAACCTGACCCATACAAAGACCAAGTGCGGAACAGTGATTACCTTTTCAGTCATGTAAATACGCAACGTCTCGCTCTCTATTTCTATGTGTGTTAAACACAGAAGGTGAAAGGTGTGAGTCGGTGTGTACACTAGTGGTTTAAAGGCACCCTTGACAGAGCTGGCTTTAGTAACGAAAAGTAATGTAACAAGCAGTCTAACCTATTCTTCCTGCATTCCTAAAACAAAAGCAATGTTGACTCTTCGACTCCGTCTTCTTTGTGTCTCACAAGTCTCCCAACCTGGGCACAAATGCCTTCCTATTCTGCCAGTGCTGTTTTACTATATTAACAATGCATGTTAACCGTGCTGGACAAGATAGGTGCGGTGAAAATGTGTTCATGATAGTGTTCATGACTGATATTTATTGGTAAAGCATTGGTTTAGATTTGTATACTGGTTTGAAAGGGGTTAGAAATGGTATAACCGACTCACTGCTTTGTTGATTTATTGTCAGAATTGCTGATTTTCTTTTTTCTTCTGTTTGTATTTTGTGCGTCAATAAAGTTTAAAAAAAAAAATGAAATGTTAATACAAGTCTCCCAACTTTGTAGAAGTACATCATCACTATTTTCATAATATTGTGGGTTAAAACACTTGAATACTTGTACTTTTTGTGGCATGAAACTGAAAGTGTCCAAACTCTACTGCACAAACACTACAGAGAACCATGAATTCTTCACTTTCACATCATGAAGACATTATAATTTACATCGGTCATTCGTTCTGGATGAAGCTAAACTGGGAGCTGCACAGGAGCATCAGGACAGAGACAAACTTATGGAACGGCGGGAGCTCTTGGCTCGGCGTCATCGCCGTTTTTCAAACGACAGCCTGTAAAAACACAGTGCGCGTTTCATGGGGCTGAGGCGGGAGCAGGCTGACACGTAGATGGAAAGGGAAGGAGCCGTCGTGCTCTGCTGTGGTTACCTAAAGCGGGGGAAACTTCCAGCCCGGCAGACAGCAAATTCAAGGTTAACTTGAGCGCTGGAAGTTTTACAGTGCGCCATGATTGACCTGTGGCCGTTTGGCTGCAAGCTTCCTCATGTAAGCAGGGTTTAGATCCCTCAGGAGTCGCTCACACATTACGACAGCTTTGTGGAATCCAGCGGATGTTGGATATACAGGAGTCAGGTTGGGTTTCAATGTATAAGGGCCTGTGATGTCAAGCATGTGATCTACACAATGGAAGATGTACAATATTGAGTTATTCCAATGTATTTTAAAACATTTACACCAACTCCCATTATGGTGGCAGTCTTCCTAAATTACAATGAATTGTCAGTGTTTGATCATTAAACCTCTGCTTGAATTTGCTTAGATCAATACACTGTTGGACTGCGAGAAGGCATGGAGACACCATATTTTTAAAGGTTCAGTTGTTGCTGTGAATTATGAAAGGTCTCAGTCAAATTCTTAAACCATATATTAATAGTACTGCCGGTCCGTGGAAGTTCTAGTACCTGCGTCCTGATGGACAATTTTGCCAATTTTTGCCAATTTAGCCCAACTGCTACTTGGTGTATTAAAGCTGCATAACCTATATATATACAATATGTATATATATACTGAATATATTAATATTAATATTTTTATCAACGCATTTTTAACAATGGTGAAATGAATATGTGTAATGTAAAAGGGGCTCGCTAGTAGAGACAAATACACAGAACTATCACCCAACCCTGCACTTGCCCTCACCTCTTTTTTTTCAGGTTACTGTTCTGGTTTTACAGCCCGCAACGTTCAGCGTTTTGCTTCCATCTCACGGCCCTCATCAGCCTCATTTCCAGCCACACTGGGCAGCTGTTTTAACTATGAAAGGTCTGACAAACCTACTGTAAGCGACCTACCCAGCACCAAAAGGCAGACAGTGGCTAGCTGGTGAACATAGCGAAGCTTTTAACAGCCAGATATTTTCCTCAGGAGCTAAAAGCAGCGTGAATATTGGACTTAAAGTCATCTGATGGACAGAAAGTAGCTTTCACACACGACTCTTATTAGTATCAATCTCTGTTTCAAGCTGGTGTAGCAAATAAACTGACAGCTTTTTAACCAATGGCGTCATATCAATGTCTACAATTTATGTTTTACACCAGCACAAAGTAAAAGTGAAACCAAATTCATGCAGGGTTTAGTACTGTAACTGAACAGAGGCCATGAATAACATATTTCTCATAATCACAGGTAAAGTACATTGAAGAAAAAGCATCAGTAATAATGTTTAGCATTTATAAAAACAAAACAATAGCCCTTGATAAGAAAAGGCAGGAGCCAGAAGAGCATTGAAATACTTACCCACCCTCCCAAAAACTAAATGGCCTAAACAGAGTTGACATACAAACCCCTGATCCGAGTACAGTCCTAGTTTTCGCATCCATGTCAGGCACAGAGGGCGACAGGTTAACATGTAATTACCAATTTGAGGGTGTGGCATACAAATAGGGGAAAACAGATCAAAGATGACTAAAGGCAGATTATCCAACGAAACACCCACTAACTCTCAGAATTAAATTGGCGGGCCACATTGTTACAAAATACCTTATAATCCTGTGAATTTCTGAATAAGTGGCCACTCGTGAATCAAACCTTTGCTCTTAGAGCTACCCAGGAACATACAGTAGGGGAATACTCACTTGTAGACTCTGGCATTGTACTTCCTCTCCCCGGGGAAGCCAAACATGCCACAGATGACTCTGCTGTCAAGCTGGGTCCACTCGGTGTTACAGATCTGCTTCCATTTACCGCCGTCCTTGACCTCCACGTAGCCCTCTGTTACAGGGATGCGCTTACGGTACGATGACAGGATGGCCCGTATGCGCACGTCCTCCACTTGAATATCAAGGCTCTGTGGACAGAAAAACATCCAAAATATGCACACACGTCAACAAAACTTGAACTTTTATCCCAGAATATAAAACGCATATAACAAAATATACAACCCATTTTTTCCTTGCAACAAATTATACCTGTTTATCTGACTGATATGTAATTTGTCATGGCTTTATGGGTTATTCATTTCCACACATATATTTAAACAGTTTAGGGTTCATTTCTGTATCATTGACAAAGTGTACATTTTCATTTGAGGATAGATGTGACTTTGCACAGGGGCTATAAAGAGTCTTGTGTTTTCATTTTCTGGCTAGACAGACCACTGCAATCTGATTTGATGTAAACAGCCTATACAAATACAGCATTTCCTGCGTTACATAACATGTAATCAAAGCCTACACCCCCCCACATCCAAACTGCAACCACAGCTGCTCAGCTCTGTGTGCACTGCTTGTAAATCCTCTCCAGGTTGCTCAAATATTTCTTTTTACAGTGAAATACCTTATAAATGCACCGGGACCAGCTGCCCGGCAACTGGTTTTGGCTTTAAAAACCAAAGGTATCAACGGGTTTCCATGGTAACGCGTAGAACACATTTGCTGTGTGTCCCTGTAAAGCACTCGGTAAAGGAAAAAGGCACAAAAAGGCACACAGCATTGCGAGTACACATACAGTAAGTGGCGATTAAGAAACTGCCACTTCTTTCCAGACGCCTCTTGTCGACATCATCATCGACCACAGACTTGAGCAGTACAGGCCAACTTGGACTGTCCCCGTACCACAAAGACAGAACACCAGAAGTTATTTTGTGTTGGTGTGCCTAAAGGTGCCCCTGACTTTCCCGAGCCCTGTTGCTCCACTTCCCCTTTGAGTAATGATAATACCAGAATCCTCCATATGTTCTCTCTCGTATACCACATACACAATGCTCACTAGGTGATTAATAGTGACTTCCTTAAAGCCACTATGTGTCAAATTTTAATATTTGCGTGTCTGCACTATGTGCTGAGCCCTACCTAGGACCAAATTTGAAATCATGTGAAGGCAGCTTTAGTCATAAAACACAGTTAATGTACTTTATTATTATTATTATCACTGGAAGGCTTACGCAGGCATGTAAAGTGGGTTAATTTTTTTTTTTTAACAACCTGCTGTGTAATTAAAGCTGCACCTGTCAATATTTCTATATCAACAATGGATCAAATGAATATGTTTACTGAGCGTGAGGGGTGGCTCGTAGTGACAAACCCAGAATTATCACCCAACTCCGCAGTTCCCCTCAGTTCCGTCGGGCTTTTTAGCATCTGTCTGCTCGGTGTTTTGGTTTTACGGCCCACAACAGAGGGATCCCTCCTCTGATTCGAAATCGGGGGTCTAAGGTCTAAGGACAGAGGGTGTTCTATGTTGTACAGATTGTAAAGCCCTTTTAAGGCAAATTGTGATGTGTGATGTATACTGTATACTGTAAATGAAACTGAATTGATCTTTACTGTTGGGTTCACACTTACTGCTGCGATTATTCCTGTTTCCTGCAGGAGAAAGCAGCTGTTTCCGGCAACAAAGCTCTGATAACTGAACACTACCTTTCCGGCACCAAACAGCAGGCGGACAAAGCCAGCAACTAGCTGGTAAACATGATGCATGATGCACGTAGCTAGTTGCTAAAGAGCCAGATTTGGACTTGGCTGAGATGGAGGAAAGAGCGACAAAGAGAGTGAATATTGGGCTTGCATTAGCTAGGTGCCAGAAACGTGACCCCAAAGGAATGCTAATGTTGTTCTTTAGGGTGGCCATACGTCTGGATTTTAGCCGGATAGTCCGGATTTTAAGCCCCCCGTCCGGCGTCGGCGCAGCCTCAAGCCGGACACTAATCTGTCCTCCTTTTTGGAGTCGTGCTGAATCGGCCTAAAAAAAAACGCTCTAGAATCTCTGTTGGGATGCAGCGTCTAATGCCGTAAGGTCTCCGGTCAAACAAATGATTGGCTGAAAGCGGTGTCAAATAAAGATCTGATATATCATTGGCTAAAAACGTAAACAAGCCTCCACACGCTGGCTACAGGCAACGTCATATCATCACGTTAACGCGCCGAAACGTCAGACCTCGTTTAATCCGCTTTATTCATGTATTTCTGTTATTTCCAGAAGTCCAGACATTTTATGTTTTCTGCCACTTTGCAAGACTTTTTTGAAACAGACGTCACAATGTCTCAAATAAATACAAATTCTGTGAACAAGCACTTTTTTTTGCCTCTTCTGTTACACACAGGTCTACATCACATTGTCTGGCAGTGAATAGAGTAAGGCCATTTCAGAATCCCTGTATCCTGATACCATCGATATGATGGACAGAACTGTATTACGAGCACATTGTAGTTGCGAGTACACCAGAGTCCTGTGCAGTTATTCTTGCCTCGCTAAATGCCACAGTGTCCTCCTTTTTGGTGTTATGGAAATGGCCACCCTATTGTTCTGTGTCTGCTGAATGTGTATATCGGCAACTGTTTGCTAACACATTCCCCATGTGACAACGTTAGCTGCTATGTTTACAGATGGTAGTAAAGGTAATGGTAATGGTAGTGGCATACAATGAATTACAAGCGTGTGCTGCAGTGTTAGCATGGCGCCTTGTGTCACCCAGCATGGTCTATGCTAAGTGGGCCGCTGTCAGGTGGACATGGCTAGGGCGGGAAAAAATATTATCATCGGTTCACTAGAGACACATGGATGGTTTTAGTGTCTATGTTTTGATTAGGTATGTCGACTGGTTCATCGGTTTTCTATCTTGGTTTGGAACTTTGATAGACCGATCAGGAATCACTGGAATGCTGCTGCGCTCTACAGATGGGCTGGTACACACACACTCCTCTCATATACAGCCAAGAAGAACCTAGACAGAAAATAATGAGAAAGGAGGGTTTCCTAAATTGGCAGAAGGGCAGATGCCACCAGAGTGAAAGCTACAAATCACCAGTCTTTCTAACCGCTGCTATTTTCTCCCAAAGATAACCACATTAATCATTCTGGTCAGAGGCAACGGGGTCTGGACTGCAGAGGATACCAAACTGTGTGAAGGCTGAAATCATGGAACACGATGATGACTGGAAATGTGGTGTCGGTGACCTCGTCTGGACTTCCTGGATATACAGTACATGACTCGGTGGCGGCCAGACGTTGCGAGTTTGGGCTATCAAGGAAAGCCAGACTGTTCAAACAGTCGACCAAACAGGACACTGACAAAGATTGCTACAGACATGCCTGTGCTGGAATATCGAGATGAACTGTCTGATAAACGCAGACGCACAATCCTCTACGCTCTCCCTCTAACCCTTGGGGTGACAACATCCATGCCAAACCCTTATCGGTGCATCTTAGAGAACTTGCATAAGAATAAAAAAAAAAAAAAACAAACAGAGATTTTCTTTCTTTGTTTTGAGGTCAGCAAATAAGGAGCCCTTCTTGTTCCTTGGTTGGTTCGCGCTAATCCATTTCCTGTTTAGAGATCAGACGGTCCTCACGTGTCTGTTTGCGAAAAACAGGAGGCCGTTTGAGCTCAGAAAAGAAGAGATCTCTAACATGTGCGTCTTGTTTCGGCACGCTCTGGGAGAAGGGGGGGGGGCCTTCCCCGAGTCTTTGATAGTCCAGGAGGAAGTGGCACAGATGGAAAAGCCATTAGTGGGATGAGTTGTACGGGAGAGGTGAAGGGGCCTCAATCTGTTACAGCTCGGCTCTGATTCACAGAGGCTACTTCGAGGTTGTAATACCCATTTCTCTATTTCAAAAGCTCCTTTATTGCGTCAAGCCTTGACGCCTCAACTTGGAATGGCCGCGTGACCTCTGTCACCAAACTGTACTGAACTTCCATAATGTGGGATGGAAGCCACGGGTACAGGCGGCAAAACCTTCTTTCCCGAAAACACTGCAGCTGTCATGTAACGTCAAGTCAGAGAGGAAACATTCCTCCTGCAACGTAACACATTCAGTGAAATCAGGAACCATTTACGTCAGCTCGTCTCAGTAATCTCAGATCTCAAAGCGCTAAATGAGCTCTCAAAATTAAAAAAATACATTATCTCGCTGCCCGATATGTATCGACATGCCACAACCTGAGGGACAGTGAGCGACGTAGACACACACAGCGCACGCGTGCATTCACGTGCGTGCACACACACACACACACACACACACACACAAATATATGCATATCAATCTTAATGTTGCGTTAATGGTCATATTACTGTTATTGTGTGCTGTCAAAATATTCGGACAAATTATATTTTGATCCTTTGGCGACATTGTTCTTCTTAGAACTGTCATGCCGGCAGCGCCCTCTGGGTCGACGTGGGAAGGGAACAGTGGTTCTGCGGGAATCTAGTTTGAATCTCGTGACCAAAGGCGTTGTTTTGTAGTTCCACTTACTGCACGTTGAAGCAGCGTCCATTGACGCTTTGACCAACTGATGGCAGCAGAACAGCCGACAGAACAGCTGACAGTATTGTGTTAGCTTGCAAACGTGTCTCTTTTCACATCGAGCAGACATGGAGCAACATTAGAATTCAATGTGGAGTCAAGTTTCTGTCCAATATCCACTCTCCTTTTAGCTCTGTTTTGGCCTCCACCAACCTCTGATTAGGATTGTGCGCTTCAGCTGCTACGTTTCTGACTTCCTTCACCAGATAGTCGCTAACTTTGTCTGTCTGCCTTTTGGTGCTCGGCAAGTAGTGTACAGTGGGGGATTAGAAGTTGTTGGTTTTTTTACTTAAAACAGCTGCCTGATGCGGCTGGAAATGAGGGGGGGCGAGACTGAACCAAAACAGTAACCTGCAAAAACGCCAAAACGCTCCATAAAGATTGAGTGTCCTCTGTCACACTAGACATAGTCATTTCATCCATTGCTAACAATGCGTTGATGAAAATATGAATGATGCAACTTTATACTAACTATATATACTAAGTAGTAGTTGGGCAAACTGGCTAAAGGAAGCTAAAACACTGCAGAGTTGGTGGTTTACCACTACGAGCAACCAACACATTAAAGTAATTGGATCTACTGTTAATAAAACAAATATTGATGAGTGCAGCTTTAAAGAGGAGAATGACACACTCTAAATAACTATACAGCGGTGATCAGAAGGTGGCAGATTAAGAATTGTATTGGAACCAGATGAGAATATTTCGCGTTGAATGTAACTCACTGAAATCACACATAAATGAGTCTCGGCGTCTGGACTTTGTTTAACCAAAACATGCTGCCATGACTTATGGCTGCGACAGGCACTTAACGAAGTGATTTAAGGCCTGCTGGTCTAAGCAGCTCAAGACAGAAATATAAAGAATACTACAGCTGAGGAACAAGCGATGAATCACATCAAAGCAGGAGAGCTGCCACAACTTCTTAAGGCTGTTACAGAGTGAAGTAATCCTCGATGAGAGAGTGAAAACAAATCAATGAATCAGTCAAACATTGTTAAATTGACAAAACAACACCAACAATCATTCCCTTATTCTCCCCCTGCAAATATACACGCTTTCATGAAAATGCTTTCTATTAAGTGTTTAATAAAAGCAGATCAACACTATTTGTAAATGTAACGATGATTGATGATGGAAGGTTTGGGGAATAACTTGCACCATATACTGCATATTAAGAATTTCTTATGAACTAACTAACACTCATAACATCATACTTAAAGAAGCGGGAGGAAGGTCATATAGTTGCTGGACCATCTGTCCCTGTGGACCACAGGGGCAGCAGGGAGGTCAGGCAGGGGGGCCTGATACAATTGTTGCACCCCCCCACCGCCACCGCACTGGCCCCCCTCGCGAGTTACATATGCATAATCGGCTTCTGAGTAATGAGTACTGTATGCATAATATGCTTCTATCTGATATTTCACATTACGAGGCGGCCGTGGCTTGGTGGCAGAACGGTCGCCTGCCAATCGGAAGGTCGGCGGGTCGATCCCCCAGCCATGCGCCGAAGTATCACTGAGCAAGATACCGAACCCCAAAAATGCTCCCGAAGCTGCGCCTTCGGTTTGCGAATGTTCTCATATGTAAGTCGCTTTGGATAAAAGCGTCTGCTAAATGACTAAATGTAGGTATTTAAATCAATTTGAAAGAAAATAAATGCAAAGCCAGCCAGCCGCTTTTGACCGTCCGATCACCGCCACCCCCACCCTGGAATGGTCTGACGTTTTAGCAATTAAAGTGGGTATGACAGTCTTTTTAGTACAAAATGGAGCAAGACAATGTGGTAAATGGACTGTATTTGTATAGCGCCTTTCTAGTCCTCCGACCACTCGAAGCACTTCTGCGCGTCAGTCCAAATACACTAACTCTCATTCGTACACACTCGCACACAGCCCTCACAAGGACACTTGGACGTGTGGGCTGGGGGAAGCCGGGATTGAACCTCCGACCTTCCGATTGATGGACAACCCGCTCTACTATCCACTACTAGGCCACAGCCGCCACAGTTTTTGAGTTTGCCAAATGGAAAGAATCATTGTGCTCTAGATGCGCTGTCAACAGGAACGGATTAGTTGCAAGAATATTCAACCGAGCCTGATCTTTGCAAACACTATTTAGACTTCCTCTCGGTTGGAATAATAACACGTTTAGATCAGGAACCTATTTGTTTTACCCCCCAAAAGAAACCTTTTCTAGCTACGCTGGATGAGGGAAAGTCTCTGAAAAAGGGGGATGGCCACAGACCAGACAGAGCACCAGCGAAGATCAGTCCCTTGTGATACAAGCCACAGCTCAACGTCTAAAATAGAAAATATAAATACCCTCCATAGTTATAAACTATTGTTTCGGTTACCTTATCTTGCCCACAGTCATCTGTGAATACTATGAGAAGAGTGGACCCAGAATATGCGATAGTTTTTAGTACATAACTCCTCTACAGTCCACAGCAGAGTCAAGTCTACATTTGCGAGCAAAAACAAAGTGCAAGGAGCAGAGGAACATATGGTTCCAATAGAGGTCTTCAACAGCTCTCTCTGCCGGCAGAAATCACCTCCGATCCACAGCAAGAGACACTGTGTTCATATATTATGCGGTATTTCGTTACAAACCTCTTTCTGAGGATTCCGGCAGTCGTTTTCAGGTACGTGTGTTGTCAACAAGTCCCTATCTGGACTTCAAGAAACGAACACAGGTCTAATTCTTTCTTCAGTCTTTCCTGAGAGCTGATTATTCCACCAGAGGATTATGTGTTTTACGGATGTAGTGTTTACAGAACGCAGAGAATGCTGTGTCGCAGTTGCTGTTTCAAAATCCATTAAACGGGCTTTTGTTAACAAACTGAAAGCAGATGCTGCACAGAGTCGTGACAAAACCCCCCGAAGAACCGGAGCGTAAATTAAAAAGACAATGATTGAATGGAAATGAACTGCCTTCGTGTGGCATTAAAGGTGCCGTGACGTTAAAACGTGGGAAATAAAGGCACACTTGGGAGGGCTCTCAGGGTACAAGGATCTGGGCGGCGGTACCGATTCCAGACAGACGTACCAATATTGCGAAATGAATCTCCACGGCGGCTGTGTTTTTCTCATTTGCTCCTCTGTACTGTGTGCACAGGTATGGCAGGTTTTGATAAGCCAGCTGTATTTCTGTTGGTGCACACAGAGCCCAAACACAAAACCTTTGTGCACCCACAGCTGGCACTGAGGTATGAAAACGGGGCTCCATTTGCTGACAAAAAAAACCTCATATAGAACATACTAGTTGTTTGCAATGTATCCCTGTGGTCATATTTGTCCTTTTAAATGTAATCCCTGACATTTTGGAAGGCACATAGATTATATTATACAGTATCTGAAAAATATCAATCGGGAAAGTAGCCTGAATCCCTTTTTTAGACATATCCAGTGAGGTGTGTAGTCCACCATCTTAGTTTAACTTGTTAGCAAGCTAACATTCTCTAATTAGCAGTTTATAACCAATATGGTTATAAACCAAAGTATTAGAAAAATCACAATTGTTACCTGACGTTAGAGCAATATGAAAATATCGCATGACTTCTTACCCACTTCATCCCAAAAGGGGACGTGAACGCGTTCGTTCCACCTTTCATGGCAATCATGATACATTACACTCGAAAGCTCAAATGTCAGCTTCATTAGGATTCATCCTCTGGGGAACATGACTGTCTGGACACAGTTTCATCGCAGTCCATACAACAGCTGTTGAGATATTTCAGTGTGTTGTTAAAGTGGTTGACAAAACTGACCGAGGCTTCACCATTCCCAAATCCGTGCTAGCAAAAAAAAAAACTAAACAACTCAAGGCCCACTTACCAGCTTCTTCCCAGAACTTGTGACCACATCACATGATCTCCGTCTGCAGATTGCGTTTGCTCAGTTCTCTGGTTTGTCCGGTCTCCACCACGGCAGCTTGTTACGTTTGAAAGCTCCGTAAAAAGCCAGTAAGTTGGACCTTGAGTTGGGGATGCGCTCAGTTTTAAATAGGATTTTATCTGTACACGCTGGTTCGGCTAACAAGTGTATTTTTTCTGTTGGCACATAATGTGACACATGTGTTACACACTGTGACAGAGAAAAGAACCTAAGGAGCCAAAACTAGCAGACGAATGACAACACTGCATTCCTCTTCGACAACACAGCCGATTAAATGTGACAAATCTGTCTCGCACGTGACCAGAAACCCATCAAAACAGTCAGAACAATCAAAGGCATCGCTTCCTTTGACATTGATGCATGTTCGTCAGCCTCAAAGAACAGACTGGATTCCTCCTGCCTGACCGCAGTGAAAGAGACCTACAAATTCATGTTTCTTACTTTAACATAACATTAAATAAAAAATTTTTAAAAATCGCATTGTCTGTGAAAAGGAAGCGCTGCCCCGAGTGAGATCCTCCATTCACGCTGATGTCACATGGAGACCTTCATTTTAGAGTCCGCAGAGGCTAAACAGGGCGCCTGCGTTGCACTGTGGGAATGTGATGCCTTGGGTCAAAAAGCTTTACATAGCTGCAGAAACATCTACTGGCTATGTGAAAAATAATTAAATAGTTAAAACCATTTTAAGACTGTGACACAAAGGGCAGCCACGTGTTAAGCTAAGTTCATAGGACGAACGTGCCGAAGGGCTGACAAGGCAATTCATGGCCCCTTGCCGTGACATGGTTGGAGGTTTACAGGGAGGAAAGTGGAAGATTTGACATTAAGGCCTCAGAGGGAAAACATGACTAAAGGGAGGAAAATGGGAGTTGTAAAGTCTGCTTGGGGTGACTTCATGGCTGCTTGTAATCTACTTATGGGAGAGGGAGCAGCAGGGAAACAGAGGAAGGGAGGAAACGGAGAGACAAGCTGCAGTGGAACGAAGGAAAGAAATGCAGGTAAAAATGCAAAGAGAGAGGGGAGCTCGCTGCCTGTTCCAGCACGACACCCACCGAAGGTTTGTCACAACAAGAGAGTCAGACTACCGGAAGCGGGGCAGCACGGGATGTGGACAATAGGCAACTGTAATCACTGAGATCTCCTTCCACTATCCACGTTTTTCATCATGTGCTGCGATTGCATGTTGTGCTGGATTTCAGCGAAGGCTTTACATTCATTCAAGACCGAGCTTTCGCTGACTGACGTTCAATTTTAGTGTGTTTTTATCAGAATAACAACACCACACGTTGCCCCCTTCCTTAAAAGAATTAAAGCTGCAATAGCGGATTCTTTTTGGCCACTTAGGGACATCGCAACAAGCTGTAAACGCAATACAGACATAACATGACCTTGAATTAACACAGGTAAGGTCTTATTAAACAACTGCATTGGTATACTGTACATCTAGCAGACATGGCGCAACATTAGCGTTCATTTAGGGGTCGTGTTTCTGGCCACTTGGCGAATGTAAGTCCAATATTTACTCTTCTTTTAGCTCTGTTTTGGTCTCCACCAATTCCTGAGGGATATACTGTATCTGGCTCTTTAGCCGCTGCATTTTGAAAGCGGTGAGACTGAATCAAAAAAGTATAGGTGCGTGCCAAAACAACGAGCTGAAAGACTCTAAAGCACTAAAGTAGAGTAGAGGTAAGCTAGGCGTAGAGGGGAAGTGCAGAGTAGCTGTGGGTTCATTTCCACGAGCGACCACTTTCAAATTACACATAATTATTGGAACCAATTAATTAGTGCAGTTTTAGCGTAAGAGGGGGAGCCAGACGTGGGGAAAGCCTGTATGTAGCCTGAAAAGCGACGCACAGGGCAAATCAAGTACAAGACCTGGCCGCTGCTCACTAACATTAACATTAATAGAATAGCCCAACCGATACTGGATCTTTGAGGCCAATGCGAACTTATATTATATAAAGTTTAAAACACCTGATAGTAATATAATATGGCTATGAGTGTAACGTACTAACTGAAGGTGACTCTTATCTCATCTATAGGGCTGCAACTAACAATTAGTTTCATCATCAATTAATCTGCTCATTATTTTCTCAATTAATCAATTAATCGCTTCGATTCTAAAATGTCGGAAAATGATCATGACGCCCATCGCAATTCCCTACAGCCCAAGGTGACGTCATCAAATTGCTTCTTTCGTCCAATCAACAAGCTAAAGATACTCAGTTGACTAAGATTTAGGACCGGTGATGTATAATTATTCAGTTAGATTATCAAATAAACAATGGCTTGCTTCACTAAGACCAAGAAAAGAACATCCATGCAGAAGAGACGCTGGGTCATTTTTGGCATTTTTGCTTTAAAAAAATTACTTGATTATCAAAACAGTTGACGATAAATTCTCCGTTGATGGACTAATCAATGAATGGACTCGTCTGGACTGCAGCACCTGGACGATAACAGGACACTGTTTCGAACAAATAGGACTTGGAAAAGTGAGTGGGACATGTTCCCCAGTGGAGGTTCACGTTAGTAATATTTTTTTACTATGCAAACGTCTTTACAAAGCAGCCCAGGCCTGTTTGTGAGAGAAGACTGTAAGAGTCCAACGTTGTAACCCACTTTTCCCCGTCTTCTCCAAAGCTTTTGATGGATTATAATTGCACCAGAAATGGCCACAACCATTACAATACCAAGCCCTAATTACATCCCTCCAGTTTTTCTCCACTGCTGACAGACATTTCTATAATGCTCCTTTGGGTAGCCAGTCTCCACATCAGTTGGCAATTTCCCCGTGAAGTGAAATGAGTGAGAATGTTCCTCGTTCACAGGCTGCTCCTCAGTTATGTCTTGCTGCCGTGTTTGTCCCTTTCTGAGTGTTGACTGGAATTAATCAGGCAGAGAAATCTGACTGCCTCGCTGTTCATAGAATTTGGATAAATGAGGCAGCCTGTCGGACCACAGTGGAAACGGCCACAGCCAAACATCACATTTCATAAGCCCTGGAATTTCTCCATGTTGAAATTGGTTTTGAATTGGAGTGGAATGCGTGCACGTGATCACAGGTCAGACCTCAGTAATTCTCTGTAGGCAGCTGACTTCCTCAAAGCACGGCAGGAATATAAATATAAATATATATATACACAAATGTACGCGGGAGAGATGGGACAGTAAATATTCCAGAGACGCAGAACTGAACACTGGGTGTCAAGCTGTATGCGACACTTGTTCTATTTCGGCAAAGTGAGAGGGCAAAGCAGTCACAGAGAGGAGGAATCTGAGCACAGAAGTCAAAGGTCAAGCGGCACGGGCATGCAGGGCTTCATGTTTCAACCCCCTCTTAGCTCACGCCCGGGGTATTTCCTCTGTGTGGTTGAGCGGCTCGCCATTGTTCTGAGATTGCCAACACCTGAGCAGGCAGTGCTGCCTCTACACGGCGGCTCCTATAAGCACTCTGAAAGCCTACTAATCATCCCGTACCACAAAATCCCCAGCGACATGTCGTCATGGCTGCCATTACACACCAGAAAGTGGCTGGGTGAGTCACCAGATTACCACTTCCAGATGATAAGGCCCGGCCCGGCTGTGCGGCATGCGCGGAGCCCACGTGACTTCTTTTAGTAAATGGAAATGCTGAGTTTGATTTGATTTGATTTTTTTTTGGGGGGGGGGGCAGTTTTTTCAGCGACTATCCCAGCTTGACTCCAGACGTCTAGACCTCTCCAGCCGTGCTCTCGGGAGCATCACAATCTTTACCGTTTGTCTCTGTAAACCCCTGCGCAGGAAGTCAGCTAGATATATCCGCTCCCGCAGTGCAGCTTTATAAAGGAACTCCACCAATGTGCTACTGTACTATGTGGAAATAATGTATCAAATCTGTGTGAAGTCTGATAAAAGTCCTCAAGTCACATGTGGCGTTACCAGACCGCCGTATCCTCATCTCTGCTGAAAGGCCAGCCCACATTAGCATAACACGCCGACAATCTCCGACCAAACTCTCAGCGATTTCGTTGGCAGAGAAGACGAATGCATGGAATAAAAAAGATGATATCACTGGTTCTGCGACATCCACTGTCCATTGTTAGTCTGACAATGTTACAAGAGTGCAGTGCTAAATGAGCACAGTATTCTTTTAGGGTGCTTTAGTTCTCTAGTTCGGTTCATTTGGTCCGAAAAAAGGGCAAACAATTATACACTGTAGCATTTTTCTGCTTTTTTGGCTCCTTTTGAAACGAACCAAAATGCAGTCACATGACAACATCCACATCACTCATTGGCCATGGCGTATTTCCTAAACTGCTTTTCGATTGGTCAGAATTTACGTGCGGGAAAATAGAGAGAAAAGGAAAAGCCAGCAAACAACACGGAGACGACGCAACTATGGAGAGACGACTGGAAACAATACATTTCTAAAATTAAGCGCGGATGCGGCTTGAAAACAACGTTCTATTTAATTAATTCTTCTTAATTCATGAAATGAATTGCGGTTGGGTCTGCTCGAGGCCGGATCACGTTCTCGCCACAAACGAACCGCTCCAGAGTTCGTTTGGTCCGCTCTTGGTGCGCACCCGGGTGCGATTGCTGCTTTCACAGCTGAGCAAACGAACCGCACCAACGGCGCAAACGAACTCTGGTACGATTCAACCGAACTAAAGGAGGCAGGTGTCAAACTTTAAACCTACAGTAACAGGTTTTTTTTTATTTTTTTGGGGCCACTTGGGGGCAGCACAAACTAGCTGTGAACACGTTGACACACTGTATACTGTATCATCCCCTTTTGTATATTATATCATACAAATGAAATTTAAATATACTGTATGCGCCTGTATGGAGTTGTGTAATTATTTATTAACCACACTATTTCATTAGTGGGGTGTTATTTTTGTTATACAACTCGGATAGTTGTTCTTGACATATCCCACTTTTTGACCATCAATATGACGAAATATTTCAATGTATTGCAGACGAAGAATCTGTGGTGCTAAATGAAGAGCGGGCTCTTGGTAAAAGGAACGGGGCCATAAGACCCGGCTCCCTTCAACAAGCGTAGATGTAAATGTACAAGCGTAGGTAGCAGCGTGTCAGGTAATAAATGCTGCGGCCTCCCAAGACCAAGAAAAGTCTCGTCTGTCGTCTCCCAACTGCCGGAAAGTGATGAGGGTTAGGCCCGAGCAACAACCCGTTGGCAAACAGCTGCTCATTTAGGCATCCAGCAGTTACAGGAGCAGTGGCAGTAGTGCCGCGGTGAGAGCGGTGAGTACGGTGGCCAACAAGGGCAAACGCGCCGCAACTTTAAGAAAGCACAAAACAAAGGCAAAACATCTTATCTCATCTGCAAAATATCGCCGGTGCCACACGTGCAGCATTTGGAAAACACGCTGCAGAGACACACAACACAAGAAACACACTGGAAATACACGAAACACCAACGGATGTGTTCCCAGAGGACACTGCCGAGGTTGGTGACGCGTGAAGTCGGCTCCGTATCATCTGTTTGTAGTTTTTCTGTTATTTTGTGTTGCATTTGCTCCACTTGCGGCGTGCGCTCACCTCGCGGGCAGCACGCCGATTCAAAGGAAACGTTTGTGAATCTTTTTTTGAAACCGAAAATTACAGTAAATGTGAAGGAATTTGAAAAATAAATGTTGGAAAACTAGAGATAATAACCAGGTTCATCCGTGATGGCAGACGGACCGTCTAATGTGTGTATTTCTGGTCTAATGCCTATGTGATTATCATGCAGGCTACATGTAAGGGTTAGTATCTGTCATGAACACTAGATCTCCTCACAGATCATTCAAATGACTGCAATTACCGCTCGGCAAGGTCTTGTGGGGTAGGCGACATGCAGCGGCCGCGTTCAGCGCAGAGCAGAGCGGCAGCAGAAGTCAGAAACCCACAACACAAACCTAAACGGACGCTGCACGGACCCGACCTCAATATCTTCACGAGTCTCGAACCGAGGCAACAACAAGTTCTGCACTTTGTAGTGTCCCCGGGAAACACTTCCGCTGTCGACTTGTGGATTCGCAGCGCGTTGTCTAAGTGCTGACGAAGATGTTGTCGTTAATTTGCTCGCGCTTTGTCTCTCTGCACGGGTTCTCTTAGGTTGCAGTGAGTTTGCCGTTGCCGGCCTCCATGTGTGAGGGTGAACCTAAGCAGTAGAGTTGTGGGCCGGACAGCGTAACAACGAGCGGCATCTCCCTCCACAGCTCTGTAACGCCGAGAACAGCTGCAGATTCAGGGGATGACTCCCTGTAGGATCTTCGCTGCGAGCGAGCCCTCTCACATCGTCACGTTGCTTTCACATTGCCATTCGATTTATTGTTATTACAGAAGATATCAATCATAGCCGCTTTAACAAACTCTCCAGTCAGAGGGGGCACATCTGACAAGCTCAGCGTTTTTCCGTTTAAGCCAACCATAACCCCCGAAATCCTGCCAGGAGCTCTTGGAAAAGAAACGCAAAGCACTGCTGAGCTGTCCACATGTATATTTTAAGGGGTATTATGAAAAATGCTATAGGCCTACTAGTTTTGAACTCGCCAAAGAAGCAGAGGAGCGGGTCAGAAAGAGAGACAGAGGCAGAGTGTGAGCTCTGGTCTGTCGTCTACTCATAACATTGGAATGTGGATTCATGGGGCCTGCACAGTGAGCAGGGAGATAGCGTCCTGCTTCGGGTGGAAATTAGCTCGGCGCGCATTGGCCCGGGCCTTTCAAACGTCCCGCCCGACAACTCTTGACAGTTACGAGTGCAACCTACCTAGCAATTACCAGTTTAACTTCACTTTCGCTGACACACTTGCACTGAAGGCTATTTAGAAAGGACTGCTATTAAAACAGGGCGCCGGGAAGGGTTATTGACTTTAACTGTCCAGGTAAACCAGGTAAGATTGATTATTTACAGCGGCAATCGAGAGCACTACAAAGACTGTGAAAACAAACTGAGACACCTATGCCTGAACCGTCGAAACATCATTACTTTAACAGTAACGTTCCGCGTTCTACGTCGGAACCGGTTTAGTTTTAGACTTAAGTGGTGTTTGTGCAAAATAACTAAAACGCAAAACAGGTCATAAAACCCAGCTGTCAGCGTGCAAGCTGACAAAGTGTCGGCAAACAACACAAAACAGTTAACAGACAGGTCTGCAAAGCCTTTTGGGGCGGGGACGTGCGTGAGTGTGCAAGATGTCCGACGCTGCCCGTTTACCTCGACGTGGTTGGGCAGGGTGTTGACAAACTTGAATCCCGGGATCCTCTTGTCGCTGCACACCACGCCGACGTCCTCGCTGTGTTTGCAGTCTGACACGCCGATCCCGTTGGAGGGACACAGCGCCAGGGTCTTTTCTTTGCCAGTGCAGTGGAGATTGTCGAACCAGATGGGTCCTGAAGAAACAAAAAGGGAAATCCATCAGTGCTTCCATGGCGAGGAATTTTTCCATTTAGTAGTGGAAACAACAAAGGCAAAATGGATTTCTTTGGAGGGCTGAGCTGGTTTCTCCAAAACAACGTGTATCATTTACCCTGAAACAGTTTCCAATGAATAATAGTGCAAAGAAGTTATAAATTGAGAGATCATGCAGAGGGCTTACATGAATATGCTGCATGTTCAGCCAGTACTGGCCTTATATTAACGAGTTATTGGGAGGAATAGGAGGAATATGATGACAGAGCACAGATTCGTCGTATTGAATGTGTTTCCACGCTGACAAGAGGAAAAAAGATTGACGCAACGGTGCTTTAGTATACCTACCTTGTCCTTTTCCATATTTCGAGGATGGTGACCATGAGATGGCTTCCAGGTAGCCCAGTTCCCTGCACACCACCTGGGCGGCGTGGATAGTGAAGTCGTCATCGCAGACGGTGCCCCATTCGCTGTTGTAGAAGACCTCCACGCGGCCCTCGTTGTGTTTCCTCTTGTCGCCCGCCAGTCGGAGCTGGATCCTGGGCGTGTCCGGCGTCAGCTGCGGGGCGCTGTACTGCTCCTGTTCGGGGTCGGGGTAGCCCGGTGGGTAGCCGAGGTGTTCATACTGGGCAAGAGCCAGCTCTGATAGCACTAACAGAACGCAGCAGGGCAGACACTGGGTAGCCAGCATTTTGGCTGGAACTGGCGGAAAGACGGAAAGAGAGTTCAAATTCAGATGGTTTCTTTACGGTGGCACTTGCTGTTTATAAGAGAGGAATCAGACTGCAGAAAGAGTATGGGGGGGGGGGGCATTAAAGGGGCGATTTTACAGTCTGAGAGCCCCGACTGATGTCATCAGGGTAATCTTCACTTGGGCTTGGAGACCACAGAGCCTGTGCTACGAACTGGGGACATGGAGTTTGTGAGTGTTCATTTGCCAGACAAATATACACTATCGATTGCATTATGGGACATGTAGGACCAGTTTTTTTTTTACTTGAGCCATACTCACTCCATTAAAAGTCTTGATATCGCTGCCTCTGCAGCTTTTTATTTTGACCATCTTTTTTTTTTTTTTTTACTCTGTCTCATGTGACCCCCAAAACTTATGAAAGAGCAATTCTAAATTATGGAAGTGTCTCTTAAAGGGCTTGCCATCAATGATGTTGCGCCACTTGGAATATTAAAGCTGCACTAATCAATATTTCATATAAACAACAGATTAAATGACTACGTGCTATGTGAAAGGGGTTGCTTGCAGTGACAAACCCACGGAGAATCTTCTGCCAACCCTGCAGTTCCTCTTAGCGTTTTAGCGTCTTTCAGCTCATTGTTTTGGTTTTAGAGCCCACAAATGTACCGTTGCGGTTCCCTCTCTCCGCCCTCATCAGCGTCATTTCCAGCAACAGCAGGCACCTGTTTTTTAATGAAAAGGCGCTGATAAAACCACTGCATGCTTCCTGCCCAGCACCAAACAGCAGGCGAAGTTAGCGACTAGCTGGGGAACATGGTGGAGCATTTAGAGCCGCAAAAGCCAGTTATTTCCCTCAAGAGTTGGCAGAGACCACAGCAAAGCTAAAAGGGGAGCGAATGTTGGACTTCCTCAACTCCAAACAAATCCTAATGTTGCTCTTTGCTAACGCGTTGGGACTACTTTATGAGGCGATGATGACGTTAACGGCTACTTTCACTGCCACCAAGTGGTCAAATAAATCAGTAAATGCAGCTTTGCTTTTATGATTTTTGAGACCAAATAATTAGGGCAACTTTCTCTGCAGTCAGTTAAAGGCAGGTCCAAACATGTTTCTTTATACCAGGGCTGCCCAAATTGGGGCCCGCGGGCCAAAGTTGGCCCGCCATAAGGTTTGATTTGGCCCGCCAAGATGTTTCTAGCAGCAAAAAAGAATAAATTAAAAATCACTGTTCATACTGTTGTATCTTTTGCGAGCTAAATATGCTCGTTAAATATGCAGGATCCCAATTATTAATCATTTTTCATAATCTGAGCATGGCAGAGTGACGCTGTGCAGGAAGGGACCTTGGGATCCCATTTTGCATCTTAACAATACAATACATCAGCTGTTTGATTTTGGCCCGTGGCCCACCATTTAGCTTCAGTTTTGGCCGTCCAAGGAAAAACGTTTGGGCGCCCCTGCTTTATACCCTTTAGAAAACTGCAAGTTGTGCCTGTGTAAATGGTAATGGTATTGTTTCAGCAGAGGATTTTGTCACAAGATAGAAGAACACCCTTGAGCAAATGGAGTGGCTACGGGTTGAATCATTATTGTGATATCAAGGGATTATATAAGGTAGCAAAATAGCAATTTATGTGAGACAATTATTCCAATTACTGCGTGTCAAGAGATGAGTTAAGTTCAGAAAATGGGTCCAGGAAACTCAAGCCTGAAACAGACACCTGCAGGGTGTTGTAATGCCAAACTCCTACGGAAAAACGTACATGACATATGGCTAGGCCACTGCTTCTGCCTCCCTTAAAAGAGAAAGAATAAATCACGATTCCAAGTCCAAGACTGGCGTATGCTGGAGTTCATGGTCGGACAAAACCTGCACGCAACTGAAATCACCCACTGACTCATCAACAGCTGCTTCCCGCGACCCATTAAAGGCTAAAATGTCAACCAAAAAAAAAACACGTGTGCTTTTCGTGTAAAAACCTCTGGCAGGAGACAGATGATCCTTCAACTGCAGGGCTTCTAGTTTCCTCGTTGTAACGTGGCAGCAGCGGTTACACAAGCTAGAACCAACACACACGTTACAGAACGAGCAGATGGAATGAAGCCCCGCAGCCTGTAGGTCTGCTCACAATGTGCCCGTCCAAACAGCCGTGTTGTCGTTGGATAAAACATGGGCAGCGTGTGCAGGAGAACTAAGGAAATGCATATCCGTTGCGCTGCCAGACCAGGATCATTTCTGAACCTAAACACCCCCCCCCCCCTTTCGAGCTACAAAGCGAAAACAGGAACGCATGAAGGTTGGACGCTGAGGCTGCAGCCATTCGGCTACAGCTTATCGAACAAGAGCAACATATCCAGCACGTCCTGGCCCCCCTTTTCTTTAAGCACAACACAAAACGCCAAGAGCGTCACCGAACCAGAGACCTTGCCATCTGGGACCTCTGCTGCCTTTTGTGCTCCAGACAACCATGTTTCTGGAGCGGAGAAGTCCGGCTCATTAGGGTGTTTTCAAACGGATGCTACACGGACGAAGTCCCTCTACACAGCCAGAGGGGCTTCTGTGTCCACTGCTGTCGCCGTCCTGGCAGTCGGCCTCGAGTCCCACCGGCTGCTGCTGGAGGGGATCGACATGCTTTGGTTGAGGGGGTCCAAATGTTTCCAAGAATGCCCTTTTCTGTAGCACTCGTAAGGACGAGCACAGGGAAGAAGGTTTGGACTGTGACCACTTTCGCTATTCCGCGATGTCCTCTCTGACACCTGCTGTCTGAGCTCATGTCTTTCGGACCGATGCAGGAAAAACAAAGGGTCTGACTCACATGGGGAGAACGCTGCATCACAGGCGACATGCAGATACAAAAACATCTGTGATCGACAGGGGCTGCAACTAATGATTTCTTGTTATGGGCGATGAATCTATTCGACTATTTTTCAGATGAATGTATTCATCGTTTAATAATCTTGGGAGGTAAAAAAAAAAAGAAACTCATTAACAAGTTCAGACAGACCAAGGTGACGCCTTCAAATTGGTTCTTTTGTCTGACCAACAACTGAAAAACCCAAATCTATCCGAATGCGTGATGTACAACAGAGAAAGGCAGCCAATTCGCACCTTGAAGACACTGCAACCAGCAGCAACCATGTGTTTTTGCCATTTTTTGCTCAATAAATGAACCAGTCGATTGTCAAAACTGCTGATGGTGATTCTTCCCCTGACTAGTGTGTGTGTGATGCTCACATGTAATACACAATATACAGACACGTTTAGGTTGTGGAAAAACTGAAATAACTTACTTCAAGTCCTGAAAAAGTCCCATACACTAAGAGAGACTGTAGAAAGAGGAGGAGGGGGGGCTTTAATAAGCCTATGTTGTAGCCACAGAAGGTCCAGCACAAAGAAAAACCCTGCAGCAACATCACTGCTGACCATCACACACACACACACACACGGTGTTATTAGCGGCTGTAGGGGACTTTCGTCATGTCGTCAGGCTGAACTTACTTTGTTTCCCGCCGCTGAGGACTGTCCCTCCGGAGGCGTCGAGCTCCCGCGGGCTGCGGACACAGACAGGCGGCAGGCAGCACAGACCGAAAGCCCGGAGTCGAGCCCGCTTCTGCTTCCTCCCTCGAAACTTTCACTCGCGCTTCACGCAAACCTCCGGCTTCTGGGACCATATGGGACGCGAGAGCCCCGCCCGCTCACGCCCACCGTTGCGGTGACCTCACCGGAGATGGCCCGGGACGTGGAAACAGCGGACCCGAGCTGACCGCGGCCCTGGCCGTCCGCCCGCCGTGAGTGGAGACAACGCTGCCTTCGAAGACTGTCGGGGACGGGGAAGAAAACTGTAAAAGCGCCGAAGTGGCTGTTACGCAGCCATGATGGGAGCTGGCCTGGGGAAACATTTATTCGGGTTACTGGATGAATACTGCAAATGTCATTCAAGTAACCTGTGTGCTTAAACGAAACCCAGTTTGTGGGTCATTAAATGTACTTGTTTTAGGACATTCAAAAGAGCAAGCTAAAGATGTCCCTTTCGCTTGTTACAGTAGCCTGAAGGATTTCTAAAAGGCCAATTTAAAGCCGTTATAATCAATTTGTAGCCTTAATTAACAATGGATAACATGCTTGCCTGTGACAGGGCCCCCTCTTCACCGCAACGCCGGGGTTTCAGGTTCACTCTCACCGCTCTTCAGCAAAAAGGGCTCCGGCGAACGTGCGGTCGCAAACACAACGTGGCAGACGAACGTCAGGTTAGCAGCTAACATGCTAACGGGGTTGGAGACCAAAAAGAGCTTAAAAAAAAAGAAGAGAGCCATCAGGTGGCCAACGATGCAACTCCAAATGAAAGCTAACGGCTCCATGTCCACTGGATGTGTAAAAAAGGCAGCTGTTTGCTAATTAGTTCGCCACGTGAGTTTAAAATCTGAAAGAAACGTAACGAAATAATAATGTGGTTACAGCTTGTTTCTGCTGCCCCCAAGTGGCCGAAACAAAATCTGTTCACGCTACAGGTTCAAGTTTGGCTTGAACAAATAACAAATATTTAAATCCTTTGACTATTTTTATGCTCTAAAGAAAAGTCCATCAATAACTGATGGTTTATTCCCACTGTTTGTAGTTGATAATTAAGTTCCTGTACGCCAACGAGCTAGCAGCATTAGCACGCATGCTAACGTTATACATTTATTTTATTTTCCTCTCATAGAAATAATGTATTTTCTTTTTCAGAAATCCTTTTTGTACTTTTCTCCGGGCTTTTCCCCAGATAGGGTTTGTTTTTATCTCATTTTTGTACATACAAAAAAAAAAAAAAAGTATCTATTTTATAATTTCATCCATCAAATAAATCATTCTGGACAGTAATTTCCTCATTGGATTCATTTTTCTTCAAACCACACGGATCCTGAAAAGACTCGGAAATGATCCTTCGTGACCTCCAACGGAGCATCACTTACATCAAAACGACAGCATCTGAATCAGCTTGGCACCTTTAGCTGTAAGGTACGAGACGTTTGGGTTTCATCAGGCTACACCGGTGGGTGCACGCAAAGAAAGCAAAGCATTTTTGTCCTCTTTCATATTTAGCATCGCTCCCTCTAAACTCATTAGCAGCAGGACACTGACATTCTGATTTATGCTTTGTTAGATTTTCAAGTGCTTTTGGCTGGTAGATGATAATTAAACTAATTGGGGTGTGTTCCTATTTTGGCTTCCGCCTCATTTTAGAAATAAGAGGCGCAGAGCTGCGCTGTACTCCAAAATGTAGAGGAACAAATTGTCCACCAGACGTGTGCCTTAATTAATTAAGTATTACTTAACATGCGGCACAACTTTGGGTTGTCATGAGTAGGGGAAGTTTGGCCTGCCAATCTCTTCTCCTTTTCGCACTCTTTGGTAACAGATTTGTACAAGACCCACAGTGTAATTCAACACTGGTACCAAGAGTGCAGCACAAGTATCCTTAAAGTGTTCAAGCCCGTCACTGCACTCAGCTCTGCTGCCACCTTGTGTAAAACGATGAGGCAAACCCTCGCGGCACGCTGGCCAAGTTTCAACGAATTCAGCTACTTCGCGTGTAAGAATATGTGTTGGGTCGCCTCCTCTTCCAAGATCTTTTCGTCACAACATAAACCAGACGTGTCATTAGCGACTCTGCAGTTTCTTGTTTCCTGCGCACGGGAGGAAATCGGTGCTTGTTCAACACAAGACAATACGGATCGGGGACTACAGAACAGTTACAAAGTGTCGCCGGGAATCTTTCTGGCCTCCACAGCACTCATGTGTGAAGTGTCTTGAAGTCATATCACTCAAATGAACTGAATTTTCAGACGAGGAAAGACATGAAAGACAGGGGGACTCTGGTTTTCTTTGCTGTGGTCCTTGTTTTGCCTTCATTGTGGGACGTCCCCAGCACCAGTCCTTTCAGAGGGCAGGTTTCTTACCATTTGTGGCTTTCACTGAGGTATTTGTGGCATCTGATGATCATGTGTGCCTCCACGTTCACTCTCAGCCTCGCGCACTGCTGCCGGTCCTTTCATTTCTGACACAAAGCTGACGCACCGAGCAGTGGCTCATCTGATCATGATCAGTGCTGCATGAACTCCCTTCATCCTCCCCTCTTTCATTTCTGCACAGCTGAGCCGGTGCGGCCTTCGCTGTCTCACGTCTGGAGGGGGACACGTGACGCAAGTCTGCATCCCACCTTTGCCATTAAATTCCACATTACACAGGCATCATAATCAGGATTGTTATCAATGTCACTTAATGGCAACGAGCTTGGTTTGATCTCCTGCATGGGTAATTTCAGGGTTGAGTTCGCATATTAGCAGTTTTCTTCCGCATCCAGATACATTCAGACCACCTGGACTAGAAACAGCTTGAAATAGGATTGAATTTATATGTACAGGATTACTCATAGTTAAAGGAATAGTTGGAGAGTTCGGCAAATATGCTTACTCACTTTCTTGCCATAGAGCCAGGAAAGGTTTAGCTTGGCATACAGAGGGGAAACAGCTGGACTGGCACTGTCATAAGGTAAAAAAGAAGTGCCAACCAGCACCTCTAAAGCACTAATTAACACATTACATCTCATTTGTTAAATTCATACAAAACCTTGAGTGTAAAAACATTGTGCTTCTACAGAGGAAGTGCCGGATTATTTCTTGGCCAGGAGCTGGAGTCTAAACCGTTTGCTGGGAAACCTCACACAAGCCGGACACAAGGTAAGAAACAGTCCGGCTACGGGTTGGTCGGTTGGTCCACCACTGAAACATCTGAACAACTATTGGATTTGATTGTCATGAAATTTGGTCCAAACACCAATGTTCCCCTCAGGACAAATTGTAATAACTTTGGTGATCCTCTGACTTTTCATCTAGCGCCATCACCAGGCCAACATTGTTATTTGGTCCAATCCTTTCGGTTATGAAATACCAGCAAAACTAATGTCAGATGTGCTAACTAGCATATGTTAGCATGCTGACACTCTAAACTCCGATGGTGAACTAGGCAAACATCAGCATGTTAGCATTTAGCTCAAAGCACCACTGCCTGTGACTAAGTGCCGCTAACGTGGCTGGAGACTCTTAAGCCTTGCTACACTTTGGTATTTGTATCGGTCAAACAAACAAGATTTACTGTAAGAATGGGAGCTCTGACTCTATACTCGCTGGTGTCCCGCTGTAACCCAACAACACTACACTGAGTCTGTCTCATGCTTCTGTCAGTGAGACATCTGTGTTTCGGCGCTTTCACTCGCACAATTCTACGTTGAGCCCTGTGGCGCACGCCGTCACTACAGACCTCCCCCAGGGGTTTTCTCTACTTCTGCCTTTTGTGGCTTCGGCACACAAAGTATTTCAGCGGTGATTTGTTATGAGGGTCAACTGTGACAGCAAACTCTGGACGGCCTGTCTGTGGTGGGCCAGGAAATGTGTCAGGAGAGAATCAGCCTCATCACACCTGCGGCTACCTTCGGTGTTCTTCGTCTGTCCCGTTATGTTTTGACCGCAGAGCCAGATTCCATCGTCACTCGAGGCAAACATCTAAAGGAGCCCCTCGAGAGAATGATATCAGCAGTGTCACTGTTTGTCTGCATGCTGAACTCACTCACAGCACTCAGCAAGAGAGATGCGAGTTTGCTCAGGCAGCCAGATCTTTGGCCTTCATCGTAGTTTTTGGGAAGAAGATGAAAGCGGTTTCCACGGTTTCCCAGGAAGTCCCGAACGAGGCTCGCTTCAAGCAGGCACGGCCCCAAATGACGAGCGACATCTTTGACAGATGCCTTTACGTGGACTTCAGATGATTTATTAATCAAAAGTACATTTATAACCCGATAGTTCTGGAAAACCACTGTACAGAACGAAAAAGCTGTGTGTTTTTCCGCAGCTGCATGGGATGACGTGTAGAACACAGAATCATGTGGGACAGGAAACATTTCAATTTCCAGATCTGTGTAAGACAACCAGACAAATGCATATCGCTGCGGTTTCATACGAAATTCATGATCATCGGAATGAATCCGAAATAAGTGAGCGAACCTGCTGCACACCGTCATTACGTTAATAGACAAAGCAGCGTTCACTGTAGTCCGGTATTAAACTCGCAATATGAAACAAAACCAGGTTTAGATATGTTTTAGCTCGGAGATTCATTCTTCACCTCAGGCAGGGATGTAGCACAAACTTCTGGACCCTGTACGTAGGCTTTCTCCACGGGCCCCTCCCGACATCCTTGGCTGTTCGTTCTAGTATCTTTGTGGGCCCTCCTCACATGAGGGCCCTGCACACCCAGTCCTCTTTGTCCCCCGAGTCCTACGCCCCTGACCTTAGGAACCCGTCTATCTGTGGTAAAATATTCTAAAACTCAAAAAAGGTTCCTGTACTTATCTTCTCCCCACGCTTTCAACCGTATCCCATGGCTTTCTTAAATTACATTTGCTCAGGTGTCATCAGGAGACCCGAGCGAGGAACTTTGGTCATGTGGCAACATAATACGACAACTGGTTATGACCCCGCGCAAGGTCCACACGCTAAAGGAGGCTGTTGCCTGAGGCCAAAACAGATAACACTACAGATAATCTTACAAACAACATCTTTACACTAGAGTGACAGGCTGGAACAACTCATTAAAAAAAAATTAAAAAAAAGTGCAAAAAAACAGCTGAAACACTTAACTCTGATAAATCTGATCAGACACATCAAAGAAACTTGCACCTCAAGATCTGAAGAACAGAAACCTGAAAATGGAAAAGAACCAGCTTGAAAATATGTAACATTTATCAATAAAGTTACCTACTCCATTATGTCTTTTTAAAAATACCGTATCACTACGATTCTGGATAGAAGAATTGTTAAACTCCCCAAGTCCGACTGTTTGGAAACTGACATTTAAATAAAGTGACAGGAAAATGTTGCCACATTAAACTCTGTCTCCAAGGTTTTAGATAAAAGGGCATTACAGCCAACTTAATACTTGTTCCAGCTACTGACAAACTGTGCGCTGGCTCAGAGTGTCCTTATGGGAGCAGCATCACCATCACTGTAGTTAGTAAATCAGTATATTGTCACAAACTCTAATAGCTTGGCCCAGCTACAGCTTTACTGCATGATGTAAAAGTCACAGTGCATCATGGGAGAGCTTCTACGGTGTAAGAAAGGAAAATGTCAACGCTTTTAACTAAACACATTTTTTTTTTATTCTTTGGCAAAAAAGGCAATCTTAAATATAACTGTCAAATAAATATTTACATCCACAGGTCATTCTCACACTGTTCAGACCGCTGCTTGTTCATTTAAAATAGAACTTGTACGTTTTTTAGGCCACTTGTCGTCTGTGGCGGTTGGACTGATTTCGCGTGGGCAGGTTTGATGCAGTGACCATTTTTGACATTCCCTTCATTCATTTTCTTCTTGAAGCAATGGCTGCGAAAGAGAGCAGATAAGGATGGTTATGAAATACTTGATTAAAACAAATCCCCTAATCTCTGCTATTGCAGATCAACTGCACTGATATTCTCACCGCGTAAACCATATCCTCAGGACTGGAATCGGGTCGCTGCCATTTATGGTTGGACAGAATCTTTAGGACAACCAAGCCGAAGGCCACAATCAAAACTCCTAACGAGTTCCCTAACAAAGCCTCCGGTGGAAGGTTGCCATAAGTTCCACTGGCGTTTCCTTTGCTGTGAAAAAAAAACACATTTAACAGGGCTATTTTACAAGTTGCATACACATATTTCTCCTCTTACCTGTAGTGCTTTATCCACCTAGACTGTTTCGGTGCGAGATCCTGAGTTCTGGAGATATCGGCTGCGGATATGTCTGCATTTCTGGAATATAATGGGACTACGTGGTACTCGGTTTGTGGTGCTCAAAGCGCCCAAAAGAAATATATTTGAAAAACTCAACAGCAGCGTCTCTTTCCAGAAGTCGTGGCCCGGTGACTCAAGATGACCCACAGGCTTGTCGTGAGCAGTGTCGTGTGGGAACGATTTTCTTTCACATGAAACCGCTCACAACTCACACCAAAACAATCTAGATGGATAACTCGCACTACAGGTCAGAGGAAAACTATGTACTTTTGATTTGGGGGTGAACTGTCCCTTTAAGGAAAATATGAATGCAAAGTATGACAGAAATCTGGCACTCACAGAACCAGGAAGAGTTTCTCGTTGATGCCGGAGATGCAGGCAACGATGCTGAGCGACAGTATGCTGCCTCCCATCCACACGTGGACGGGTTTCAGGAGTTTACGAAGTGATGTGGGGGAGCAGGGAAGGAGGAAGCCAGCCACACCCACCACCCACTGGTTGGACAAATGCAGGGACAGACATCCACAAATGCCGTAAACCCAAAGCTCAAGCACGCGTCAGGACGAGACATAAACCTTGATGCACTTGACTAATAAAGTGATTCTGTTTCTGCACGTGACGTCGTGTACCTGTATGGCGAACAGAGCTGTAGCAGCGATTCCAATCCAGCTGTGCAGGGAGTAGAGGTTGGGAATGGTTTTGGCATTGTGGAAGTCAAACACAGCGCAAAGCCCCACGACCGACAGGACCAGGGCGAGGAGCATCAGCGTAGCATGCAGCAGCTTCCAGGGGAGTTTATTCTGACCCCAGGTCAGCGGGACGCGGTACAACACAGCTCCTGCAGGGGGGAGGCAACAACAGAAAAGATGCTAAATGTATGTAAAAAACGATGTATGAATATGTTCCTTTGTGCATTGTAGTTGTATAAGGTCTTGTGTCACATAACCCTGTCATTTTCAACAGAGTCTGCGTTACAAACTGGAGGCATGGAGTTTAAAAGGCATGGCAGGGAAAGGGTAATGAGCGATGCGCTGCATTATGGGAAATGTAGGATCTGGTGTTTTTGGAGCTTGACTTATACTAGGGAATAAAAGTTGAGATATCTGTATGTCCCAGCTTTGTTGACTCGAGTGGCCTACACCTTTAAGGAAAATGTGAAAAAGTGATGACACGAGTTTGCATTTTGGACTCAAATATGCATATCTGGAATGTTCTGGTATAAGCACTCTATGTGAACATCCTCAGATCATTGACTGCACTCAGGCTTTGATGCACCCATAAAAGTCAAAACCACATTTAATTTCAACTGTGTATTTTATGACTGGAATGACAGATACAACGAAAACATAGACAATGCCTTACCATCTAAACGTGACGCGAGTATGCCTCTTTGGCATGTATTGTAAAACTTCTAAAGTCAGTGTGAACACAGTAATCTAGACGTTAAACCAGCGGCTCCCAACCTGAATTTGCTCGTGACCTCTTAATATTGTATGAAGCAACGTCGGTTGTGACCCCTGCGCATTTGCCAGCAATTTGATTGAAGAGTGATTTTCTCAAACTGTTTCATTTGAATGATTTTCAAAGGCCTTACGAGGTAAAACTATGCAGTATTTCATGTAAAAGAAAAACTGAAAAGAAACGTGTGGCAGAATTTGTTTTTTTCCCCTTTTTTTTGAAAGAAAATGAAAAACGCGACGGTGGGGGTCCTGAAGCCCAGGTCGGAAACCACTGCGACAAACAGCACAAACCCAACGGAGGTTACCGAGGCTGTGACGTCATACACAAGTATGTCATAGTGTGAGCGGAAACTGCTAAATGGTGTGTCTGTTGGTCACTTATCTAAGTCAGCGAGATTCGTAACGTATTGGAAGCATCCTTAAAGTTTGAATCATTTACATATTGGAGATAAAATCCAGGAGGAAAACAAACAAACAAGGCGATGCTCTAAACAAGCTCTATCGACATTCATCGCTGCAGTTTCAATTTTTGACATATATCAAACGTTTTGACACCATTGTATATCCAGAGGGGCTGCCCTATGTCCACCCACTGTCACGGTGATATATGTATTACACCTAAAGAGGTGAGGAATTAAGCTAATTGATGCATTACTTAACAAATTTTACTTTTCCCATGCTGATTTCAAACACTAACATGCACATGTAGGTGGCAAAGTGCTCGGAACGCTGATTTTAAATGTGATTTTACTTAGCAGAAGTGTGAAGTTCCTACCATGCATTGGACATTGTGTACGCATGAATGCATTTAAAAAGAGAGCCAGAAAGACAGAAGCCATCATTACACTATAATGTCGAGCACATCGTGTACCATGGTGAAAGGCACCTTCTTTAATTTGACCAGATATGACTTTCCATTAGGAAAAACGTGCGACCGCCATCATCGAGGTGTGGCGCTTAGATCAAAGCCGTTACCTCACATTTTGTGCTACTGAAGTGATGCGTCAAATGATACGCCAGGTGTGCACGAAACCTGTGACGTGTAATTACTACCATAACACAGTCTGACTGTGGCGAGGAGGAGCGGAAGCGAGAAGCAGAAATGAAACCCCGTATGATCCAAATTTAAAAATCTCACCGTTGCCGTACAGCACAACCAAACCTGCCACCATCAGGACAGGGTGCCAGTTGAACTGAAGGGTCGAGCCGTCCCAGGCGAAGCCGCCACGCCACCGGCTGTTCCACAGACACACACACGCCACGCAGGCCAGGCCAAGGCACAGGCACAGCAGGTAGCACATGTAGAAGCTCACGATGGACCTCATCCTGGGGAGATCTGTAGACCAAGCCAACAGGAACAACTAAATCACAACAGGTAGGGCGGCAGGACAGCGCGTCATGCTGCTGATTCAGCCCCAACATGAGCTAGTCCCTGCCCAGTCAGCACTGGCCTGGTCACCTGCAGGTCGTATACACGTCTCGATTAAAACTGCACTAAACTGTGTTAAAAACTGTAAGGCTTTTTAGACATCTGGGTCACATATAGCCACTGTTTCAACAGCACTGCACTGGCTATATTCTAGTATATAGCCGATACTAACTACACATTAACATATAGTCATTGAAATTCTGCTGAAACGATGGCTGTATGGCAAGTAGATGTCTAAAAAAAAAAACCCATTTAAAATTAAATCTGACCCGGTTTCATCCAAATCCACATGAAGAACCTTCTTGTTCGCGCTTTGTCAGTTGCAATGGATAAAAGCAGCAGCTGACTGGCATAACTGAATGTTACCTACATTAAATAAATACTAGACACAATAAAAAAAAAAAACATATATAAAAGCGTGTGAAAAGTCCTTTAAACAATCACAACTCACTAATTTCTTCCAACCTTTGACTGCCGCCTACTTAATTCAACATCACAACATCAACCTCGCCTTTTTCTCCTAAGCTGGACATGGTATCATCATCAGATAATGTGCACCGGTATGGCACGCCTTACCTCGCCCACAGCCGCCGTGCCACTGACAACACTTCCTACTCTAATACAGGACTTAATCTGGCAGCTATTGCCGTGTCTCGTGACTTCTCCCTGGTCACAATTTGACTGCCACTCACGGAGTTATTCGCTCTCACTTCCTGTTTCTCTGGCGGGGCTGAAGTCTCACTTCCACACGCAGCTGCGTTGAGGCGGCCGAGGGGGGAAGCAGGCAGAGGTGGAGGAACAGCCGGGAGGTGAAGGGCCAGCCTGCTGCATCTGCTGCCTATAAATAAGATGGGAAGTGGGAGTGGGGCACAGGGCGCCAGTGTGGGCGCGGGGTAATTAGAGGCACCAAAAACCTTATCTTCTTCTAGACGATACCGATACCAGCCACATTGCGTAGGGCACACAATACGAGAACGTTGTAAGGATTAAAGTGGAGTGAGAACCCAAAACGTTTAGCGCTCTCTCAAATGTGACAGTTAGAGGCACAAAACGTCGGTGGAAAAAGGCAATTGCTTTCTGGAAAAGGGACACGTCACACGACTCGGCGCACACCTGCAGCCCGACGTTCATTTGAACTGTGACGCACTTAGCGACCGGCCATTTCACCTTTTACAACAACCCGGCGATTTACTCCCACACTGAAAACACTTTAGGTGTGACGAATTAAAGAGTGTAGTTTAAAGACTCCTTCGACGGCCGAATGCATGCCTCTTCTCTCTGGGGAAGGCGAGCCAACATTAAATGTGTCTTTTTTCGAATGGAGTCTTGTAAAAAAAAAAAAAAAATTGCCGTCCCAAGTTGCGTAGCCTACGTTAACCGGTGCTCGCAAAGTCAAAGAAAGTCGGACTATATCTCGTGTTCAAACAGCGCATAGTCGTGTACCTCATTTACAAACACCCCACATCTGTAAAGACGACTGTCCGTCTCAAATGTCGCGAATAAATGCTGCGTTTACAGGTAAAACACTTTCATTTCAAGACGAGCGAGACATTTACCTAGCCCATTTCCGTGTTGACAGCGCAGGGCCTTGTGGGAAATGTGGTTTCACGTTGTCGCCGCCAGTCGCGCGCTGTATAAATTCGATGCTTAAGCGCTCCGGTTCTTCTGATGCTATTTCCTTTAGCTCTGTACAGTCAGCCTCCACGAGAGAGTCGTTTGATAAAACCTTATTGATCAACTTGGAGAAACAAGGGGTTCGTTGCAGCACTTAAAGCAATGAGACTCAGCAGGGAAAATGCAAATAAACAACCTAAAAAAAAAAAAAGGGAAATAATTAAATAAGACAACAATAAAGCTATAAACTGCGGAGAAATAGGTCTGGGGTTGCACAGACATATGGATTACTAATACTGATGAATGAAATTACTCAGAGAACTGCTTTGCCTCGCAGGCAGTGTGGGAGTTGGCTGTGTGACAATCTAGGAAAAGGGCTCCTACTGAAGCAAGAGCGCTGTGGCCGCACGCTGGCTGACCTGTGATCTGTTGTCTTTTAGCTCCACCTGGAGGCAGTGTCAGTGAGTGTCTCGTATGTGTGTTCCATGCATTTGAATCTTTCATTTGAATACAGGCTGCTCTCAGTGTCTCCTAAGCAGCGGCAGGCTAAAAACGTTGCACGTTGAAGTGTTTTTGGTCATCAAATAAAGACTACACTGTCACAAACAGTCGAATGAAAAAACATGTATTAGGCATGCGATAACTGGAGTAAAATGGGGTGTGAGTGTAATATAAACCAAAAATAATGAACTCTGGTCGCCCACTGACCCCCTCGTTTCTCCTACTGTTTGTGCATTGTGTGTGTATTAGTTAGTAAACAGCTTGTGGTAACCGGCTTAGGCATATATTTATTTTTTACATTCATCTAAGGGCAATATAAAATGAAATAATAAAGTCCTTAAAACCAGATTGTAATTCAGGGCCCCGCTACAGGAAGGGCCATCAAGGTTATGTAAAAAGTAAAAAAGAAAATGCCGGCGTGACATTGTGGCCCCTATCATTTCAATTTATATCGTGCTTTAGTGGCGCATACAGTATCACCAAACACCGCCACACTGAAACTGGAGCCTTCAGGCCCCCTGAAGGTCTTGCTTGGGGTCTGGTGCAGTTTCCCGCTTGGCTCGCTTAGTAATCCGGCGTTGCATGCATATGCATGTGCGTGATAGTGCAAATGTGAAATCGCCATTGACGGCACGCATTCAAATAAGAGCAGGCCTGCGCCAAATCCAGCCTCATTTGGCTGCAAACAAGTGCTACAAAAGGCAAGCGCCTGGCTTTTTTCAAATCAGCCACAGTTTGGTTTCAGCCTCACAACACACGGCCGTGCTTGAATCATTCATTGTTCGGCAGGAATACTTCGTACAGGAGTTCCCAGAAAAAGCCACAACGGTGGACCAGGATTCTTTATCTGAATCTTATGTTCCCTGCGTTTGATTGGAGCGCGGACTTTCACGCCAGGGAAGGTGCGTGAATATAAGCCCCTAACGGAGGGCTTGAGCTCGTCCTCCGGCGCTGTTCTCTACAACAGACAGGAACCACGCTGCCTTATGTTATCAAAGTCTCTCAGATCCTCTGACGGACTACTTGAAGTGATGCTTTCTACCCCCCCCCCTCAGTGTGACCGGCCTCAGCACCACAGTGTTGAGGATGAGGATGCTTGAGTAGAGTGGGCGGCGTTGGCTGCGCGACACGGTGGGACAGCTCCGGGCTTTTGTTTTTTCGGGGACATCTGAGTTAATGTGCTGTATTTCCTGTTCTCATTCTTGGATTCTGGCGCGGCATGGACTTGGTCTCATCCTTACAGTCCCGCGGTGGTTTCTCCCTTGCTGTTTTCTGAACCCAGAGATGCGGAATTTGAGTACGGGTTTGGTGTCAAGTCTCCAGTGCCTGGAATAGTTCTCAAGTAACTTTTAAAAGTCACAAAAAAAATAACGATTAAACACGACCAAGGGTTTACAACCGTGCTAGCGGCTGTGCTTAGGCACGGCGCTCGTGCATGACAATGTTTACATGAAGATATAGCAGGTCCGTGTTAGTTTAGCTACTATGCTTGCATTTGTTTAATTAACACGAAATACAAAGTACAGCTGCGGCTGATGGGAATGTCATTAGTTTTGCAGGTAGACCTTCTAGCGGAATCCGAATCAGCGTTATTGGCCAAGCATGTGTACACATACAGGGAGTTTGACACCGGTTTAAAGTGGCTCTCAGTGTACTAGGACGATTTACCGGGCGATAGAAACAGAAACACAGCGAAAAGCAAGAACAACCAAGCTGAACAAAGACACGTAAAAATAAACACAGAACCGTTAGGTGAAAAATTAGATGTACTGTACGTATGCGGGGATGCTTGGTTCCAGGTCAAGGGACAGAATGTGAACGGTTTTGGTAAGTGTTAAACGGATACCAAGCGATTGTCTTTGAATTGCTATGCGCTGATTAGCTGGATGCTTTGGCGTTTAGCGCCGAGGTGCTGCAGGTCGGTGGGTTCTTGAGAAACTCTTTCATTTTCTGTCATCACTCGGGTTGGATTCTTTTCAGTTCGTGCTGACTCGGGCCCCATTTAGTAATTTACATATTCAAATTGGTTAGTTTGTCCATGAATGCACGCTATTGTCACCGGTCCGAATTGGTGACTTGCACGGTCGCAGGCTCATGGTAAGACTTATGTCTGATTCTGCAGCAGTCGGGGTAAAAAATAAAAAAATAAAAGCTCACCATCCTCACAGACAAAGGGTAGGAAATACGATCCCCGCTGGGAATCCTTCTGAGACTGACATTTGGGTTATCATGCCGCAAAGTAAGTGGAATGAGCGATTCCGTCCTGGAGCAAATGAAAGAGTAAAGACTCAAATCTGTGATGTCGTGCTGATCTACGGTGTGGAGCCACTCTGCTGGCAGTGAATAGAAGGCTGACTTTGGAAATTAGAAATTACCCCCTCTTATTCTGAGAAAGTCATCCTGAATTCTGTCACGGTGACCTTTCCCACCTTTTACAATTTATTCTCCGCAGAGTTGTACATCAGTATAACAAATTCAGATTAAGGGACAGGGCAAATCTCCCCTTGTTTCCAGCAAAGGAGGTAGTATATTTTACACTCTCCCCTTTAACTTCATATTTTAGAGCCGATTTCCACTTGTGTTGTCCTTTAAGTCCTGTGGAGTAGCCCTGAAGGCCAAAAAAGTAAGATTGAATGCCTTTTTATTCCCTTCTCAACACTGATTAGCAGAGCTCTTGGTATGAAGACTGGCAAACTGTTTTATTTCCTTCTTATTTGTCCTGAATGGAGCGATCATCATAGCCTTCATCAAAATCAGGCCCTATTCACTCAAAATTGCACACAAGAAGCACCCGGCATCCTTTTTTTGAACAGCACTCACGCGGACGTGAGGGGAATTGGGTAAGATCATTTTGGAGGAAATCTGATTTATTATTCTTGCATGAACATTGGTACAACGGGCATGAAAATGTGATTTCAAAGTGAAGGGATGCTATCTGAGCACTGCTGTATTATAGATTGTGTTGTGGCAATGAGACACAAGCCGAGAGTACATACTTCCAAGGGAATCAGTTGTAATATTGCCACTGGATGTCAACGTGATCCCAGAGGCCTTTTGGTTCATAATCACACACACTAGAGGTTTTGGGTCTCTGCCTTCAGCTCCATGAAGTCCTTGGCAGCTGTGGAGAGCCAATGGAGCTGTTGCCACAGAATGGGAATGAATTCTCTGGAGTGGCAGCTGGGCTTCTTGGGGTCTCACCAATAAATACAGGAAACTGCAGTCCAATTGCTAAATTAGAGAAAAAAAGGTGTAGGGAGTTTTGGGGGAATAACAGTCAGATTCCTGTTGAAGGCTTGATAAAATCCGATTTTAAAGCTGCTTTCATTGATTTTTCGGGGGGCAACACTGACATATTATCACCTTCTAAACTAACGGCAAACGTGTTCGCAAACAGTAGCTTATTTACACATTAAGCAGATACGGAGCAAAATTTGCATTCATTTGGAGTCGCGCTTCGGTCCACCTGAATGAATATAACTGCTTTCCACCAACTGCTGAGGGAAATACTTGGCTCTTTAGCTGCTGAATGCTCCACTATGTTCACCAGTTAGTCGCTAATGCTGTCTGTCTGTCGTTTGTCGATGTGTAGGATGAGAGAGGACATTAATTAGCGGTGTTTGTAACCTGTAAGAGGAGGGTTTTCTGCTTACTCACCAAACTTCATTCATACATCCTACAGTTTCAGTTACTGTTGATGTACAAAGGCATTCACATAGTTAACTTGCTTATTTTAGGTGTTTTATAAATAAAGAGGGTCTTGAGGTAGATTCGGCATGGATGATTGCCAATAAGACGACGCTTAACATCGACGAAAACGCAGTTTATTGTAACGGTACCGACAGAAGGCAAACGACAGGGAAGTGAAGGGACGGTTAGAGAGACGGATTGAACCTGTAATATTTCTCTCCCATAGACTTGCACTGAATTGCTTGTCAAAAATACGGAAAACAAAAGCGCATCCCGTATCAGTTCAATACGGAGCATGTCTTTTTGTTTCCAATTACGGGCCAATTCTGTATTTTCAGGGACGACCCTAGTTGCGGCTGAACACGACACAGATGAGAGCAGTAAGACCGAATCTAAACAGTCAATATGTGGGCTGTTAAAAGCACAACAATGTGTTCAAATACTCTGAAACCTCCATGGAGCTGGGGGGAGCTGTAGAGCGGGTGATCATTTTCCGTGGGTCTGTCACTACCAGCGACCCTTCCTACACAACCCATTGCCATTTGAGCCATCGTTAATATGAACGTATTGATTAGCGCAGATGCCTGGTTGCTGCAGCAGCATATGGCGAGATGGAATGCCGCCTATTAAAGGGTTGGCTCACTCATGGTACAGGTATAGCAAGGCAGTGAGAGAAGCTAAACAACTGTACGTTGTTCATCAGAGAGACTACAACACCAGTTCTCTGCCAACGACTCTGCTTCTGTCCGTAGGGGGCTCAGACAGATCACCAACTGCAGACCTAACCCCCCCCCCCCACACACACACACACACTTCATTAACGACTTGCGCCTGGCCAACTAACTGAATGAGTTCTACTGTCGATTTGAAAGACAATGGAACCAGCTCGACCTCCCCCACCTCAGCAGGGACCTGGGCCTCTCCACAACTGCCCACCCTCAGAGGCTCCCCCCTCCCCTACTGCAACAATGACGGAGGCAGGACCCCCACAAAGCAGGTGGGCCTAAGGTACAGTAGGGTATAAAACATAGAGTAACACTGAGAGTGGATTATTTGGGGTGGATTAAGTGCACTGTTACCATTGTAACTGCAGTAACATGCCATGTTGTTGCCATGGTGATTACTCACTGAAATATGCACAACCAGAAATTATTATGTATTCATACATACTTGACATTTAAGTAAATATTTATTTTATAGGATTCACCTTAACAGTCTGGTAATTATTTGATTGTTATTTCAATATGGAAATTGACACTGAAGTTTCCCACAATGAGCTTACAAAGATCCAAAAGCATAATTATATTACTTTGACAACTCAACCCTTTTGTTGCACTGGCGTGATCCAGTTCCTTTAATTGCATAAATAGAATTCATTATATCTGTGAAAACATGCCAGAATCAAAGGATGACTCAGACATCAAAGTCTTGGTTTCTTGCTGTGCGTCTACGGCCCTTCTCGCCGTCGCAGTCTCTGCTTTACCTTCCTGGGCAGGACACGTTTGGGTTTTTTTTTCTCTCCGACATGCCAGGTCAGCAGGTGCCTCATCCCTCTCGTGCACCTGAGCTCTGCAGCACCACATGCACATCATATTTCCATTTCTTGGGCTCTTTGTCTGAGAGCGCATATCCCAGACAAACGGGGCATGGTCTCTGGCAGAGGTCAGTGTTCGCAAAATGGGGTTTTAGTTGTAGAGCAGACTTACCCACGAGGGAAGCTGATAGAGAGACACTGAAACGTCGTGTTTTTCAACTGCTTTTGGCCTCAATACTGTACAGTATCATACAGGCAGGCTCAAGAAGAGTAGTTGTACGGTAGATTCAATTCTAAGGTTGCTATCCATTAAAAGGCTCCATTATGACGCGTTAGGTTCGAACGCTTCAAAGCATTTTGGCATCGTCACGTGAAGTCTGCCAGAGGAACATTTGTTTTGTGTTTGGAACAAGCAGGAGAGCGAGTGATCACGACTTGATTGTCTGGTTTTCAAGTGGAAGGATTTCAAAACCTCACTATCGTTTCATAAAAAGCAGCGACTTACGTGGTTTTTGCCATGCTACTGACACGGCTCTGGGGCTGACGTCAGTCGGTCAGTTGGTCTACCACACTGGCCCAGAGTGAAATATCTCAACAACTATTGGAGGGATTGCCATGAAATGTCATGCCCGGGTCCCCAGGTGATGAATCCTAATGACTTTTGTAATCCCCGACCTTCTGTCTCGCACCACCAGCAGGTAGAAATGTTCAATTGCCCACATAAATATCTCCACACCTACTGGATGGATTAGAACGACATTTTAAAAAAAGACATTCATGGTTCCCACATGATAAATCCTTATGACTTTGGCGATCCCCCCGACATTCCGTAAGGTTGACGCTCTGTTTTCGCGTAAATTTACATTTAGTCATTTTAGCAGACGCTTTTATCCAAAGCGACTTACATACGAGAACATTCACAAACCGAAGGCGCAGCTTCGGGAGCATTTTGGGGTTCAGTATCTTGCTCAAGGATGCTTTAACGCATGGCTGGGGGATCGAACCGCCAACCGACCGCTCAGCCACCAAGCCGCCCCCCTGCGACATCAGGTCAAAATTTGACTTTGTCCAAATACCTGCAAAACTAATGACGTTCCCATCAGCCTCAGCAGCAAGCCAACTAAAGACTTATTCTTGTTACAAAATCTCAAGCGAGCTTTCCAAATGGATCCCATTTAAATTAAAATGAAATGAAGTTGATGACTCTTTAGCAGAGGAGCCTTGATGAAGGGCAACTTAGAATTTTCATTATCCTTACTGCGCCACGTTCACATATTACGAATCACATTTTGGTGGTTTTGGAGGAAGTTCATGTACATGACTCACATGAAGATGTGAAGTAGTCTACGTGTAACCGATTTCACGTTCTGGAGTTCCGGTTGGTGGTTGGATTCCTCAGTGTTTATTACACAACCACTCGGTGTGAACAGAAATAGTGGAGTGATGTGTTGTTCTTCACTGTGGTGCAGGGGAAGTGTTTCCAAATTCCAGCCCCTACCATCCAATAGCATTTATACTGGAAGATGTGTATTATAATAGGCTTTATTTTTATAGATTTATTTTCTACTTGAAAAATACTTTGTGTGGCAAAGGCAGAGCCCTTTTACAGTGCAGAATGACTTCAATTTTCAAAGTCAAACACATTTGTATTTCATATAACAAAGTACAATATGGCCACTGAGCAGCGGGCTCTCAGACCTGTAATAGATACGTACCTTCAAATCATCTTTTCCTGAGTGGTAATTTGGCTGGTACACTCGACGGCTGCGACACAATGTTTAATGATGTTCTCAGCGAGCATCAGTTTGAGGCATGAGAGTCGGGAAGCTGATTTGTTACAGCAGCTGAATGTTTCTGCGACACCTTTATTAAATCCTCTGGCTTTGCGTACCCACCGTAGGGCTAGAATCTGAATTAACGGACACGGTTGTCCCATCAACTTTCATAATGGTAACAGAATACAAAGACACTTGTCATGAGAGTAAATGAACAGCCAACGCAGCGTGATATGCAACCTGCTAAATGAGAAACGAGGGAGTGAAATGAGGCCGCAAACTACAGGACTGATTGGCAAGTGAAGGGAAGTCTGAGCAGGTCATGAAGACGGATTAATGTGGGGATGCAGAACGTCCGTTTGTCAGATTAACTACAGCTACAGGACCAGTGACAGGTAAGAAAAATCGTACACGGACTCAAACGTTCAAGTGATCTGGCCAATCCCGTGACAGTTGTTCCTCAGAATACCGTTGGGATGAACTTAAAACACCGCAGAGGAAGAGCAGCAACCTTGGCCAGATGCAGGCAGCGCTAACCACTACGAGCTCAGCAGGACGCTACATGTCTCCTGCTGAGTCAGCGTCACGTGTAGCCACTGCTCTCAGGGCCAAAGGTGCACAGTGCTGAACAGAGGTTTCTGTTGTTCTGGGCACGGAGCGTATTGCTCAGTGGTTTTAAGGCCTAATGCACTGCTACGGCAGGAGTCCCGGCAAGGAAGAACATGTCCTGTACATGACAAAACAAGCCCACCTAGTACTACTACCAAGGAACATTTAGTGGTTCTATAGCTTTTTACCCACGCGACGCCGTCGGCAGATGGAAGACTCACGGGAAAGTGTGAGAAACAGCAGGCCGTTGTGTGAAAGAAATGGCCACGCTGCCTCTCATAAATAACATGAAGACTTCACAAAGCAAGTCTTCCAATAAACAGCCTACACGAGCACCCGTTTGATCGATCTGCAGTGTAAAACAAACAAAAATTACAACAGAAATGCAAATTAACACATATTTGCAAAGAGAAAAGTGAAGTTCTGCAATAATACTGGCATGTTATGCAAATCATCCTCACAAATAATATGGTAAACAGAACGAAATAATGTACAAAAATGCAATTAGATAGATAGACGTATTCATTGTCCACTGGGGAAAGTTGTTTTCATAGTAAAAGTTTCTTCATCAGCAAATCCTACGCAAAGTTATATAGATGAGGCCCCAGGGATGGAAATGTCGGTCAGTCCGCCACTTTGTTCCAGGCTGAAATGTCTCAACAACTATTTGATGGACTGCCATGAATATTGAACATAAACACTGTTCAAAGTATTTACAACTTAAAATCATCTCAGTCTAAAAGAAAAACAAACAAACAATAGAAACAAAAAGAAGTGGGGGGGGGGGGGGGGGGGGGGGGGGGAGTGTTTATTATCACCATCAATTTTGATTTTTACACATTTAAGTTAACACGCATTTTTCCTTCTTAAAGCTTTTGTAATTCAAGCCCAATGTTTGAATTGGATATTTCAGAGGCTATCAAGTTATTCTGTAAAAAAAACAAAACAAAAAACCCTTCAATAGGTCTGCGAAAGCAAATATCAAAATTAAACAATAGGCTGACAAATACTACTACAAGACCTGAACGTGAGAAAGCAATAGACAAAAAAAACTAATAAAGTGAATATAAAAGAAGCCCCTCTGTAATGTTGCGATTAACTTCTCAATTAAAAAAAAAAAAAAAAAAACTGCAGACAAGGCACTTTGGCGAGGCACTTAGTACTGCAATGCTACAGTAGAGCACATCAGTGGCCCCCAGCAGAACCTTGTGGTTTTGTAAAACCTCCAAGACGTCACTGTTGTGCTCAGGATTGTGACCGAAATGTAACAATAGACCAGAAGCACAACGCAGACAGGAGATAAAAACAAAACAAAAAACATGAACTCATTTTGATCAGGTGCTCTGAGCAAGTAAACCACCCGGCAAGCTGAACCATGATCGAGACGACACTGTCAGTCAACGAGTATACAATACAGTCGGGCAGAGAACATGCTATTTAAATAAAATGCTCTCCACCATAATAAATTAATGTATTTAGTAATCTCATTGATCCCTAGGCATTCTGTTCAATGCTTTACATGTTCAATCAGTGCGACCGTTATGAACAAAATCATCAGTAAGGTCTGATGAACATCACAGTCACTGGGTGAAACAATCAACCTGTCTTACGATTTGGGCTCATTTTTCCTGTAAGTAAACACACACGAAAAGAAAAAAAAAGAAAAAATTGTAAAAAGCAGTCTTTGTACATGTGGAATACAAGACAGCAAACACTTTGTAATTAAATACTTTACTATCAACACTCCATGTAGAACTGAAGGAAATAAAAATCCCTTTCAGTCAGACAAAAACAACTGAACTCAAGCTGTCATTCTGGAGTGTGTGCAAGACGAAGCAGGCACGTATTAAAGCCAGGTTTGACTCGAAGACCCTGCATTTCCTAATTAGGGCTGTACAGTAACGTGCCCTTAACGAAGCAAGAGCCGCTTCAGTAAAACAGGCACTTTGTAAGCGTACGAGCCAGGTTCTCTCTCGCCAAAAAGACCACTGTGGGCGGGTAGCCTTGTGCAGTGCTACTCCAGCCACTCTTGGACGAGGCAGCAGCTTTCAAGAAGAGACAAGGACCTCGTGCCATTCATGAGACTACAGTGCTCAGGCTTTGTCTTTTATGAGAACTTTTTCGGAAGAGATTTACTACTCAAGCCATATGACCACTGTGGGCCGTAGCCTTGTGCGATGCTACTCCGACCAGGGTTGGATAGTGCCTAAGCTTTCAGCAATAAGGACCTAACAACGTAAATGGTATTCTTAAGACCGCACGTTTTCAATTCACCTCTCATTAATACTCGCAGAAGTACTGACCCCTGTGAACAGCGTTTTCTTTGACAGTCTCGGCTGTTCGCCTTTGATTCAAATCGAGTAATGCTCTCAGCAGGTCATTCAAGCTGGCTTCTCTGCCCTCTTTCTCCACCCAAATATTCAGCAATTCATGGATCCGGTCTTCGTAGGGAAGGTCCTCCTTGCTTTTGATCACATTGTCGTTGATACCAAGGCGACGGAAGAATCTCTTGTAGCAGTCGACGTCTATTTCTTCAAAATACTCAAAGCATTTCTTCAAAGACTCTTCACCTGCAAAGAAAAAAAAAAAAAAAAAGATTATATGGAACTTCATTCAAGCACCCTGACCTCAGTCATATGTAGTTATCACTGTAGTAAGTGAAGTACAGCTGACTGAGTCAGAAAGCGGGGCTGCAACAACAGCAGTGTGGCACCATGAAACCCTGAGGCTGAATATCCACTCGTGTTTAACTCAAGGTGTACCAGCGAGTCACACGGACCCATGTTATATATATATATATATATATATATATATATGCTCAACATAAGGAGGAGTCCAACGTTTGAGAGATAAAAACACACTTTACCATTCACAGGAACAAGCTCGGGAAATTGCTCTTCTTCCTAAATGATGAAAGAGAGAAACAGTCATTAATATCCAAAGACGTCTGTTGGAATTCTTCATCGGAAATCGTAACCCCTGCTAAGTACAGCTCGTCTCTCATTCGGTTACCCTTGCTGATCAGGAAGTTGCGCCGGTGTGCTGAGTGGAAAATCCTTTGTTTGCCAAATCCAAAAGACACATTTCAGGTTTGAATGGCAAAACGAAGTAAAAATAGGCCAACAATTAACTCTCTTTTCATGTTCATCTTTAACAGGAGCAACAAGGAACATGTGAGTCATCAACAGCGACACGATGAGAGTAGCCTGCAGCTGTGCGACTGAGACTCGTTACAAAACTGACGACATGTTTCGGTGCCGAACACAGTACATTAACCATCAGTGTGTCACGGGGGCTCATCAGCAGCGATAACCACTGCGATTTTGTGCAACAAGCGACAGTTCAAATCTTAGTTTAAATAAATGGAAACTAGTCACAATTTCCAGACATCTTAAATCAGATGGGGTGGAAAAAAATATCAATTACCAATAGTGATGAAAGCAACGATACACTGTGTGCAGTTTTGTGGAATTAGTTTTGGAAATGTCAGTATAAAGTCATGTTTCAGCTTGTGGAATGTGCAGTAATCATCATTCCCACAGCAAATATGTAAACGGATACGCATAATATGGAGAGGGTGAACACAGCGAATGGCCAATATCAGTTTTGAGATCAAAGTCAGTGTTGACTGTGGCTTTTTGTGTCTTCATGTATTATGATGATGCTTTTGTGACATTTTAACAAGGCAGCTGGGTTTTCATGCACTTTGCCATGTACAGTAAGAATCAGAGTGGGGGAACTGGAGGAGGAGCACAGTCAGACCCGTGTAACAAGACAGCTTTGCGGGGGGGGTCAGCAAAGCATTACTCAACAGAAGCAAACGAGGAGTTAAGAAGCAGGTGAGGAGGAAAGCAGCAAGGATGGAAGCAGGGGTGGAAATGAGCGGTTGCTCTCACCCTCCTGGCGGGCTGGCTGGGCACCATGGGACTGGCTCGGGGGGGAGATGCGGGGTGGGCGGGCAGGCCAGTTAGACTGTGCCGGGAGTTACTGGCGGAGCTGCTGAGGCTTTCACACAGCACTTTACGCTCGTCCTCCATGCCGGCGGAGGATTTGGCTCTCACCATCTGCCGGGGCAGGATCAGACTGGAGCAGCTCAGCCTTCCGGTTTCTCCGTGCCTCCTTTCCTCAGTCAGACCGTCGTCACTGTGATGCTGCAGGGGATGAGGAACATGTTCAAACACACGTCCTTCACGTCCTTTTGAAGGAAGAAACCTTTATTTCTGTACATTAGGTACAGGGCTGTCATATTTAATCTATCCATAAAATCTGAGGAAACTTGAGTCTTTGCAATCCGTTTATTTTACTGCTCTGCACTTGCTTGAATTAAATCACCAATGGCAAAAATACTATAAACGACTCACCTGTCCAGCTTTCGGCCCATCAGGTAGATTTCTCTGAGAATCTGAACAAAGAAATGTGAGCCAAAAATTATGCAACTTTAAGAAATTGCCCAATATAATGGGTAAATCAACACTGCATGACAAAACGGCAGCAGCTCCGAAACCGGACCTATACAGCACCAGTTTGTGCTGGATTGGGTTTACCAACAACTTGGTAAACGGTAGAGACAACTTCATATGGCTTGTCACGTCATGTACTTTACTGCAGTCCAGTTCCGGGTTTGGTCTGAATGATAACCACACACACGTAGGCCTACCTGTTTTGTACCTACTACACACCTTATTCCAACACCATCGTCAGCGCAAAGTGTTTGCACATCAGCTGCTGTAACTGTCAACGTCATGCCTGGCCATTTGCAGTCCAGTTAAGCAGGATTTCCGTGCCCAGGACGGCTACAGCAACACGCAGCATGTTGGCGAGGCTGTGTGGCGCGCTGTGACATCACTGTTCATTCCTGAACCAGTCAGTGAAACTTGTTTGCGTGTGACACGCCCTGTGAGTTAGATAACTGCCTGGTCCAATCACAGTCTAACTGTGGTTACTGAGGGACACACATTTGAAAGGCAAAGTTCTACCTGGCGACAGGCCTGTCGCGATAATTCCGTTGTCGACTTATTGTGCGATATACGGACCTAACCTCGTTAATGCCCGTTGTGCTTACATAAGAATGTCGCCAACATTTTAGCCGGCGTGATGCCGGAATGAACAGCAGGGTTTTCTCTACCATTATTAGACTTGGGCCGCAGCGCTTTAGCGTTTTTTTCCCCCACAGCGCCTGAGCCGAATGAACACAAGAAACTACGCTTTGCTGTCGTATCTAGTCGCGCTGCGTCTGTGCTCTCGTTGCCGGCCCTGTGTGGAGTTTCACCGCGAGCAGCTCCTCCCTCCACCCAGTGTGGCCAACTTGGCGACTTCCTTGCTAGATTTAGTGACTTTTCCGACCCTCTTAGCGACCAGCTGATGCATGCTGCCCAGAGTACTCGCAGCCCTCGGCTGTGCCGCCAGCAGCGCCGGGGTCTCGCCGCAGGCCGCCAGGAGCTGTGGCGCCAGAGGCAGCAGGTTTGAGCCTCTCGCTCTCGATTACAGAGTTCCTATAGCGTGTAAATATTTAAATCAAATATAAAGTGTCCCTGTAAGGGTTTGTGATTATTTGGCTAAAGAGCGCTCCCTCGCTGCGACCGACACAACTCCTATGCCTTATGCAAACAAATGAGACGCAAATGGCCTTAAAAAGACAATAATATCGTTTACCGCAATTATTGCTGGGACGATATATCATCCAACAAAAGTAGTTATCGCGACGGGCCTACCTGGGAAGCTCTAATACTCTGTCCGTTGTTGGGTTTTAGCTAGCCCTGTTAGGCATGGCACATGTTTTGTAGCCTAATCAATTTGTATCAAATGCAGGTGAGAAATGTAACCCAAACAAAAGATCTGCTATAATTGTTACTTAATATGTGCATCGTCGTGCTGTTTTGGCTCATTTGTGGCAGCTATTGTAATAATTTATTAATCGTTTAAGTCATTTTCGAAGTAAAAATGCCAAACACGCCGGTGTTGTAGCTTCTCGGTTGCGAGGATTTGCTGCAGGTTTTGGACTGCTCGGGGAGCGCGAGCAATGCGACGTCATCGCCTTGGGAGGTAAGGAATTGTGATAGGATTCATTTAATATGTACTAACATTTTATAAACTAAATGATTGATCGAAAAAAAATATCGACCCATTGAAAAGAATCGTCGCAGCCCTAGAACTATCAACTTTCTTACTTAACTGCAATTCACTTTTGTTTTGCTTTCAGTTTTGTTTGGCCAAGAACCAGATATGCCATTTCTTTTTGTCTGAGACTGGGTTTAAATGTTTAAAGTTATGACACAGGGGAAATGTTTGGCGGTCTCCTGAAGCTCCTTTGGGCTTCCAACTGAACAGCATTTATTAGATGAATGCATCAGCGGCCAGGAAGGCGTACTGGAATATCACAGCGTCTTTAGCTTCTGCACTTGACGAGAATATCGTTAGATTTAAAGTTCAGGTCCCGAGATGACGCTTAATTTCCTGCTAGAAAAAGGCACGTGAGCTTCTTTAGCAAAGACGAGCAACTCCATGGTGCCCCAAATGTCAGAAATGAAAATGTGACGTGTCAGACCGCATGCTATAATTTCCTTTTTGTTTTTGTAATTCTAATCCTTTTCCAGGTCTTAAATTCCCGACTGCACCTGTTAAGGTTGCCATTGTTCATTCAGTGTTTGCTGATTGCAGCGGGGCAGAAATTCAACTACAGCCTATTCTTAAAAGACACATACCGTAAATCTTAAAAAGATTATGGTTTCAAAACCAAAAAATGTTTTGTCTGATTGACCGGCACTTTCCCCTCATAGTTATTTCATCATTTTCAGAACTTCGGAAATGAAGATAACGATTGGAAGTGTTTCGCAGTCGGTATGTAGTTTTTGTACATTTCTAAAAATAGATACTGCGTTTATCGTGGTTCGTTTTTCTGTCTCCACCTACCTGTTGCGCTGCGGTGTCTCCACATGCACACGGCTATTACCACCAGTCCCACAGCAAGCAGTAAAGGTAACGCAATCACCCAGGTATTTGCTGATAAAAAAAAATAAATTAAAAAAAGTAAGCAAAACAATTGGCAACCATTAGCACCATAAAACAATGCCATTTAACAATATGCTCATAAATAGGAACAACTGACTCCTATTAAGCCATTTGCCATGCATTTCATACTTTGTCTCTTTTCCGGTGTTCACATATATGTAAAGTCACGGCATGCATTTTTGGGCTGAAAATCAGAACTTTTAAAAAAAAACTGAAAATGTGGGATATATTTTTTTCTGTGTAACAAAAAGCCATGCAACACCTCCAGTGATAACTGGTGCTTTTATAATGTTCGAGGAGCTGCTCAGCTGGCTTTTCAGCTGGCTTCCACTGAGACGTGTACCTGAGGCAGTGACAGAGTTGGGCTGGATTTTCTTGCACTCTGTGTTGGCAGTGGGGGTGCAGTTCCTCACTATCGCTTCGTCTTTTTCACACCTAGTTGAGAGGCAGGGTAAATTGAAAGCAAGAAGGAATTCAAGTGAGCGAGGTTGTGTCGGGAACACAGTCCAACAACAACAACAAAAAGTGAAATAAAAAAACGATTATTATGCCATCACGGACTTTGAATGAACCAAATATCCGGTGCGCTGTCTGTGTGGTTTGCATAGACTCACCTTGAACACTTCTTGCACACCTCACATGCTTGGTCAGGAGCACAAAATCGTCCCGATTTGCACTGACATTCGGTATTTTGACTTTGAGTACACGGCCTTACGATTTCCTGATCTGAGAGAGCAACACGAAAAAGACCTCGTTAAGTCTGAGTTTATGCTCGAAGCACTTTGAGGAGGTTTAATATTGCGTTTTCCTCGCCGAGCAGAATCACCTGAGCGGCACGTTGTGCACTTGAAACACTGCTTTAGTCCGTTGGCGTGCTCAATGTATGTCCCATAGTCGCATTCTTCACACGTCCCCTTTTCTCCTGCGACGGTGCAGGGCGACAACATACGCGTACCTAACACACAAAAACATCTCTCTTTATACACCTTCAACTCAGCCTGTCGCTTTCGCTAAACCAATCACGATCAAGCTCGACCTGCTTCGTAGCTCTGCCGGTGTCAGAACTTCAGTCTCTGTGGACTAAAATCAAGTGTGGCTCCATGTGGCTTACCGGCTGGACAGTTGAGACAGCAGACGTTGCTGCTCGCGTACTCCAGCTCGTCTCTGCAGGCGACATCCCGCCGCGTCCTGCTGCCCCCGAAGTCAAGGCCAGACCACGGGAACGCCCCCGTGGGTTCGTAGAGGCTGAACAATACTGAAACAAACTTTGGAAGAATGATCGAGTGATTGTTTGCTCCATTTTTTGTTTTAGTATTAGTTTGTTTTTTTTTTACCATTTGTAGAGCTGAAACTATTCAATTAGTTAAGTGACAGAAAATTAATCAGCGAGAATTAAAATAACTGGTCACTTTCGAAACAAGAATACCTAAAAGTCATTGGTTTCAGCTCTAAAATCTGCCTGTTTCCTTCAACCGAATCTTTTTGGGTTTTGGAAAATTGGTTGGACAAAACAAAGATGTTCAACTTCTGCTCTGGTAAATTAAAATGGGCAAATGTCTCTATTTGATTGGACATTAGAATATTTGAGTCACTTTGGACTTAAGGACAATGGAGATTATGACATCTGATATATTCATGATATGACCGCTTATACATGGAACGCATCACCAATGAATTCAGAAAATAATCAGCATATTCATCATAAATAATAACAGAAAATAATCTTGAGTTGCAGCCCAAACTATTTGTTTTGTTTCCTTTTTGATGTCTGTTCCTTTAAAATAAATAAATGGTGCTATAAATACCGTTTTACATTAAAATAAGTAATTACCGCATATCAGTGTAGCAGGCATTAATGGCTTGATTTTGTTTATTTTCATCCTGAATGTGTTTCCAATTCTAATACTCCAAACTAAGAAAAAACTCCAAAAGCTTCCTTGACTTAATGGAGGTATGATTAGGATGATGCAACACTTCACAAGACTGTGCCAACCAATGGAACGCACTCATCCTGATCAGGCCACAAGCTGATAAATAAAGTTAGAGACGAGCAGGTGGACGAAGAAACAGCCCGATCAACATAGTACTGTGAAAAAACCCCCCAAAACATCAGCAAACCCATGTAAGAATGCCATATTTAAACTTGCACATCTTACTGCAAGTCTAACAAGAAATGATACCAACTCATGTCAGCTGAACACAAACAGGGCGTCTCCAAATCCTGTCAATACCTGGCCAGGTTGAGGGAATACCCAAATAAGGCAATCAGGCATAGACCGGATTTCTGCCCACACCCATTATTTCTTAAGAAATATCCAAGCTGCCCTGCTTTGCTCCAAGATCACATGCAGGGACGTCGCCCCATTAAGCACAAAACACACACACACCCCTACTTTGGTGCCTGAGGCATTACAGGTATTTTAGCCTACTTCCCCAGCTGCCTTTATTATTATTAAAGAAAAAAGTTTGAGTGGCTTAAAACCTATTTAGCGATAATAAAAAACAGTTGTATACCGCAGAATAAGGCCGTTATTAGACCGTGTCTCTCGTGAAGGGACATATCGTACAAACCTCCATTCAAAACAATTGAATGCAACGTTGTTTAACGACGCACAAATGCGTAAGAAGGTCCAACACAAACATATAGACATCTTCTGAATCTTTCGGAGCCACGCTTTAAATCGGCATGCATATAATCCACACAACGGCCCTTCATTTTGATAGAATCCCAAATTTATATGGTACTTTACGCCGTCGCTTCCGATCGCCGAGTAGGCAACACTGGGGGCATAACTGCGTGATTAGCAAGTAAATTAGATGTAGCCTAAAAGCTAAAGTTTTAATGATTTCATTCCGAGTAAAAAAAAAAAAGGTGTTGGCGGATTACTACCACACCGAATTGAAGATAGATGACTAACCAGTCATAAAACATTGTTTGCCCCAGGATTTAGGATATGCCCCTGTGCCAATTTCTAAGAGCATTTCAAATTGACACATTCTGAAAAAGAGACTGGGGCTGCATGCCGGGGGAGACACCCGGTTTAAAGTTAGAGCATAACGTAGGTTATTAGTACATGTTGGGGTTTTTTTGGTTAGTTTTTTTAATGTATGTAAATTGTTCATTTGCCCCCAGCAGTTAAACACAGGGACTTTCGGGGAGGTCACTGTCGTGTTTTGAGGGGGAAAGAGCTTGAACGAGCGAGTTAGTTTGTGATGCCTGCGAGGAATTTCGCACCTGGTTCTCAGGACAGCGTGAGAGCAGCTCTGACAGACACACGCGACATTCTGTGAACGGGCCTATGTGCAGACGAAAACAGGAAGATCCCTCACCCGATTTCTATCCCCCCGCGCTCCCCTTATGGCAAACGTACTGACAAACTTGAGACTTTCGACAAAACGTGGCCCACAACTGCCCCTTCGGCGGGCCTATTCAGCCAACACAAGAGCGACCAGCCCACGTTATTAAGCTACTTCTGAGAGAACACCTGACCGGGTTAACTTGTGATGAAAGATCGAAGCCGCTCCCTGGACAATGTCCCAACGCTTCTCCCTTCCAGGAAACGCTGTCCTCATAGGAGCGAAACATATAGCCTTAGAATAACTCAATTACAGTGGCATCAGCTGGGCGCAAAAGCAAACCTCGGGAAAGACCCTTACCGTAAATTGTAGAAGCGTGTTCATGCTGTAGCGGAGGCGTAAACATCCACGGACTTAAATAGACTCATTCCAAAACTTATTTGCGGCCAAAAAGCAAACAAAACTGCTTTGACAGGCGTCGCGCGCTGTCCTGTCCCGAAGTGTAGCACAGGTGTGACGACTTCGACGTAATGGCAATGACGTGTATCGCCTGGGCGGGGCTACAGCCCGTCCCATAGAAAAACACAGACCACTGTGGAAGAAGTGCTCAGGTTGTTGACTTCAGTAAAAGCACCTATACCTGTACAAATACAGATGCACCTTTACAAGGACAAGGCCTGCATTCAAAAGCCTTATTAAGTAAAAGTAGCATTAGACAAAATGTACTTAAAGTAAGTAAAACGACTCTATTCGTTATTAGCATTACTATACTATCCATTATGCAGAAGTTATTAGGCTATCTTGTGCCATAATACCAATGCAAAATGTCAAGACTTTGGCTCTGTACCACATTTATGACATTAGTGGATTATTGTGACTGACGCGATCAGATGTAAGCGGTATTTCAGTGTAGCTGGCTGAGGTGGAGCGAACTACAACTATTTTAGAAACTGTAACTGCAACTGCAAACCCTTGGGTGAGTGCGCACGGCCTTTCATTTACAATAATGCATAAGATGATCACATGCTTTGTATGTAAAATCAAGCACACTAGCAACTGCAGCTGTCGGATAAATGTAGCGGGGTAATAGGTAATCTAGGGGCGTCAAAGTATAAAGTAGCATAAGAAATACCAAAAGTACCTCAAAACTAGACTTAAGTACAGCACTTGAGTAAATATACTTTGTTATTTTCCCACGTGAATATTTGTAATGAGAATTAAACTCATTAACGACCAAAATAATATTATAAAGAGCACGGACTAGACCGGCTCTGTAGAAGTTCAATGGGATAACGTGTGTTATGAATGGGCTATACAAAATGAAAGGAACTGAATAATCATTGTACCCCAGCTTTGCATTTTACACCTGAAATCCTGAAGTGAATTGTGAGATTATGTTCAAATTGTATGCTGCACTGTTTGCTGCCAATATAACCAGGAAGGATGTGATGGCAAAACGGCAATTAAACGTGACAAGATTGAAGCCGCGTTCGACAGTCTTCTGTAATATTTCCGGCGGACCTGTCCAGGCTTTACCTTGCCGTCGCTCAGTGCATGCTGGGTTAGACTCCAGCCCCTCATGTCCCTGCACAGGATTGATAATGGACCCTTTGACTGAAAAATGTGTTTCGATCCGAAGCTTTCTAGTAATACTTTGTGCTTCAAGATATTGATCTGAAGCAGTAGTTCCACCTTTTCCTTCACCAAATTAAGTCTTTCTCCGGCCCCAGTTAATTTGCGAATGCAATATGTAAATAAAATCCTCTTCTGTTGTTGCACAGGTTGTATGTCACCATGGACATTTAAAAGTAGAAGTGCTTTCAGGCTCAACGAAGGCAGCATCACTGGTGCAAAGTGAATAACACTTGGTGGTTTCCCTCTCCTGCAAGGCCCTGGAGGATAATGGGGGACTGGGAGTATAGTTCAAAGCCTCTCATCACAAACTGCATGAAGTCAGGCGCCATCACAGTTTTTAGCAAACCTCACTCTCCTGTGTGTGCCAGCTTTCACATTTATCTAATGAGCGGTTGTCTGCCGCACACAGATATGCATGCAAACAGGAAGGGGTGGGTTCAACTGAACATCCTCGGCTGGGATGTGGAACATGTGTCGATGCGAGATGGAGAACCAAGACGGTATTGAAATAGAGCTTGTTCCTCAGTTTCAGCCTGTTGGTTGTGGTGCTAAGCTCATTTGGCGCTGGAGCTGAAATGGTGTCACAATTTGGATGGCAGTTTGAGTGAAAGCTGTAGACCTGATGGAGCTGTTCTGGACTCATAGCCAAAGATTGGACTCATCTTTGGGTGACTGATGTTTCATGGGCGGCTAGGCAGACTGAGAAATAGAGTCATACAGTCACTCTATGAGCCTGCTGTGCACCGCAGCTCATCAACATCTTATTCAAAATATTATAATACAACACTGCATTTCTGTTTCCCCAATTTCATTTCGACAGGCATTCAGAGTCTACTGCATGTGGAAGAATTTCTGCTCCTTTTACCCGTGCACACTGCTGGAACGTGTGTTTTTTGATGATAAGGCTAGGGAGCAGGCTAAAACCTCGAGATAAGACATGAATGTTGCGTTCAGACGGACCGTACTGCTTTCTGCTCATCTGTTGCACCGAGGTCAAGATTAATTCTAATAATATCTAAAAGATCTTTTTTTCTTCTGTGTATATTGAGAGGAAAGGTATGTTGTGTTGCGTTTTTGACACACAGACAAGGGGATATAGTGAAGGGCAAGCCCACAGGAACTCAGTTTCCTCCCCTTTTCAATGGAGGAATTGCACAAACCGTATCAAAAGAGAACCTGTTAATAGGGCATCAAGCGAAGTACATGAAGCAGCACATGGGAAACCTAAAACAGTGGTGTAAAGACAGATAGGAAATGGGCTGAAAAGGAGTAGCTATGACTCTACCACTGGTGCTTTTGAGTCAACAAAGTGCTTTGTCTGTCGTTACTTTGTCAAGACAGATGCAGTATCAAACAATTGTATACACAGTCGCACTGAACAGAGCTTAACCACCTTTTAAGCTGACATGAAATGTTAGTGTGCGTTCTAAGGAGTAGCATCAAACTGATGGACGCTCCGTGAAGATGGAGGCTTATAAGAGGAAAAACAAATAAATCTCCAAACGCTTTGAAGAGCGTGACTCTGAATCCACTGAAAGACTGTTTGTTGCTAAATATATCATACATTTTATCATATTATATCCAACAGCTTGGCGTTGCACAGCAAAGTTGCAGAGGGAAGGCGGCTGTGACTCAGCTGGTCGAGCGGGGTGGCCTTTAATGGCAGGGGTGGCGGTTCGATCCCTGGCCCCAATATGTCACAGTGTCCGGACACTGAATGCCACATAGCTCCCGATGCTCAGACCAGAGCATAAAATGGCTATTTAAATGCAGTCAATTTAGGGATGCTTTTATTTATCCAGGAAAACGTCTCTGATGGCACTGCTCAAGTTTTCCCACCCGAGGATGGAACCAGCAACCTTCCAGCCACACGCCTGCTTTCATAACCTTTGGGTTAAAGGCATCCAAGGAACCTCTTGCTTGGGAGTTTCCTGGAGAAACCTTTAACAGCTTAATTTAGAGGGGACGTTAAAATTGCTGCTGCATACCCCTCTGGCACTGGGTAGTTGCTCCCCCCATGTACTTAACCTAAACTAATACAAACATACAATTGTAAAAGACACCTAGTCAAAAGCAAATGCACTGTAAAAGGTTTTTAAAAGTATTAATAGATGGAAGTGATATAGTCTTACTTATGGGTAGCTAGCTACTGATTCAAGTGGCTCTGTGAAAGCAAGAAAACACAAACGTTTCAGTGATATTCATCTCTTGAAACTATGAAAAGGACCTGTAAGGCAGATGTCTAATTCAAAACTACCCCTGACCTTAACGACAGGGCTGAGCGTGTCACAAATTAAAAACATTCTTAAAAAACTTTAAAATAATCATTGTACATATGGCAGAATAGACACAAGAGCTCCTAAAAATGTGGCATTGAGGCAGATTGACGAGCCGCCCCATAGTCAAAGTCCCATGTGTATACAGCCTAATTCTTGCAGGGTTTAATCAACATCCATACATTATATATATTTTTTGTTTCATTTTTTATTATGTTCTTTATTATTTTCATTAAAAATTGATGTTTTTTTCAATTGTTAATTAAAATGTATTATAATTATTATTGTAAGAACATTTGATATTTTTTTTATTAGTTAATTTTTTATTTCGATTTTTGCCAATTAACCTAACTTTCATGTTTTTAGATTGTGGGAGGAAACCGGAGTACCCGGAGGAAACCCACACACGTGAAGGACATATCACCTTCACACAGAAAGGTCTGGCCTGAACCAGAACCTGTCTGTGAGGCATCAGTGCTAACCACTAACGCCCCGTGTCCGAAGAAGAATTAGAGGTGAAGGGGGAGAAGAAAGTTGGGGAATAGAAAGGGGATGTAGGGAAAGGGGAGGGAAAGGGGATGTAGGGAAATAAGGAGAAATAGGGAGAAATGGGGAACAGGAATATTGTAGCTCAAGTCTTCTGAAGCTCCAGCTTGTTGTGTTCCAGGCGCTGATTAATGGACCTGGTTCGTATGCTGGCAAATCAGTTGGGGGAATCCTTCACACCAGCAGGAGGGCAACGTCGTCATAATGCTACTCCCTTTATGGAAATGGGTGGGAGGTGGGTCAGGCGCAAATGGACCCTACTGTGCTCTTTGTATATTGGCTGCCGCTTGTTCCCTTCCAAATACTGCTTGGTGGAGCATGAATTTTCGGGGGATAATCTGGACAATGAATCACCTGTATACTTAGAGACGTAGTTGGACCCCACCACGACATCGGTTTTCTCCGTTGAAGTGTTTGTAGACTTTAGCACGATTGTGTGACGAGTAGGTGGGAGGCGGGTCTTCTTGAGATCTATCTTACTTGCCTTTTCAAAGACTATCGGCAGCTTGTTGCAATCCAAGTACTGCCTGGGGGGGCGGGTTTGAGCAATGCCAGATCTGGGCAAAGATTCCCCTGTACTTTTAGCAGGGGTGCAACGAAGTCCTGTAGCTACTTTCCTGAAAGACAAAGTGTCTCTAGACTTTGACTTGTCTTCAGTGGAAACGGGTGGGAGGCAGGTCGGCTTCAGATTGACCTCACTGGTTTGCTCGTTGTTCAGTTGCAGCTTGGTGCGATCCAAAACCTTTTTCGTGGTCTGGGTTTGAGCATTGCAGATACTGGGGAATGATTCACCCGTACCTCTTGAACAGTAGCGGGACCCCTCAACACCGACAGTCGAACTATGCTGTACTCCCTTTTCAGCTACAGTGTCTGTGGAATTTTGCTTGGGTGCTCTGGAAATTGGTGGCAGGCGGATGGGCTCCATATCAACCATGCTGAGCTGCAGGCTGTTGTGTTGCAGTTGCCGTTTTAGAATACGGGTCTGGTCAATGGCAAATATGGGCGTTTTTTCTACTGTGTTTTTACACATGTAGTCAGGCTGCTCCCCATCAAAACCCACACCGTGCCCACCTGGGCTTGCAGTCGATCGATGTGGAACATTTCGTTGACTCTCTGCAGCCTTGCGAACTTTGCGTTGAACATAGTGCTGGAGTTGTTTCTCTCTCTCCGCAATCTGTTCTGCATTCCCCTTTGCATGTGCAGCGTCATGTTCCTCCTTTTTCATCTGATCAGCGCGCTTTTCAGCTATCAGGGTGGCATTGAAGGCTTGACACTTGATGTTATTTTCACGCTCCCTCTTAGCCTTTCGTGTTTCTTTTTCGTGAAACAACCTGTCAGATTGTTTCTGGGCCTCTAACAAGGCCAGGTCGCTCTGTTTCTCTGCATTCTCCTTCTGCTTTTTCACCTGAATTATTGTTTCTCTGTGAGCAGAAATAGACTTGAGCGTTGCAGCTCTCTTCTCCTCCTTGTCCTTCTGCTGCTTTGCCACTTTAGCGTCTCGTTCAGCCACTGCCTTAGAAAATAGTGCATCCTCCCTCTGAGTTCGAGAGTCAACCTGCTTCTTCGCTGTGACTGCCAATCTTTCTGCCACAATTTCAGGTCGTTTCTGGCGCTCTCTGAACTTTGCTGCTCGGTCCTGTTTTGTTTGTTGCAGCTTTTCTTCAAAGACAAAGTGAACACGTTTTCTTTCTTTCTCCTCCGTTTCCAGTTTCTGTGCCTCCCTTTCTCTGAGGGCTTCTTTACTGGCGATATCCTCCCGTCGGTATTTCAAATACCGTTTCTTTGACTCCAGTTTAATATCTGCCTGTCGTCTCAGGTCCTGTTCATGCGATTCAACAAGGCCTTGGAGTCTCTGTATTTCTGCCTTCTCCTGCTGTCGCTCTTCCTCTCTCAGCTGTTTGTTCTTCTTCATTTGCTCAACGTGATGGTCTGCCAGTGCCTGGTTGGAACGCTGTCTCTGACGAGCTTTCTCCTGCTCTTGTCTCAGAGCTTCTTTCTGTCTGCTCCTCATCTCCTCTTCAGACTGCCTTTCCAGCTCTTTAGCAATTCTCCGTCTATCCTGTTTGAATTCCATTATTGCCTCATTTTCCTTATGTACATGTGTCGCTAGGAATGCACTGTTGAATTGACGGATGCAGCCATACTGGTAAAACCTTGTATTATTGACTTTGTCAATCACTGCCTGCCTGTCCTGTTTCTTCAGTTCCACTTCCTCTGCAGCAAGCATATTTAAATTGTCCTCCTTTGCCTGCTTCTTAAGTTGAATTGCTTCCCGCAGATTTCTGTGTTTGGCTATCTTGAGTTTATCCTCCGTTTTGGAAATCAGATACAGAGCATTGCTCTCTAGCGCTTGCTGCCTGGTGCACACTTTGGGCTTGGGCGGGTTCAATGAAGACTGGATTCTCGCCCAGTCAGCGCTGGAGAAAACGTCTTCTTCTGGTGCTGCCATTTCAGTTGGTTGTTGGTTGTCCAAGTTAATA
>CM022476.1:27470961-27527058 GCA_011952105.1 Coreoperca whiteheadi
CCTCTAACAAGGCCAGGTCGCTCTGTTTCTCTGCATTCTCCTTCTGCTTTTTCATCAGAATTTGTGCTTCTCTGTGAGCAGAAACAGACTTGAGCGTTGCAGCTCTCTTCTCCTCCTTGTCCTTCTGCTGCTTTGCCACTTTAGCGTCTCGTTCAGCCACTGCCTTAGAAAATAGTGCATCCTCCCTCTGAGTTCGAGAGTCAACCTGCTTCTTCGCTGTGACTGCCAATCTTTCTGCCACAATTTCAGGTCGTTTCTGGCGCTCTCTGAACTTTGCTGCTCGGTCCTGTTTTCTTTGTTCTAGTTTTTCTTCATAGTCAAACTGAACACGTTTTCTTTCTTTCTCCTCCGTTTCCAGTTTCTGTGCCTCCCTTGCTCTGAGGGCTTCTCTACTGGAGATATCCTCCCGTCGGTATTTCAAAGTCCTTTTCTTTGACTCCAGTTTAATATCTGCCTCATGTTTCAGGTCCTGTTCATGCAATTTAGCAAGGCCTCGGAGTCTCTGTCTTTCTGCCTTCTCCTGCTGTCGCTCTTCCTCTCTCAGCTGTTTGTTCTTCTTCATTTGCTGAATATGATGGTCTGCCAGTGCCTGGTTGGAACGCTGTCTCTGACGAGCTTTCTCCTGCTCTTGTCTCAGAGCATCTTTCTGTCTGCACCTCATCTCCTCTTCAGACTGCCTTTCCAGCTCTTTAGCAGTTCTCCGTTTTTCTCTGTTAAATTCCATTATTGCCTCATTTTCCTTATGCACATTTATTGTTAGGAGTGCATTGTTGAATTGACGGATGGAACCATACTGGTGAAACCTCGAATTATTGACTCTGTCAATCGCAGCCTGCCTGGTGCCCACTTTGGGCTTGGGCGGGTTCAGTGAAGACTGGATTCTGTCCCAGTCAGGGCTGGAGAAAACGTCTTCTTCTGGTGCTGCCATTTCAGTTGGTTGTTGGTTGTCCAAGTTAATATTGTGCCCGGGTTGAGTTATTATTATACCTGGGTTGAGTTAATATTGTGCCTTGGTTCGGTTGAGTTGTGTTGCTCAAAGTCTTCCTCTCAAGTGAAATTGTGTTCTTTGTCTGTGAGCTGTTTAAGTAAAGCTGCAGGTGACATTGTGACATCATGACATTCCGTGTCACTGCCTTTGATGTCTGTGAACAGGACGTGAACATTCTAAAGGCATTATTTGAATCCCATTGCTAGGCCCCTCCCCTCTTAGTTACTGTTGCTATGCATGTGAAGCCTTTTTGGTCTCTTTCTGTTCTTGTTCCCTGTCCTGATAGTAAAATATGATATTTTTAAGAGAATTGAGGGGGGAAATGAAATAAATACGTCAAAATGTAAATTAATGAATAAGAATAAGTGTGTTTCCAGTACAACTGACGAGAGGATTCTCACTGACAATCCATGGATGTCACACAGTTAAAATACCATATTCAAGAAAGTATCTCATACCTCTTTTATTATCTGAATTTTTGAAAAGTACCCACATCTGTCCAAAAAATTCGGAAAATTGGCTCACTCTTTGAAGCCGACGAGGAATTTTGCACCTGGGCTCACTCAGCGTGAGAAGGACTCTGACAGATACTGTAAATGGGACATTCTGCAAAGGGGCTTGCGTAGACGCAAACTAGGAAACCGGAAAATCCAATACGAGGTTTAATCTCCCTATGCCAACCTGATATTGATAAATTAAAAGCCTAATTAAGTAAAAGTATTACCAACAAAATGTACTTCACCTGTTCAAGTAAAATTACTCTTAAAATTACGAGTAAAAGTTCTGTATTCCACCCAAAGTACAGGTGGGGTAGAGCAGGTCTAGACTGTACTCTTATAGTATTATTTAAAGAGAGTCACTGAATGCAGTTGCTACTAACAATTACCCGTGAAAAGCAATGTAATAAGTTTACTTCAGCGTAACATTTTATCTTCAACCTTTCGTGTCAAGCAACTACAGCTGAAACAACCATCCTGTTCAATCAGCTTGGCGTTGCACGGCCAAGTTGCAGAGGGAAGGCGGCTGTGACTCAGCGGGTCGAGTGGGGTGGCCTTTAATGGCAGGGGTGGCGGTTCGATCCCTGGCCCCAATATTTCACAGTGTCCTCGAGCAAGACACTGAATATGATGCTCAGACCAGCGCCTCGGTCAGCTCAGTGTCATTGGTGAGTGTGTGTGTGCGCGCGAATAGGTGAATGACAGCCACTTTGGATAAATGCAGTCAATGTAGGGAGCCTTTTATTTATTCAGGGAAGCGTCACCACTGCTCTCTGTTGCAGGAAGATCCTGTTAAGACTCCCAAAGTTACATGCGGTCACATAGAAGCTGTCCAGTTCCACCACCAGTCTGATCTGTGAACAAATGTCTGCTGCAGCATTTTGGGGCTAAAGGCCTTGCTCAAGGGCACCTCAGTGGTGTTAATGTAGTGGGGGCAGGCACTTTCACTTTCCCCGCCTAAAGTTATCCTGCCTGTCCGAGGATGGAACCAGCAACCTTCCAGTCACAAGCCTGCTTCCCTAACCTTTAGGTTAAAGACATCCAGACATGTTTTAAAACATATAACAATACTCTTTGAATAGTCAGAATAATATAATAATGATAATAATAATAATAATTGTGATTGATGCTAAATAAGCCATTTGAAACATTTGGATTGCAATTTCTGTTGTTAATAACAAAAGACGTAGTTTGATGACATTGTGAAGAATCGTGGGATCATGGGAGTTGTTGTCTTTGCCGTCATTGCCGTCAGCTTCTCCCGGTTAGGATTCCTTCACAATGGGCCAGGTGATTAATTAAAACCGGTAAAAACAATGAATAAAGCAGATTCACGTTGAAAATCCGTGTTTCTCTGATGCTGTTAGGCGGACAGAGGACGTCCCGGAGGGGCTGTGAGCTCAGCACCGTTATAACTTAAAGTGATCATACTTAAAGGCCGACATAATAGCCTTGCTAGCCGAACACAGGACAGCTCTAGTGGGAGAATTGAAAGCAACTTTCTTAGATGAAGTGAATGGGAAACTTGATGGACTTCAGAAAGCATCAGATGAACGCCTAACATCGCTGGAGGATAAAGCTGAAACTCTCCATCAGCGTCTTACAAAAGTGGAGGCTGACTGTGTGACGCTACAGGCCTGTAAAGAAAAGCTTAAAACTAAGCTAGCGGACATGGAGGGGAGAAACAGGCGGAATAACGTGCGCATTGTGGGTCTACCAGAGGGGATTGAAGGTCCTCAACCATCTAAGTTTTTTTCACGGCTGTTACAGGATGTTTTAGGGCAAGATACTTTCGCTTCCCCGCCAGAGTTGAATCATGCACATCGCGGCCTGATCCCCAAACCTGGGAGAGGCCGCGACCTGTTATCATTTGTTTTCACCGTTATCAAAATAAAGATTTGCTGATCCGGGAGGCCGGGAAGAGAGGTGAATTTAAGTACCTGGACCAGCTGTTCCGGATATATGAGGACTACACCCCCGAAGTGGTTGCCCAGAGAAAGGTGTACAAATCGGTGATGTCGGACTTATACAAGATGGGACTGAGACCGTCGCTGTTGTACCCGGCGCGACTCCGCATCACCTGTGGCTGAGGCTGAAAAGTTTGTGAAGGACTTCAAGATGGACTGAACAGGTTGTTTTGTAGTGGGTGAAGTATGGGACAATTGTAACTGTAAGAAGTTTTAAAAGTTGTGTATCGTTTACTATGCTAACCGCTATGCTAATGTCTCTTTGTGTGGTAGGTTTCATCTCCTTTTATTTTAATCTCTTTATTATGGGGTTCTGTGGAGTTTAGTTAGAATTAGTTAATGGAAGTTCTGCGATTAGATAGGGTAGGTGTGCTGTTTGTTCTGGCAGCTGGTGTCACCTGGGGGTTCAGGGTTTTTTCGGGAGGGTTTTTGTGCATCTTTGTGAATGTTAACAGACCAAAATTCTGTTTTTCTGAACTTTGTCTCAGGAATTTCAGCCAGGATATTATTATTCAATTCAATTCAATTCAATCCACTTCAATTTTATTTATATAGCCCAGTATCACAAATCACATTTGCCTCAAAGGGCTTCACAATCTGTAACATACGACACCCTCTGTCCTTAGACCCTCGATTCGATTAAGGAAAAACTACCCAAAAAAACCCTTTTAACAGGGGAAAAAATGATAGAAACCTCAGGAAGAGCAACAGAGGAGGGATCCCTCTCCCAGAACGGACAGACATGCAATAGATGTCGTAAGTACAGAATAGATTTATATCATCAAAACTATAACATATACAGCCATGATGGCAAAATTGTTGATTATGATTACTATCTTTTTTTCACTTAACATTTAATTATGTGTAATGCAAGTAATAATGGAACTTTTTCATTTTCTTAAAATACATATTGCTCACTTGATATTATCACCTGGAATGTTAGAGGCCTTAACCACCCAGTCAACAGGATATTGCCTGTTTGAAATGCGAATGTGCGGGGTAGCTTTTTCACTCAACTTTTCAGGGTAAAGCAAGAGGCGTTGCAATTTTGATAAACAAAAGTGTTTCCTTTACTCCTTCTTCGAGTTTGGCTGACCCCAATGGTAGATACGTCATAGTCACTGGTTCACTTTATAATCTTAATGTTATATTAGCCAATATATATGCCCCAAACTGTGATGCTCCTCACTTTTTTGCACGAGTGCTCTGACGGATACCCTGTTTAAATTCACATATGCTCATCTTGGGAGAGGACTTTAATCTTTGTCTAGATCCCGGGATTGATAGGTCATCTGCTAGGCCTGGTTATACAGTATCTAAATCCACTTCCTATTTATGGTCATTCCTCTCCACTTATGGTATTTCAGATATTTGGCGTTTTTTGCACCCACAGGATAGACAATATTCTTTCTTTTCAAATGCTCATCAGTCTTATTGCAGAATTGATTATTTTTTTACGGATAACAAATTGACCACTAATATTCAGTCATGTGATTATCAACCTATAATATAGCTGACCACGCATCTCTCTTATTAAAATTAAGCATACCTGATGTTTTCCCTACCAGGCGGCTCTGGAGGTTTAACTCTCTTCTTTTAAGTGATGACACTTTTACAAAATGTACCTCTGACCAAATTTAATTGTTCCTAGAAATCAATTTGACACCAGATGTTCCTATTTCATCGGTTTGGGAAGCTCTTAAGGCTTATCTTAGAGGTCAGGTGATTTCCTTCATGGCTAAAAAGAAACGGGACTCTGTTTCTAAGAAAAAACAATTAGAAAGAAAAATTGCTGATCTGGATAATAGAAACTCTCAGAATCCGTCTCAAGATCAGTATAAAGAGCGATTGAGGCTTGGTGCAGAATATAACTTACTTACTTCACATATATATATTTATTAATATAATATTTATTGTTAAAAACCGGAGTAACATACAAGCATGGAGACAAGGTAGGCGAGCTTCTGGCAAGGCAATTAAAGGGTGCAAGAGCGAAGCAAACCATTAATGGTGTGACATTGTGGAATGATGAGATTGTTACTGACCAGCAGCAGATAAATGATGCTTTTCGGCAATATTACAACAATTTGTATAGCTCTAATAATACCTGTAACTTTAATCTTCTTTCTGACTTCTTTAGAGGCCTGCATATACCAACTTTGTCTCTCGATGAGGTCTCAGCCTTGGATGCACCTATACAGCAGCAGGAGATCTTGGCAGTATTTAAATCTTTTCAATCTCGCAAGTCACCAGGCCCAGATGGTCTGCCGAATGAGCTTTATTTAACATTCTCTGACAAATTAACCCCCATCTTGGCCACATTGTACGCAGATTCTCTTAACAGAGTGGCTCTTCCTGATAGTCTAAACCAGGCTTGCATTACATTGCTCCCAAAAAAGGCTAAAAACCCTTTAGAATGTGGATCTTACAGGCCAATTTTACTTTTGAATAGTGACTATAAAATCTTGGCCAAAGTCTTGGCCTGTCGTTTAGAGAGAGTTCTGCCTAATATTGTATCTCATGACCAAACAGGTTTTGTTAAAAATCGGCGCTCTTTTTTTAGTATTCGTCGTTTACTTAACATCATGTACACTCCTAGTGTAACTGAGTCTGAATGCCTTCTCTCTATGGATGCAGGAAAGCATTCGATAGAGTGGAATGGGAATATCTTTTTGGGACTTTGCTTAGATTCAGGTTCGGCAGTTCCTTTTTATCATGGGTGAGGCTTTTGTACGCCTGCCCTTCAGCTATGGTGCTCACTAACAACACTTACTCAAAACCGTTAAGTTTACACCGTGGCACCCGTCAGTATTGTCCCCTCAGCCCCCTCCTTTTTGTGTTAGCAATTGAGCCATTAGCCATAGCTATAAGAAGTAATCAGTCTATTCACGGCATCTTGAGGTGGGGCACTGAGCATAAATTGTCCCTTTATGCCGATGATCTCCTGCTGTTTGTCTCTATGGCTGAAACGACTATTCCTCATATTATGGGTCTTCTGATTAAATTTGGGGAGGTGTCAGGTTATAAACTAAATGTTCACAAGAGTGAATTACTCCCACTTAATCTAGTTGATTCTGTTTTAGCCAAAATTACCGTACCATTTAAGATTGCTAAGCATAGTTTTGTTTATCTTGGTATTACTGTTACAAGGAAAATTTGTGACCTTTTCAAAGAAAATTTCACTGAACTGCAATCGAAAATTCAACAGAAGCTGTCCAAATGGTCACCTCTTTTCCTTTCACTAGTCGGGAGAGTGAATGTGGTCAAAATGTCTATACTACCTAGATACTTACATTTACTGTGTACATCTCCAATGTTTATTTTAAAAAGCTTGATTCTGTAATTTCATCATTTATTTGGAATAGCAAAAAGCTATGTTTGCAGAAATTGAAACAAGACGGTGGTCTGGCTCTTCCAAATTTTCGCTATTATGTCTGGGCTGCCAATCTATGTTGTCTGTCCTTTTGGGTGCACTACTTGGACAACAGTGGGCCTGCATGGGTGGAGATGGAGAGGCTCTCTTCTGACTCCTTGTCGCTGCCGGCTGTAATTGGTGAATCAATTCCGTTGTCTAAAAACCTGACAATTAGCAACCCTATTGTTCAACATTCTATTAAAATATGTGTTCAGTTTCGAAAACACTTTGGTCTTTTAAGGATGAGTTTGTTAACTCCAGTGGCATCTAATAATTTTTTCCCACCATCAATGCTGGATGCCGCGTTTCATGGGTGGCAGCGGCAGGGACTGAATTTTTTTATTGATTTATTTTTGGATAACAAATTTGCATCCTTTAAGCAGTTGTCTGATAAATACAATCTATCAGCTTCTAATTTTTTTTTAGATATTTACAGGTCTGGCACTTTATTTCAGGTTCCATCCCGGGGTTCCCTGACAAACCTCCTAACAATGTGATGGATGATGTGATGACCTTCAACCCCACCAATTTAAACAATTCTCGGTTTGATTTCATGTTTAGACTCCCCTTCTATGTCTGCTATTAAGAAGTCCTGGGAGCAGGATCTACAAATTAGCATTAGTAAATCAGATTGGGATGACGTTTTGAGGAAGATTCATTCATCATCAATATGTGCGAAAAATTGTCTTATTCAGTTTAAAGTGGTTCATCGGGTACATCTTCATAAATCAAAACTAGCTAAGATTTATCCTCAACTTGATTGGTGTAAAACAGCAGAGGCCACTCTAATACACATGTTCTGGTTCTGTCCTAAACTACAAAAATTTTGGGGAGGTATCTGTGAAGCACTGACTTGTGTACTTGGAGTCAAAATAACACTGAATCCATTATTATTTCTTTTCGGGGTCAATACTGAGGGTTAAGTATTGCCTGCTGGGGGTCAGAGGCTCATTGTTTTTTCAACTCTGTTGGCTCGACGCTTGACCCTTCTGAAATGGAAGGATGCTGCCCCACCCACAGTGTCACATTGGATCAAATATGTGTTGTTCCATTTAAAACTGGAGAGGATTAGATTTGTCTTGAGGGGTTCAGAAAAAAAATTTAATCAGGTTTGGAGGCCTTTCTTACATTTTTTTGATCAACCATCTACAAAGGTGTAAGAGTAACTTAGTTTTGTATAGTATATTCTGGCTGACATTATCATTGTGAGTCCATTCTTTTTGTTAATTTGTATTTTTGTGTGTGTGTGAGATTGACAGCGGGCACAGGGGATTGTGTTTTTGTGGGAGGGTTCCTAATTTAGTTTTTTGTTCTTTTCCTTCGGTGTATTGTCTTGTTTTTGTAAGTTTACATTTAAAATTCAACAAATATATTATACACTAGAAAGAGACCAGAAAGGCTTCACATGCATAGCAACAGTAACTAAGAGGGGAGGGGCCTAGCAATGGGATTCAAATAATGCCTTTAGAATGTTCACGTCCTCTTCACAGACATCAAAGGCAGTGACACGGAATGTCATGATGTCACAATGTCACCTGCAGCTTTACTTAAACAGCTCACAGACAAAGAACCCAATTTCACTTGAGAGAAAGACTTTGTGCAACACAACTCAACCGAACCAAGGCACAATATTAACTCAACCAAACCCAACCCAGGCACAATATTAACTCAACCCAGGTATAATAATAACTCAACCCGGGCACAATATTAACTTGGACAACCAACAACCAACTGAAATGGCAGCACCAGAAGAAGACGTTTTCTCCAGCCCTGACTGGGACAGAATCCAGTCTTCACTGAACCCGCCCAAGCCCAAAGTGGGCACCAGGCAGGCTGCGATTGACAGAGTCAATAATTCGAGGTTTCACCAGTATGGTTCCATCCGTCAATTCAACAATGCACTCCTAACAATAAATGTGCATAAGGAAAATGAGGCAATAATGGAATTTAACAGAGAAAAACGGAGAACTGCTAAAGAGCTGGAAAGGCAGTCTGAAGAGGAGATGAGGTGCAGACAGAAAGATGCTCTGAGACAAGAGCAGGAGAAAGCTCGTCAGAGACAGCGTTCCAACCAGGCACTGGCAGACCATCATATTCAGCAAATGAAGAAGAACAAACAGCTGAGAGAGGAAGAGCGACAGCAGGAGAAGGCAGAAAGACAGAGACTCCGAGGCCTTGCTAAATTGCATGAACAGGACCTGAAACATGAGGCAGATATTAAACTGGAGTCAAAGAAAAGGACTTTGAAATACCGACGGGAGGATATCTCCAGTAGAGAAGCCCTCAGAGCAAGGGAGGCACAGAAACTGGAAACGGAGGAGAAAGAAAGAAAACGTGTTCAGTTTGACTATGAAGAAAAACTAGAACAAAGAAAACAGGACCGAGCAGCAAAGTTCAGAGAGCGCCAGAAACGACCTGAAATTGTGGCAGAAAGATTGGCAGTCACAGCGAAGAAGCAGGTTGACTCTCGAACTCAGAGGGAGGACGCACTATTTTCTAAGGAAGTGGCTGAACGAGACGCTAAAGTGGCAAAGCAGCAGAAGGACAAGGAGGAGAAGAGAGCTGCAACGCTCAAGTCTGTTTCTGCTCACAGAGAAGCACAAATTCTGATGAAAAAGCAGAAGGAGAATGCAGAGAAACAGAGCGACCTGGCCTTGTTAGAGGTCCAGAAACAATCTGACAGGTTGTTTCACGAAGAAGAAACACGAAAGGCTAAGAGGGAGCGTGAAAATAACATCAAGTGTCAAGCCTTCAATGCCACCCTGATAGCTGAAAAGCGCGCTGATCAGATGAAAAAGGAGGACGTTGCACTGCGGAATGCAAAACAGATTGCTGAGAGAGAGAAACAACTCCAGCACTATGTTCAACGCAAACTTCGCAAGGCTGCAGAGAGTCAACGAAATGTTCCTGCAAGCCCAGGTGGGCACGGTGTGGGTTTTGATGGGGAGCAGCCTGACTACATGTGTAAAAACACAGTAGAAAAAACGCCCATATTTGCCATTGACCAGACCCGTATTCTAAAACGGCATCTGCAACACAACAGCCTGCAGCTCAGCATGGTTGATATGGAGCCCATCGGCCTGCCACCAATTTCCAGAGCACCCAAGCAAAAGTCCACAGACACTGTAGCTGAAAAGGGAGTACAGCATAGTTCGACTGTCGGTGTTGAGGGGTCCCGCTACTGTTCAAGAGGTACGGGTGAATCATTCCCCAGTATCTGCAATGCTCAAACCCAGACCTCGAAAAAGGTTTTGGATCGCACCAAGCTGCAACTGAACAACGAGCAAACCAGTGAGGTCAATCTGAAGCCGACCTGCCTCCCACCCGTTTCCACTGAAGACAAGTCAAAGTCTAGAGACACTTTGTCTTTCAGGAAAGTAGCTACAGGACTTCGTTGCACCCGTGCTAAAAGTACAGGGGAATCTTTGCCCAGATCTGGCATTGCTCAAACCCGCCCCCCCAGGCAGTACTTGGATTGCAACAAGCTGCCGATAGTCTTTGAAAAGGCAAGTAAGATAGATCTCAAGAAGACCCGCCTCCCACCTACTCGTCACACAATCGTGCTAAAGTCTACAAACACTTCAACGGAGAAAACCGATGTCGTGGTGGGGTCCAACTACGTCTCTAAGTATACAGGTGATTCATTGTCCAGATTATCCCCCGAAAATTCATGCTCCACCAAGCAGTATTTGGAAGGGAACAAGCGGCAGCCAATATACAAAGAGCACAGTAGGGTCCATTTGCGCCTGACCCACCTCCCACCCATTTCCATAAAGGGAGTAGCATTATGACGACGTTGCCCTCCTGCTGGTGTGAAGGATTCCCCCAACTGATTTGCCAGCATACGAACCAGGTCCATTAATCAGCGCCTGGAACACAACAAGCTGGAGCTTCAGAAGACTTGAGCTACAATATTCCTGTTCCCCATTTCTCCCTATTTCTCCTTATTTCCCTACATCCCCTTTCCCTCCCCTTTCCCTACATCCCCTTTCTATTCCCCAACTTTCTTCTCCCCCTTCACCTCTAATTCTTCTTCGGACACGGGGCGTTAGTGGTTAGCACTGATGCCTCACAGACAGGTTCTGGTTCAGGCCAGACCTTTCTGTGTGAAGGTGATATGTCCTTCACGTGTGTGGGTTTCCTCCGGGTACTCCGGTTTCCTCCCACAATCTAAAAACATGAAAGTTAGGTTAATTGGCAAAAATCGAAATAAAAAATTAACTAATAAAAAAAATATCAAATGTTCTTACAATAATAATTAATAATACATTTTAATTAACAATTGAAAAAAACATCAATTTTTAATGAAAATAATAAAGAACATAATAAAAAATGAAACAAAAAATATATATAATGTATGGATGTTGATTAAACCCTGCAAGAATTAGGCTGTATACACATGGGACTTTGACTATGGGGCGGCTCGTCAATCTGCCTCAATGCCACATTTTTAGGAGCTCTTGTGTCTATTCTGCCATATGTACAATGATTATTTTAAAGTTTTTTAAGAATGTTTTTAATTTGTGACACGCTCAGCCCTGTCGTTAAGGTCAGGGGTAGTTTTGAATTAGACATCTGCCTTACAGGTCCTTTTCATAGTTTCAAGAGATGAATATCACTGAAACGTTTGTGTTTTCTTGCTTTCACAGAGCCACTTGAATCAGTAGCTAGCTACCCATAAGTAAGACTATATCACTTCCATCTATTAATACTTTTAAAAACCTTTTACAGTGCATTTGCTTTTGACTAGGTGTCTTTTACAATTGTATGTTTGTATTAGTTTAGGTTAAGTACATGGGGGGAGCAACTACCCAGTGCCAGAGGGGTATGCAGCAGCAATTTTAACGTCCCCTCTAAATTAAGCTGTTAAAGGTTTCTCCAGGAAACTCCCAAGCAAGAGGTTCCTTGGATGCCTTTAACCCAAAGGTTATGAAAGCAGGCGTGTGGCTGGAAGGTTGCTGGTTCCATCCTCGGGTGGGAAAACTTGAGCAGTGCCATCAGAGACGTTTTCCTGGATAAATAAAAGCATCCCTAAATTGACTGCATTTAAATAGCCATTTTATGCTCTGGTCTGAGCATCGGGAGCTATGTGGCATTCAGTGTCCGGACACTGTGACATATTGGGGCCAGGGATCGAACCGCCACCCCTGCCATTAAAGGCCACCCCGCTCGACCAGCTGAGTCACAGCCGCCTTCCCTCTGCAACTTTGCTGTGCAACGCCAAGCTGTTGGATATAATATGATAAAATGTATGATATATTTAGCAACAAACAGTCTTTCAGTGGATTCAGAGTCACGCTCTTCAAAGCGTTTGGAGATTTATTTGTTTTTCCTCTTATAAGCCTCCATCTTCACGGAGCGTCCATCAGTTTGATGCTACTCCTTAGAACGCACACTAACATTTCATGTCAGCTTAAAAGGTGGTTAAGCTCTGTTCAGTGCGACTGTGTATACAATTGTTTGATACTGCATCTGTCTTGACAAAGTAACGACAGACAAAGCACTTTGTTGACTCAAAAGCACCAGTGGTAGAGTCATAGCTACTCCTTTTCAGCCCATTTCCTATCTGTCTTTACACCACTGTTTTAGGTTTCCCATGTGCTGCTTCATGTACTTCGCTTGATGCCCTATTAACAGGTTCTCTTTTGATACGGTTTGTGCAATTCCTCCAATTGAAAAGGGGAGGAAACTGAGTTCCTGTGGGCTTGCCCTTCACTATATCCCCTTGTCTGTGTGTCAAAAACGCAACACAACATACCTTTCCTCTCAATATACACAGAAGAAAAAAAGATCTTTTAGATATTATTAGAATTAATCTTGACCTCGGTGCAACAGATGAGCAGAAAGCAGTACGGTCCGTCTGAACGCAACATTCATGTCTTATCTCGAGGTTTTAGCCTGCTCCCTAGCCTTATCATCAAAAAACACACGTTCCAGCAGCGTGCACGGGTAAAAGGAGCAGAAATTCTTCCACATGCAGTAGACTCTGAATGCCTGTCGAAATGAAATTGGGGAAAAAGAAATACAATTTAAAATAGGATGTTGAGTTGCTGTGAACAGTAGGCTCGTAGTGACTGTATGATCCCTGCAGCACATGAAACCATCAGTCACCCAACGATGAGTCCAGTCTTTGACTATGAGTCTTCTCAATTCAGTTTTATTTATGTAGCGTATCTCAGGGCACCGTTCATATAGAGCAGGTCTAGACCGTACTCTTAATAACATTATTTACAGAGACCCAACACTTCCCAGTCAAGAACAGCTCCATCAGGTCTTATGGGGTTTCACAAACTGCCATCCGAACTGTCACACCGTTTCAACTACAGCTCCAAGTGAGCTTAGCACCACAACCAACAGGCTGAAACCGTTGGGATGCATATCTGTGTGCGGCAGAGAACTGCTCATTAGATAAATGTGTGACTAGCACACACAGGAGAGTGAGGTTTCCTAAAAACCACCAAGTGTTATGCACTTTGCACTAGTGATGCTGCCCTCGTTGAGCCTGAAAGCACTTCTACTTGTAAATGTCCATGGTGACATGCAATCCGTGCAACAGAAGAGGATTTTATTTACATATTGCATTTGCAAATTGATAAACATGATAAACAGTGTTTCTCACAGATCCAACGTCGATGTGTGGGGGCTGAACGGGGGGGAGGGTTCACCTTTTGCCAGCCATCTTCTCTGCACCAAGTAGGCTAGGCTAGAGCTGAATATATCTTTGCCAGGACCCGATGGGTGTTAAAAAGTCATGATGTTACACACTCCGATACAGTAGGTGGCGGCATACACCTTGAAAGTGTGTTTGTAGCCCGCAGGTAAAATCAAAGAAGAAGAAAGCTGCGCACATTTGAATAATGTCGGGCTGTAAACGGGTTCGGGCTTTTAAAAAGCTGCCAGTCAAAATGTACTTGTGGGGCTCGGTCCGAATTCTGTCAGGCTCGGTCCTTGTCGGGCCTAACTTTTAAGGCCCGATTACAGCTCTAGGCTAGGCCACGCTTCCAGGGATGATCTCGTTTTCATGACACGCGAGACAGACGGGGTGTGCACGGAGGGGAGGGGCTGTGTGTGTGTGTGTGTGTGTGCGTGTGCGTGTGTGTTGGCGTGGGCGTTGCTGCCCTTCCTCTCTCTCTCTCTCCTGGCTCTCCGGCTGCTTTGCATCTACCGACCTGGGGCCTCATTTATAAGCGTACGCCGCTCTCTACGCAATAATTGGCATTATCAAAAGCAAACTTGACGGGAAAATGTGCGCTCCTTCACGCAAGCTCTGACCCAGGCGTACGCACAAAAGCGGGTGAAATGAGAAACGGCGACGCCGTCGGCAGATGGAAGACTCACGGGAAAGTGTGAGAAACTGCAGGCCGTTGTGTGAAAGAAATGGCCACGCTGCCTCTCAGAAATAACATGAAGACTTCACAAAGCAAGTCTTACAATAAACAGCCTACACGAACACCCGTTCGATCGATCTGCAGTGTAAAACAAACTTAATTAAACAAAAATTACAACAGAAATGCAAATTAACACATATTTGCAAAAAGAAAAGTGAAATATGTTCTGCAATAATACTGGCATGTTATGCAATTCATCCTCATAAATAATATGGTAAACAGAACGAAATAATGTACAAAACTGATATTCTCGTCAATGTGTCCGTCTGGCGGAGCAGATATAGATGCAATTAGATATATATATATATATATATACAGTACAGACCAAAAGTTTGGACACACCTTCTCATTCAAAGAGTTTTCTTTATTTTCATGACTATGAAAATTGTAGATTCACACTGAAGGCATCAAAATTATTAATTAACACATGTGGAATTATATACATAACAAAAAAGTGTGAAACAACTGAAAAAATGTCATATTCTAGCTTCTTCAAAGTAGCCATTTTTTGCTTTGATTACTGCTTTGCACACTCTTGGCATTCTCTTGATGAGCTTCAAGCGGTAGTCACCCGAAATGGTTTTCACTTCACAGGTGTCAGGTTTAATAAGTGTGATTTCTTACCATATAAATGGGGTTGGGACCATCAGTTGTGTTGTGCAGAGGTCAGGTGGATACACAGCTGATAGTCCTACTGAATAGACTGTTAGAATTTGTATTATGGCAAGAAAAAAGCAGCTAAGTAAAGAAAAACGAGTGGCCATCATTACTTTAAGAAATGAAGGTCAGTCAGTCCGAAAAATTGGGAAAACTTTAAAGGTGTCCCCAAGTGCAGTCACAAAAACCATCAAGCGCTACAAAGAAACTGGCTCACATGCGGACCGCCCCAGGAAAGGAAGACCAAGGGTCACCTCTGCTGCGGAGGATAAGTTCATCCGAGTCACCAGCCTCAGAAATCGCAGGTTAACAGCGGCTCAGATTAGAGACCAGGTCAATGCCACACAGAGTTCTAGCAGCAGACACATCTCTAGAACAGCTGTTAAGAGGAGACTGTGTGAATCAGGCCTTCATGGTAGAATATCTGCTGGGAAACCACTGCTAAGGACAGGCAACAAGCAGAAGAGACTTATTTGGGCTAAAGAATACAAGGAATGGCCATTAGACCAGTGGAAATCTGTGCTTTGGTCTGATGAGTCCAAATTTGAGATCTTTGGTTCCAACCACCGTGTCTTTGTGCGACGCAGAAAAGGTGAACGGATGGACTCTACATGCCTGGTTCCCACCGTGAAGCATGGAGGAGGCGGTGTGAAGGTGTGGGGGTGCTTTGCTGGTGACACTGTTGGGGATTTATTCAAAATTGAAGGCATACTGAACCAGCATGGCTACCACAGAATCTTGCAGCGCATTGCTATTCCATCCGGTGTGCGTTTAGTTGGACCATCATTTATTTTTCAACAGGACAATGACCCCAAACACACCTCCAGGCTGTGTAAGGGCTATTTGACCAAGAAGGAGAGTGATGGGGTGCTGCGCCAGATGACCTGGCCTCCACAGTCACCGGACCTGAACCCAATCGAGATGGTTTGGGGGGTGCTGGACCGCAGAGTGAAGGCAAAAGGGCCAACAAGTGCTAAGCATCTCTGGGAACTCCTTCAAGACTGTTGGAAGACCATTTCGGGTGACTACCTCTTGAAGCTCATCAAGAGAATGCCAAGAGTGTGCAAAGCAGTAATCAAAGCAAAAGGTGGCTACTTTGAAGAAGCTAGAATATGACATATTTTCAGTTGTTTCACACTTTTTTTGTTATGTATATAATTCGTCATGTGTTAATTCATAGTTTTGATGCCTTCAGTGTGAATCTACAATCATAGTCATGAAAATAAGCCTAGATCAGTGGTTCTCAAGGCACGGACACTCTCCCGGGGGGCGCGAGTATGCTACAGGATGGGAGGAAAAAAAACCTGTGAAAAACCCCCTGAAAATCACTAAACTACTGTCATAAACTGCCAATGCAAAGAGAGTACCGCCACCTTTTCCCCCCACTTCAAGCACTGATTATAACACAAACAAATAATCCTCCTGGCGGCTTTTTTGTGTGTGTCAAAAGCGACAAATCCAGCAACTTTTACTGGTGTTTTTGGAGACTTTTGTGGTCTTTGGAGACTCGAAAGCACGAATCACTCTGCAGTTAGGCCTACTGTGCTGAACGAGCAGCGTGTGCTGCCGTCAGCCCCTCTCCCGTCCGAAAGCACTGTCAGTAGCCTCGCGCAGCAGTCCCAGCCTACGGTCAGAGCAGAGAGGAGACCCACGCAACTAAGACACACACACACACTGACAGGAACTGCAATCGTTAAGTATTAAAATAAAATCTGAATTGTCTGCAAAGTAATTATGTCGTTCGTTTAATTAAAGTTCTTGTCTAAGTCCCGACTAATTAGCCCCGGATACGTGTCTCAACATAGCCACACACACACACAGGTACATATTGCCTAAACTTTATTGAAAACACATAACAAAAATGGAGAAATTCCTTGTGAGGACCAACAAGCCAACCGACGCACCACCAGCTGCAAAAAAAATTTGGAGGTACGATGTAGCACACCTGCAGTTTGGGTTTACAGTCCCGGCTGATCTGAGACCTCAGTGTGTTGTGTGTGCCGAGGTGCTGGCAAACGACAGTATGAAGCCCTGCAAATTAAAAAGGCACCTTGAAACAAAGCGGCTGAATATTTTAAAAGAAAGCTTGATGGCCTCCATCAGCAGCAGGCAACCATTTCAGTGCACAGCACTGTCTCTGAACAGTGTTTGGAGGCATCGTATGTAGTGGCCAAACGAATCGGTAAACTGGGTAAACCGCATACAATCGCAGAGACTCTCATTTTGCCAGCAGCGCAAGATGTGCAGAATAATGATAGTCGCGAGGAGAATTGTAGACGCGCTGCAGCTGGACGAATCCACTGACATTGCTGGGCAGGCACAGCTCCTCGCCTATGTCAGGTATCTGCGGGACAAGGCGATTGAGGAGGATGTCCTGTTTTGACGGCCTCTTCGGTCGCACACTACAGGAGAAGCCATTTTCGATGTCCTTGATCTTTTTATCCCTGAAAATGGTTTGGCTTGGGACCGATGCGTTGGCCTATGCACGGATGGCGCGCAGGCAATGACGGCGGCGTGAGTGTGGCCTAGCTGCTCGCGTTCAGCAAGTAGCTTCACTTGTGAAATGGACACGTTGCATGGTCCATCGCGAAGCACTAGCTGCTAAAAAAAAAAAAAATGCCGGTTCTCTTTGACTCCGTGCTGAACCAATCCATGAAAATGATAAATCTCATCAAATCACGGCCGCTAAACTCTCGCTTGTTTGGGGTCCTCTGCCAGGAGATGGGGTCAGGGCACGAACAGCTGCTTCTGCACACTGAAGTTCGCTCTCCAGGGGGCGGGTGTTACGGCGGTTGTAAGAGCTGTGAGAGGAGGTGAAGTGGTTTTTTGACAGAAATCAACTCAGATCTGGCGAAGCATCTGGATGACACTATGTGGCTTGCGTCTCTGTCCTATTTGGTCGATATATTTGACCGCTTGAATGGCCTCAACCTGTCTTTGCAAGGCCGCGAAACTCCTATTTTGCTCCTTGCAGACAAAGTGCAGGCCTTCACACGAAAACTAGAGCTCTGGCATGGCCGCATCAGTCGAGGGAACTGCGACATGTTCCCCAGCCTTGCAGACTTTATCACTGATGCAGGCACGTCACACGATTTCTCCTCCCTATTTCAATCAGCATCTGAGCACCTGTCAGCTTGCAAAAGGTTGAGAACCCCTGGCCTAGATAGATAGATGTATTAATTGTCCACTGGGGAAAGTTGTTTTCATAGTAAAAGTTTCTTCATCAGCTACGGAATCATGGTATCCATGCATATGCCTGGTTGTTTTATTTTTGATAAAATAACGTATGACGTATATATGTCTCTACCATTCAGAAAGCTGCAAGAAATTACATTTGCACTGAACTATTTCCCATTTCCCATTGACATCTGCAGCTTGTCAGATGTAATTAAATGGATGGAAATAAAATGCCCCATCACAATGCGTAATGACGCACAATGGCTGATCTTGCGCTCCTAGAAGATGTGGCAAATGGAAGGATTGGGAGTGAACGCATCTTCAGGCCTCTCATCAAGAGAGGTCAGCTCTGGTGTCCCCTTTCCCCCACCCGTGGGACACACTGTGGCGATGGAGCGCTAAACACTTTTTTGCCTCGACTTTGATGTCCGACCATTTCTTTTTTATTTCGGCCACGGTCCGAGGTTGTGAGGCTACAGCGTTTGCAGCGTCTGCAACCTTTTGCCACTCAAGTGCCTTTTTGGCATTAGTAATGCCCCCACTGTGCCCTCCAAACAACATGTTTCTCCTCTTTTCCACCTCGCCAATGATCAACGATTCGAGTGAATTTATGTTTTTTTGATTTCCTCTCTGTGTTTGCCATGATTTCGCAATCGATGAATATTAACTTCTGGACGTTTCACGGACTATTGATGGACAACTATGGGCGTGACATAAAGCCGCAAAAGCTGCGCTAGATTTAGAATTGATTGTGATTTATTAAGGGAAAACTGCGTAGGATGTGCTTGCGTCCGGTTTTATTAATCCGAATATTTCTGTGCGTACGCACGTCCTATGTTTCATCCGTACGCCACTTCTGACACAAATCCTACGCAAAGTTTTATAAATGAGGCCCCTAGTTCCTATCAACCAATCATCGCACCCAGTCTTACTCACCTAACTCTCATCAGCTCATCGTCCGGAGTACATCCACGCCGGCTCTTCAGCCACTCATCCCCGGACTGTTGTTTCAACGTCTGTGGTAGTTACCTCTCGACCAACTTCTGCCAACTCGTGTCCTGTGCCTTAGGAGCACTGGTTGCCTGCCTGCCTCCCGTTCGCTTCTGCCAGCCTGTCAGCCACGCTTCCTCTTCATTCTCTCTGCCACCGCCATTGTCTCCACACTCTCCCTGCCTGCTATGGATTCCCAAACCCGGCCTTCGCCCATCTTCATTCCCTTTTTGTCAATAAAACCTTTATCTTAACTACTCCCTGTTTGAATCAGGCCTCATGCTTTACTTATTTCCACATTTGCAAATTAACTTGGGCCAGAGAAACACTACATTTGGTGATGGAAAGGTGGGACTACTGCTTCAAATCAATAGGTTGAAGCACAAACTACTACTTGAATGCTATAGATCACAGCTAAAGAGGTTCCATTATCAATCCTGTGCAGGGCCATGGGGGGCTGGAGTCTAACCCAGCATGCACTGAGCGACGGCAAAGTAAAGCCTGGACAGGTTGCCAGTCTATTTCAGAGCTCTGTTACAGAGGTAACGCCTGCTGTATGGACACACATTTAGACCTAATGACCTTATGCCACCCTCCCATTTTTTTGTTTGGTCCATTTTGGTTTTGTCTCTTAACTTCCAGTCGCTGTTTCTCGCTATAACACTAGTCAATAGGCTGAGTTCACACAGCCTACTATAAGTTTCTCAAGAGTGGGAACACGTGGCCTGATGCCACGGAAAGTACATCCACCACAGATATTGGATTGAAAATGTTATACACAGAATTTAGAATAATTAGCTTGTAACACAATCATAAGCCCATGTCGTAGAAACATTTTGTTTATAACAGATTTATTGAATAGCACAAGTGTTCCCAGAGGAATACAAAGGTTTGTGACTCATGTAGTTGGGTCTGTATCATCTGTTCAGAGTTTTTCTGTTTGTGGTGCCATGCATTATTGTCAGTGTAATGTTTTGTTTTTGTGTTATCTAGGGACGTGGGGTGGGGGTCTGGGGACCGTTGTCCTCCTTTACTTGAGTACTTTCAGTGCACAAGCTAATTTTACTCAACTACATTGGCTGCCATGCCAAGCCAAAGTCTTAAGAAATGATTTGCACAAGATAATAACTTGTGTGCAATACCAAATACCCCTGTTCCTTACTCTAACGCTCTAAGGGGCCTTTCTGCATGATGACTACCTCTGATACGGTAGGCTACATGTTTCTGATAATCCACCTGTACATTAAGTGGAATACAGAACTTTTACTCGTATGGCAACGGCTGCGCGTGTAGATGCAGCGGCTGGTAGCTCCTTCAAGCTTGCTACAGTTTCTTTGAAATTGTTGTTTTTTTCGGCTTCATTGCTGAAACACCATTGGATGATGTCTGATTGGATTTGATCCAAAGGGCTTAGCCTGAATCAGAAGATTTTGGGCTGCGCATGTAGATGCTGCGGCCTGAAGGGTAGCTCGTTCAAGCTCCGCTGCATTTCTGTTTTTGTCTGTATTGCTGAAACATGTATGACCTATTCATCGAGAAATGGTTTTGGATTAAAGACCAGCGGACCTTGAGACGATCCACCCAGCCAGATCAACCGGGCCAGACACCACGGCGGGCTTAAGGCTGCTCCTGGCTAATGTCTGATCTGGACGAAAATCTGAGGCTGTTGTGCCCACATCTTTGCAGCGATCTGCTCCACCAACATCGCGGATCAAGCACTCAGCCGGCGGACTGTGTTCCGAGCTGGAGGAGCGTAAGACTCCGACGGGATGAGAGGAGGAGGACGCTGTGATTACATCGATGGTGCTTGGTGCTCAAGCGCAGGCAAAGTGGATGGACACTCTTTCCAGTTGTCGAAAACGTTGCTTTCTTTATGCTGCTGTCTTGCATTCCCCCAGAAGCAAATTCATAAAATGTAGGGGTGGTCCGAATACCATTTTTTGAGCTTCGAAGCTTCGGTAGCAATCAACAACGAATATTCAAAGCTTCGGGAGGGGGGGACGCGACACACATCAGAATTAATAAACTTAATAAACTACAGAACAGGACTTGTATACTCCGAGAACGGACACAAAATCAACACACAGGTCAAGTATTTTCCAAGCAAATTAAGAGCACATTTTTATCACATGTAAAATGACTGATTAACATGGCGGATGTATATTCAATTCAATTCAATTCAATTTTATTTATATAGCCCAGTATCACAAATCACATTTGCCTCAAAGGGCTTCACAATCTGTAAAATACGACACCCTCTGTCCTTAGACCCTCGATTCGATTAAGGAAAAACTACCCAAAAAAAACCCTTTTAATAGGGGAAAAAAAACGATAGAAACCTCAGGAAGAGCAACAGAGGAGGGATCCCTCTCCCAGGACGGACAGACATGCAATAGATGTCGTAAGTACAGAATAGATTTATAGCATCAAAACTATAACATAAATAGCCATGATGGCAAAACTGTTGTATATACATACACATTATTACGTTAGAAATGTTTAGGTGGCAAAACACAAGGGAAGATGATGGGTCCAGACGGACAGCCGAGCAGCTCCAGTTGAAGGCCAACGAGCAGGACCTGAGCCACTCGTCCCCTGCACCATAGACACAGCAGCACTGCCCCAGCAGGTCGCCATAGTCACCGATCCAGATACATCTCCGGACACTGAAATACCTGCTGAAAGTGACACTAAGAAAGAATAGACGGACGACAAAGCACAAAACTCCGGGAGAGGGAAGAAGTCAAGTTAGTGACATGCATTTATGGGATGCGAATGCATACGGATGGAGAGGAGGACAGAGGTGAAGAGAGAGAGGTGCATCATGGGAAGTCCCCCGACAGTCTAGGCCTATAGCAGCATAACTAAGGGATGGTTCAGGACTCTCCTGAGCCAGCCCTAACTATAAGCTTTATCAAAGAGAAAAGTCTTTAGCCTACTCTTAAATGTGGAGATGGTGTCTGCCTCCCGAACCCGAACTGGGATCTGATTCCACAGGAGAGGAGCTTGATAGCTAAAGGCTCTGGCTCCCATTCTACTTTTGGAGACTCTAGGAACCACAAGAAACCCTGCATTCTGAGAGCGCAGTGTTCTAGTGGGGTGATAAGGTACTATGAGCTCTGTAAGATACGACGGTGCCTGACCATTAAGAGCTTTATAGGTGAGGAGAAGGATTTTAAATTCTATTCTGGATTTCACAGGGAGCCAGTGCAGAGAAGATAGTATTGGAGTAATATGATCTCTTTTCCTAGTTCCTGTCAGTACACGTGCTGCAGCGTTCTGAATCAACTGGAGAATTTTAAGTGACTTTTTCGGGCTGCCTGATAATATGGAATTGCAGTAATCCAGCCTTGAAGTAACAAATGCATGGATTAATTTTTCTGCATCACTTCGAGACAGGAAGTGCCTGATTTTGGCAATGTTACGTAGGTGAAAAAAGGCTGTCCGTGAGGTTTGCTTCATGTGGGAGTCGAAGGATAGATCCTGATCAAAGATAACTCCTAGGTTCCTCACAGAGGTGCTGGAGGCCAGGGCAATGCCCTCTAGAGCAATTAGGTCTGCCGACAGCGAGTCTCGGAGGCGTTCGGGGCCAAGTACAATAACTTCAGTTTTGTCCGAGTTTAGCATCAGAAAATTATATATGCCAACAATATCTGAGGCTATCTAACGTTGCGGCGTATTACTGACGGAGCTCAGGGGATTTTTCAAACATGTTGTGCTGTTGTGCTCGGCCAGTTTCAAATTGCATATTTTGCACACTGCCTTTGTCTTGTCCTCGCTCAATCTAAAGTGCTCCCACACAGCGGAGGTCTTCGGCATGTTGTCTTCTCCTCCAGATGAACTGAATCATGACACATGATGTTTACGTCTGGGCGAGTTCACTGGGACACGTGACTTACCGCTAAAATCTCCCGTTTGACTTTTAACAAGCTACTATATTTTGCAGTAGATTCATTTAGATTGATAATACGGGGTAAAAAGACTAATACATTTAGTTTCTATCATTCTATTTTCCAAAGTGTGAAGCAACGCAGCTTAACCCAAAATACAAGCGCAGGCGCTTCTGTCCACAAACACACGCAGGTGTGGCTCTACAGAGAATATACTCCAGCAGCAGGAACACTTTAGTTGGCTAAAGCAAATATATTTTTTAAGTATAAGTACAATGTTGATGTACGATGTTACCTTCCTTCAACTGTCCCATCCTATTAAAAGCGGAGTATTGTATTTCGCCAGATTTAAACATACAATTTTATTTTTTTAACGAATATTCGAATCCCAAAATTGAAAATCGAATACCAACCCACCGAACGAATATTCGAATATTCTGGTCCAGCCCTAATAAAATGCATGTGTATGTGTGTATAACTGTAGGATATATACATTGTATAGTGTGTAGCGTGAAGGAACACTAACTTAATTTCGTATTACAACCTTGTGTTGTATAATGATCAATAAATTCCCTTGTAATAGAGTATTTTTAAGAGTCGTTTTACTTGAATTATTAAAACCAACATACATACGACAAACTGACACAGAGACGGGGAAACAGCCAGACTAAATACACTGGGGAACGGGAGCCAACGAGACACAGGTGAAAACAATCGGGCACATGAGGGAACAGACAAATTACAAAATAAAACAGGAACTAACACATCTGAAGGCAAAACCCAGACAGAACAAAATAAAACAAGAACTCAAAACCATGACATTTAGTTTATCAATATAAGGTTGGCATAGGGACATTAAACCTCGTATTGGATTTTATGGAGAACTGAAAGTGCCAGAATGAAATAAATAAATACACCATTAAATAATTACTTAAATGTGTCATTAAATAATTAAAATACCAATTATTTCAATATTTACATTTCCACTTCATGATTTACAATTACATTTCATGGTCCTGTGTTGCAGTGCTTCATGAATTGTCAAACTGTCAAACTCACCCATCAAAGTTGGTAGGCAGATCCTAACGCCTGATTGGTTACCCTGCGCATCAAGTCAAGACAAATCAATTCCCGATAATGGATCGATGCAGAGCTACTTCCAATACACTGGGTGGTAGGACTGCACGATTCTGGGAAAAATATGAATCACGATTTTTTAGCTTAGAATTGATCTCACGATTCTCTGCAACGATTTTTTTCTCATGAAGCGTGATGTTTATTACACACATCAACCATGACAAAACGAACTGTCAGTACCAAAAATGTTTGTTTTGGCACATAGAAAGCCTTCAAGTTTTCATCAATATCCATGAGGGGTGTAACGGATCGCAGTGCGGATGACGACCCACGGTTCGGCACGCACGTGACCCGCGGCTTAATCTAAATTGTTAAGCGATCGGAGAGTGAAAGAGTTTTTCTGCTGATATTGCTTTTTAAGTAATTGCGTTATTTTAAACTCGATGCTAAGTTTCATGTCCTGTGTTCACGTGAACTGTTCATGTTAATAAGTCAACAGTGGCCAGTGGCGGAGCTTGAAAAGCCTCTCGCATCATTTAAATCGCACGTATGGGAGCATTTCGGCATCCCCGTAAAATATATTGATGACGGAAGAGGGGCGGTGGGCAAAACTGTAACGGTATGTAGACACCAACAGTTCCTGGCTGTAAGTTTTCATGTAATAAATGGAAATGCAAATGGAAAAATTGTATCCTCCACCATTTTATTCTGATACGAAAAATGATCCATGACTCATGATCCGTAATGTGATCCGAACCGTGAGTTTTGTGATCCGTTACACCACTAATATCCATTTTGTTTATTTCAGTACTACAACGCTCGCTCGTAAACACGTGACTAAAAGGTGCTTTGTCATTGGCTGAGGGTGAAGCCCTGAACTTTGTGAGAGCTGTCCTTTCAAAATAAAGGCCACATTTTTTATTTACTTTTTTAAAATCAAAGTAATTTAAAATTAAAATCGTGAACAGGGTGAATCGAGATCGCGATTTTATAATGATTTATCGTGCAGGCCTACTGGGTGGTGCTCTTCGCCTCTAACATTAAACTAAACTTTACCACCAAGTCGGCCCTGCAAACCCCTAACGTTGAGAACGCCAGGACAAAATGGCTAAAAGTTGCCCCTCACCTGTTGCGAGAAGCAGCTAATTTAATAGAAGCTCTGTGCAAAACTCCTGCAGCTCAGTCGCAGCAGAACTCTGCCGCTTAATCGCGTACACCTGTCACCTGTGTACGCGACATTTTTGAGAGAAGGACTCTGAGTCCTTCTCTCAAAAATTCAGATAATAAAAGAGGTAGGAAAATGTATAAGATACTTTCTTGAATATGGTATTTTAACTGTGTGACATCCCTGGATTGTCAGTGAGAATCCTCTCGTCAGTTGTACTGAAAACACACTTATTCTTATTCATTAATTTACATTTTGACGTATTTATTTCATTTCCCCCCTCAATTCTCTTAAAAATATCATATTTTACTATCAGGACAGGGAACAAGAACAGAAAGAGACCAAAAAGGCTTCACATGCATAGCAACAGTAACTAAGAGGGGAGGGGCCTAGCAATGGGATTCAAATAATGCCTTTAGAATGTTCACGTCCTCTTCACAGACATCAAAGGCAGTGACACGGAATGTCATGATGTCACAATGTCACCTGCAGCTTTACTTAAACAGCTCACAGACAAAGAACCCAATTTCACTTGAGAGGAAGACTTTGAGCAACACAACTCAACCGAACCAAGGCACAATATTAACTCAACCCAGGTATAATAATAACTCAACCCGGGCACAATATTAACTTGGACAACCAACAACCAACTGAAATGGCAGCACCAGAAGAAGACGTTTTCTCCATCCCTAACTGGGACAGAAGCCAGTCTTCACTGAACCCGCCCAAGCCCAAAGTGGGCACCAGGCAGGCTGCGATTGACAGAGTCAATAATTCGAGGTTTCACCATTATGGTTCAATCCGTCAATTCAACAGTGCACTCCTAACAATAGATGTGCATAAGGGAAATGAGGCAATAATGGAATTTAACAGAGAAAAACGGAGAACTGCTAAAGAGCTGGAAAGGCAGTCTGAAGAGGAGATGAGGTGCAGACAGAAAGATGCTCTGAGACAAGAGCAGGAGAAAGCTCGTCAGAGACAGCGTTCCAACCAGGCACTGGCAGACCATCATATTCAGCAAATGAAGAAGAACAAACAGCTGAGAGAGGAAGAGCGACAGCAGGAGAAGGCAGAAAGACAGAGACTCCGAGGCCTTGCTAAATTGCATGAACAGGACCTGAAACATGAGGCAGATATTAAACTGGAGTCAAAGAAAAGGAATTTGAAATACCGACGGGAGGATATCTCCAGTAGAGAAGCCCTCAGAGCAAGGGAGGCACAGAAACTGGAAACGGAGGAGAAAGAAAGAAAACGTGTTCAGTTTGACTATGAAGAAAAACTAGAACAAAGAAAACAGGACCAAGCAGCAAAGTTCAGAGAGCGCCAGAAACGACCTGAAATTGTGGCAGAAAGATTGGGAGTCACAGCGAAGAAGCAGGTTGATTCTCGAACTCAGAGGGAGGACGCACTATTTTCTAAGAAAGTGGCTGAACGAGACGCTAAAGTGGCAAAGCAGCAGAAGGACAAGGAGGAGAAGAGAGCTGCAACGCTCAAGTCTATTTCTGCTCACAGAGAAGCACAAATTCTGATGAAAAACCAGAAGCAGAATGCAGAGAAACAGAGCGACCTGGCCTTGTTAGAGGTCCAGAAACAATCTGACAGGTTGTTTCATGAAGAAGAAAAACAAAAGGCTAAGACGGAGCGTGAAAATAACATCAAGTATCAAGCCTTCAATGCCACCCTGATAGCTGAAAAGCGCGCTGCTCAGCTGAAAAAGGAGGAACATGACGCTGCACATGCAAAGGGGAATGCAGAACAGATTGCGGAGAGAGAGAAACAACTCCAGCACTATGTTCAACGCAAAGTTCACAAGGCTGCAGAGAGTCAACGAAATGTTCCTGCAAGCCCAGGTGGGCACGGTGTGGGTTTTGATGGGGAGCAGCCTGACTACATGTGTAAAAACACAGTAGAAAAAACGCCCATATTTGCCATTGACCAGACCCGTATTCTAAAACGGCATCTGCAACACAACAGCCTGCAGCTCAGCATGGTTGATATGGAGCCCATCGGCCTGCCACCAATTTCCAGAGCACCCAAGCAAAAGTCCACAGACACTGTAGCTGAAAAGGGAGTACAGCATAGTTCGACTGTCGGTGTTGAGGGGTCCCGCTACTGTTCAAGAGGTACGGGTGAATCATTCCCCAGTATCTGCAATGCTCAAACCCAGACCACGAAAAAGGTTTTGGATCGCACCAAGCTGCAACTGAACAACGAGCAAACCAGTGCGGTCAATCTGAAGCCGACCTGCCTCCCACCCGTTTCCACTGAAGACAAGTCAAAGTCTAGAGACACTTTGTCTTTCAGGAAAGCAGCTACAGGACTTCGTTGCACCCCTACTAAAAGTACAAGGGAATCTTTGCCAAAGAGTCTTGAGACACTTTGGCTTTCAGGAAAGCAGCTACAGGACTCTAGAGACACCAAAGTGTCTCTAGCCAAAGAGTCTAGAGATACTGCTTTCAGGAAAACAGCCACAGGACTTCGTTGCACCCCTGCTATAAGGGAATATTTGCCCAAATCTGGCATTGATCAAACCCGACCCCCCAGGCAGTACATGGAATGCAAAAAGCTGGACATTGTTTTTGAAAATGCAGGTAAGGGAGATCTCAAGCCCCTTACTCTCTTCCCACCTTTTCCTAACAGATTCCAGCCAAAGTCTAGAAACACCTTAGCATCAAAGGAGAAAACTGGTGGCCCTACTGATGTCATGGAGGGGTCCAACTACCCCAATAGATACACTCACAAAGAGCACAGGAGGTTTGATTTGAAGCCGACCCTCCTCCCACCCATTTCCATAAAGGGAGTAGCATTATGACGACGTTGCCCTCCTGCTGGTGTGAAGGATTCCCCCAACTGATTTGCCAGCATACGAACCAGGTCCATTAATCAGCGCCTGGAATACAACAAGCTGGAGCTTCAGAAGACTTGAGCTACAAAATTTCTGTTCCCCATTTCTCCCTATTTCTCCTTATTTCTCTACATCCCCTTTCCCTCCCCTTTCCCTACATCCCCTTTCTATTCCCCAACTTTCTTCTCCCCCTTCACCTCTAATTCTTCTTCGGACATGGGGTGTTAGTGGTTAGCACTGATGCCTCACAGACAGGTTCTGGTTCAGGCCAGACCTTTCTGTGTGAAGGTGATATGTCCTTCACGTGTGTGGGTTTCCTCCGGGTACTCCGGTTTCCTCCCACAATCTAAACATGAAAGTTAGGTTAATTGGCAAAAATCTAAATTAAAAATTAATTAATTAAAAAAATATCAAAAGTTCTTACAATAATAATAATAATAATAATAAATTTTAATTAACAATTGGAAAAAAAATAAAAAATTTAATGAAAATAATAAAGAACTTAAATGCAACCGCAGGGGGGCACAAGCCAGTGTCTTCTTGTGCCAGTCCCAAGTCTGGATAAATGCAGAGGGTTGTGTCAGGAAGGCCATCCGACGTAAAACACATGCCAAATTAAAAAAAAGGCGAATCACGACAATGACGTCCATACCGGATTGGTCGGGGCCCGGGTTAACAACGACCGCCACCGGTGCTGTTGACCTACAGGGTACCGGTGGAAATTGGACTACTGTTGGTCGAAGACAAAGAAGGAGAGGAGGAAGGTGTGTTCGTAGGCAGAGAGAGAAGAGGAAAGCTAAGAATGTCGGACTGACAGTAGGGACTTTGAATGTTGGGACTATGACGGGGAAGGCTAGAGAGTTGATTGACATGATGCAGAGAAGGAAGGTGGACATACTGTGTGTCCAGGAGACCAGGTGGAAAGGTAGCAAGGCTAGAAGCTTAGGAGCAGGGTTCAAGTTGTTCTACCATGGGTCGGATAGGAAGAGAAACGGAGTAGGAGATATCCTGAAAGAGGAGTTTGTGAGGAATGTTCTTGAGGTGAAAAGAGTGTCAGACAGGTTGATGAGCCTGAAGCTGGAAGTTGAAGGGGTGATGTTCAATGTTGTGAGTGGTTATGCCCCACAGGTAGGATGTGAGTTAGAAGAGAAGGAGAAATTCTGGAGTGAGTTAGATGAAGTGATGCAGAGCATCCCCAGAGGTGAGAGAGTGGTGATTGGTGCAGATTTCAATGGGCAGTGAACACTTTCTTCCAGAAGACGCAGGAACATAGGATGACATATAAGAGCGGAGGGAGAAGCACTCAGGTGGACTACATCACCATTTGAAGTTTTATATACTGCCAAAAGTAGAAACTGTCTGGGGAAAGAAGGTGTTTGTGGCCAAACTGAACCAGGATTTAAAGGCCGACAATCTTAACAAATTTTGTAATGTAATAGTATACTCTCATATTGATATTACGTTGTTGTTTGTTATTTCTTGGCTAAAAGTCAGATTCTAATCTCATTTCTTAACCTTCTCCAATAGTGCAAGACTTGCATATTTTCTGTAAAATGTTATTGAAACTTAGTTAATGGTGCTATATTTATTATTACCGTATTCTAGGTAAAATATCTGACCCGAATACAGACTGGGTGCCGTGCGCTAATATGAACGGAAAACAAGGACCACGATCACCTGAGGACTAACTAACGTCACGCTACAAACGTTGTGTAAATCGAACCTAGCAGAAACACAAGGATGCTGCTGTCCTTTTTTTCATGGTTTAGACATAATAAATTAGTAGAAAATAGTCTTCAGTGGTGTATTAACCGTGTAATCCACGCTGTTGTGTACATCCGAGTATCGCCAATATGGCCGCACATCCGGGTAACTGACCAAACCGTGACGTAGGCCCCAACCCTCTATATATATATATATATATATGTCATGTTGCCATTCTGTACACAGAGTTTTAGTAGTCTATATATTGATTTAACATAAATAACATAAATACCGTGTGCGTGTGTATATTTATTGCCCCTATCTGTTCTGTTCAATGTCATTCCATGTGGAAGTCCATGTTTAGAATAGTTATTGAATAATTATTCATCAGTACGCAGCGTCATAACTAGCGGTTAGCTTACCTGTCAACAAATGATTTGAGTGTCTCAAATCGATAACGTGAGCGGCCCGCTAGCTTCAACTTGAAAACATTTCACGGCCCACTAGCGCATAGATATACGTTATAAAGACATAAATGTCTAGCTCTAGAGGGCCCAGTGGCTGGGAAGCTATGCTGCAGATAACTGCAGATAACGTCGCTAACGTAACCATGGCAACAGTGATGCTTTTAGGCTGTGGGCCGGACCCCCGAAATTCACTGATCCCCGCCAAGGAACTAAATCATTTGTTTACAGATGGCATGTAAACATTCTTATAAGTAGTGTAGGCGATGAAGATATCGATTTAAACGCTTACATTTATAGACGGGCAGATTTGTAGGACTACTAAATCGTAGCGCCAAAACACGTAAACAAATCGCCCGTCTCCTTGACGACCAGCATAGTTGCTACCGGAACGCTGCTCCCTTGATAACGAAGTCCTGTTATTAAAATAGGCTTTATATGCTTTTTGTCTACACGAGCTATACTACATTTTGTGCACTTACCGTCAGAAGACCTCTAACGTTATTGATCACCCGTGGGTGGGCTTTTGTCACCTGATTTATTTACATAGACCGCATAAATATAAATATAAATATCTTGGCACCGTTGTTGATGACACATTATCATTGGGCTGTCACATAACAAAAGTTAAAGATAAAATTAAAGATAAAGCTTGGGTTTTATGAACAAGTTTTTTTTTTCATTTAATGTAAGAACGAGGTTAGTGTCTGCTACTTTTTTGCCTGTTCTTGATTGCAGTGATATGGTGTATCAGTTTGCCTCTTCTCATCTTCTTTCTTCCCTGGATGCGCTAAGATTTATATCAGATAGTAAACCTTTAACTCATCATTGCACTTTGTATAACAGAGCAGCTTGGCCTTCACTGTCCATTAGAAGGAAGATGCATTGGTATCAAATTATTTATAAAACCATTTTGGGGCGGTTGCCTTCATATTTAGCTTGTTTTAGTCAACAGAAACTTGCTGGGAAATATTCCCTTTGGTCTCAAAGTTGTTATACTCTTTCTGCTCCGTTTGTTAGAACTGAACTAGGAAAAAGGGCTTTTGCATGTGCAGCACCGTCTGCTTGGAATCTACTCCAGACGACATTGAAATTACAAACTCCGGTTTCTATGGAACACTTTAAATCTACTATTCGGTCACTTGACGAAGACTCAATGATGTGCAATTGTTTCGAAGCGTTTTAAAAATTGTCTTGTTTGTTCTTGTAAGTTTGTGTTTGTAATTGCTGCCCATTCTTGGCCAGGACTCTCCCGTGAAAGAGAGCTTTAATCTCAGTGAGATTATTCTGGTTAAATAAAGGTCAAATAAAATAACAACAAAGCGGCACGCGATTGACAGCCGGTGTGCGACAATACGAAGTGCCGTGTGCATGTTGCTTCTAAGGCAAAAAGCCCAATAACCTTATTTTCTCAGACAAGTTGGGCATCATTTGTTCAGTGTGCCCAGAAATGGGGTAACCTCAACACTGCTGAGAGTTTAACAGCTGAAAAAGCAATAGCAATGTTTAACTTGAAAGAAACCGATAAAGATCACATTGCAAGAGCATGTAGGAGGAGAGAAAAGGCAGCCAAAGATACTGGAGGTATGTATCAAATCCATCAATTCTACTTATTTTCTATTAAAATAAGTGTGTATTGGTGCATCAGTTAGTTTAAAAACATATGTTAAATAAACCTGTCACTACCAGTGAACCTTAATTACACAAAGTGACTTTTATTTAATGGATATTTTTGAACACTTTGTATCTTAAAATTTGTATTGAAAAGCTGGACATTTAACAAGGGCAAAAAGCATAGTTTCAAAATAAGATTACAGTGAATAGTTGACAATGAAGTGTACACAAAAGTCATTGTTTTCTTAGGAATGTTTTATATGAAACAAAGACACTACATGGTATTCCTACAAATCTAAACAGTGAGGTTACTAGATTAAAAGTAACCACTTTGATAAACACATTTTTTTGTCCCCTTTGTTCTGTCCCGTACCTGGTGTCCTAGAACCATGTAGAAAAAGCCCAACTGCTGCCAGAGGAAGTCAGTGATGACACTGCATCCAAGGTTCGGGGGTTTTGCGTTCTGCATCAGATGGCCCACGCCTCACAAAAAGAACCTCCCATCTCCTGCCTGTTGGATGCCTCATGTGCAGAAAGTTTTCAGTGTGAAACGCTTAACTGCAGGTAAGCCACTTCTTGCTGCAGAGGAATGGAGGGGTGAAAGTCTACTAATGCACAGACGTGGGAAGGATCCTGTAGCTTCAGAGGCCATGTATCATTTGAGCTGCTAGAGACGTTATACACGACATCTGCCCAAAGTTCCTCGAGGGGGAAATCCAGAAAGCTACACCCACTTCTGTAAGTCAGTGGCGGAAGAGAGGTTGCTGAGAAACCGTGAGGTGCTAAGGCTGTCCTGGCTAAATGGCCTTTTTAAGAAAATAGTTAAGGAAAAAGACCTGACCTACAGGGTACCGGTGGAAATTGGACTACTGTTGGTCGAAGACAAAGAAGGAGAGGAGGAAGGTGTGTAGTTAAGGAAAAAGAAGGTTTTGACATTTCATCTTACAAAGATTTATCCTTAAAAGCCAGACTTCAAAAGTCCTCAAGAAATTATTTCTAGGATAATTAGGAGAAGAAGTGTGTGATGCGCTGATTGGTCTACATTGCTTCTCTGGCTGTGACACAGTGAGTTAGAAGACAGTCAGGAAACTCCTGTCTAATCGTGAGCGCTGTGCTACATTCAGAAAAATGGGCCCAGCTTTCACCGTACCAGCAGAGTGCTACGAGGCGGTGGAAGCATTCACATGCAAGCTCTATGATCAGACGGGTATAACAGATGTCAGCGAGGCAAGGTGGCAAGTGTTCAAATCGGGGAAATGTTTGGAGAGAAGTCCTCCTCCAAATAAGGACTCGCTTCACCTTCACATTCAGCGAGCAAACTACCAGGCTGCTATACACAGGTACAGAACCTAGGAACAGAAATAAAATAACTAATTAGTACTGTAAGAACTGAAGCGATACCAAGAATTCCAATGTTACTCAGGGATGGGCAAAAATACATCAAAATGTATTTTGAAATAAGATACAAAATACTCAAGCTGTAAAATGTATATAAATAAAAATACAAGTTACAGCAACCATGACATGTATCAAAATAAACAGTATTTTGTATTTTAAAAATACTAAAATATGTTTCCAAAGTGACATTTGATCATAATTGACAGCTCTTCGCTGCTTAAAAAGACGTTACAAATCTGCTTTGAGAAGCACTGTATCATGGTTGCAAACTAGATGACTGTGGCCATGTCAAGAAACATACACCAAATGTTTTGTCGTCCAATCAAAGAGAGCGACACAAATCTTCAATGCCTGCATGGTTATGCTGCCCAAGCAGACACAGATTTTGTCAATTTCACATCCATTTTTTGTGGAGCAACTCTTGTTGCCTGAACCTGCCTGAATCAGAGAAAACTCCCTGTTTTGGGTCAATTATTTTCTGCGTTTTTAAAATACTCAACACTGTACTATTTTGATACACATTACTTAGCCATTTTGATGAGGCCCATCAAATACAAATTCCAAAAATACTATTTTGTATTTCAAATACATATTTGACATGCATGTATCAGAAATACTGTCCATGTCTGACTGACCTTATACTGGAATATATACCAAAATACTTCCTATACCTCTGTTCTACAGGAGAAGTTTGCAAAACCTGCCAGACATACGTCCCCCAATGCAGCATGGACGGAGGATCGAGGGGGGAATTCAATGCAGTTCATTGGATGACTCTTCCACCGGCACCAAAAAGTGTCTTGGAGTTTGTGCATTGCCAGTGCAAAGCATTACAATGTGTGTGTGTGTGTGGGGGGGGAAACTGCACATGCAGAAAGCACCAGCTGCCATGCACAGACATGTGTCTATGTAGGAACTGCTCCAATGCTGTCTGAGGACGCAGCACAGCCTAAGTGCATCTTTAAATAACATGACAGTGATAAAAGTTAATCTGGTTCAAGTTCATTTTTGTCTGGTGTTGTTAATTCACTAAATAGCCATAGTTAGCCATTGATAATCAAACCCTAGGGGGGCTCCAAACAGTTTCAGGGAAAGGATCAATGGAAGTGAAACAATATTACATTACTTTTTGCATTAGTTATCAAAAGGAGATCACACAGAATAGCCTACATGTGTGAAAGTTCACAGATACAGTAGTTTTGGGGAACTGCCCCCCCAATCAGTCAGAAAGCCAGACGCTAATAAATGCCTTAGGACAGATCTTTGTTTATAACTATTTGGTGTAGTAATTGGAGCAGGGAGATGTCTAAAACAGGCAGGACAAGGTGTAACTTACTCCTGGAGGTGTTTGGGAAACACTGCAGTACATAAGCTTCACTTCAAATAAGATCATTTCGTACAGCTAGTCTACACGGAAGGGGCTGAGCAATGGGAAAAAACTTGAAATCTTAATTTTAACTTCTTCTGGAACAACAAAAAAAAAAAACAACTTCCGCGTCACAGTCAACATTTTAAGACAAATGCAAACATGCCCTTGCTAAACTCTTTACAACAATAAAGCCAAACGCAGTTAAATAAATAATTAGCTAAAAAGCTAACGTTAATCACGCCCTTCTCAGTTACTTCAGGTGCTAACCCTAGCCAACTGGCCCCCGTGTGTAGCATTGGGGACTTTGCTTACATTAGTTGTAAAAATACTGATAGCGGAAGCTATTTTGACAGCGAACATATGCCAAGACCCGAGCATTCAGACTTTTTACAGTGTTTCGGATAATGTTACGTGCCGTTTCCACGACGTGCGGTGCAGCCGTGCACTGTGGCCATGGCAACGGAGAAGTTACGTCCTTTCGGAGACGAAAAAGAGAAAGTTGGCATCCGGGTCTTCGGGCGCCGGTTCAAATAATGACGTGATTGGCCAGCTTAAGTTGACAAGGCAACAACGCGAACTTTGATTGGTTCTTACTCCGGCTAACGCTTCGTGGTTAGCTAGCGAGATTATATCTACGTTATATTTTTAATGTGTAACAATTGAAGCTGGAAACGAGCAGAAATGTGCTCAACAACGAGTTATATAGCCAGTTGTAAAAAAATGAACCAGTTCCCAATCGAAAGCTAGAGGAGAAAAACAGACTTGGCCCACAGCCTATAGTCACAAAGATAGCCTTCTCTTCAGGTCCCTTCACTTAGCTAGCCAGTGAGTTAGCCGTTCTTTGTTAAATATTCAGAGCAGTTATTCCGACTCCACCGTCAGTGGCAGCATTTCAGGCGGGAAATTTGAAATCATTCAGTCTACATGACGTGAATTAGCGGCAGCGTTAAGCAGCTAACACTGCCTGCAGACAAGCCAGCAGCGGCCACTGGCTAACGTAAATGAATGCTGTATTATTCACTGTTGAGTAATCTGATTGACTGAGGCTACGTTTGGGCGGCTGTGGCTTGCAATGTGGCTTCCAATCGGAAGGTCGGCGGTTCGATCCCGGCCTCCCCCAGCCCACGTGCCCCGTTGACCGTTTTGTTTTTATCCCAGAAAACGATTATTTCTAAAAACTCCGGCCAAAGTGGAGATTTCGGAAAACACCGGTCATGTGTTGCCGTGTCAACTGGGAGAAACGGGTTTTAGCTTCTCAAACGTCACATTACGCGCCAGAAAATGCTTACGCCATGTGAGCGCCCTATGTTTAGAGTTTGTTTGATCATGGATGCTGTTAAGGTGGTGCTTATTTTTACTTCTGTGGCCTGTTTGCATTTGCAAACACAAGTGCTGTACTATGTCTGTTGTTTTGAAAGGAACAGGAAGTCGCTCGTGCTATTCGTTGTTGTTGATTTTGAGGATTCTGATTGGCTTGCATGGCTTTATCCTTCTCCCTACGCTGCCGCCCATAGGTTTGGCACAGTTATGATGGCGCTCGACGGCGTATTTATGCGGGTTGATGGAAACAACACATTTTTTGAAAACGATGTTGTGTTCACAATGTTGTTTTTGACAACGGAGGGGGGGAAATATTTTTCTAAATACCCGGCTATGTGTAAATGTGGCCTAAATGTAAAACCTATATAAGTGAACAGCTCGATTGTGGTCTCAGCCTCGATAACTTGCCCAAGTAGCCGTGATACCCGACTATGCTGCACGATTAAGTCGTTTTTGCGAAAAGAAAAGCTGCAATTTAGTTTTGGCATATTTGCGGCAACCTTCTTTGACTGCCATGTATATTAGATTATTAGAATATAATAGATTAGCCAAAATCATTTGTTTTATTATTATAATTCATATTTGAATGGGCCCTGGCCCGTTACACCTATGAATAGGTGGACCTTGAAGTAGAAAAGGCTGAGAACCCCTGATCTAGCAATTTTACAACAGGGCTTTTATTGACCTCAGCAAGAGAGCATCTATATATAGTGTGTTTTCACGACACGTCATCAACCCGGAAGTCGGCCATATTGGCAATGCTGAACGTAAACAATGCCACTGAACCGAAGTACTTCTGCTGAAAATGGTCAATTATTGTTGTTTTTTAGGCTGTACTAATCGGGAAAAACATTTGAAGTTTTATATACTGCCAAAAGTAGAAACTGTCTGAGGAAAGAAGGTGGCCAAACTGAACCAGGATTTAAAGGCCGACAATCTTAACAAATTTTGTAGTGTAATAGTATACTCTCATATTGATATTACATTGTTGTTTGTTATTTCTTGGCTAAAAGTCAGATTCTAATCTCATTTCTTAACCTTCTCCAATAGTGCAAGACTTGCATATTTTCTGTAAAATGTTATTGAAACTTAGTTAATGGTGCTATATTTATTATTACCGTATTCTAGGTAAAATATCTGACCCGAATACAGACTGGGTGCTGAGGACTCACTAACGTCACGCTACAAATGTCGTGTAAATCGAACCTAGCAGAAACACAAGGATGCTGCTGCCCATTCTTTGCTTCTTTTTTCACGGTTTAGACAAAATAAATTAGTAGAAATTAGTCCTCAGTGGTGTATTAACTGTGCAATCCATGCTGTTGTTTACATCCGAGTATTTCCAATATGGCCGCGCATCCAAAAAGTGACGTAGGTGCAAACCCTCTATATATATAAATGCTTTAGGCTTCAGGCCTCCCTCATGATTCTACAGTTCTTAGTGATTTGTGTCCTTATGTGACTTTTCCTGCCTAATCTTTTGCTCAAGGATACCTCACCTGTGTGCGTGCCTGCCTGCTCTCATCCACCAGCCATCTCCAGCTAGCCACGCCATTCCCTCTCACTCATCCACCTTACTCCTCTCTCTCCAGCCAGATGTCACCCCAGCTTCCCGAACAATAAATACCCTTTTCAATACAGTCGTCTGATACATCACGACAGAACATGTCGTGGTGATAAAAGTTTGCAATGTGTCCTTTTCTTGGACCAAAATAAACATCTGGACAAATGTCAATGTCAGGTAGACTACAACTTGCATGTGCTTACTTGTGTGGCAAACTGTCTTAAACGTCATTCTAAGAAGCATTTTAAATGTTTTGAAAATCCTTAAATTCGACTTGCTAATGCCTGCAGATGTCCTACCACGATCACATCAAACACGTTATGATATTTAAGATTTAAAATCGGGATGATTACGTCAGTACTTTCCCGAGCGGGACCTCCATAGCCAATGCGAGAGACGAGTCTACAAGGGGACGGTGACGCTGACGGTGTTGCCAGGCAACGGTAAACATTCCAGCCCTTGAGGCTAACGTTAGCTAGCATACTAGCTACTGTTGCGGTACAGTAAAACTGACAGTTAGAGTCTCACCTCCAAATCTCTCCGAAGACTTGACAGCCCGCGTTGATGGCGTCTCCCCGACCATTTCCTCACACAGACTTGTGTTTCTGATTTGTTTATTCTCAGTGCAAGTCGTGAACGTTACCAAAGTAAGTTGCCGCACCACCTCCGCCTCCATTTTTTGTTTACGTCTGCTTATCGCATGTCCAGGATTTAATTAATTTTTTTATTGGTTGTTGCGTTAAATCGTACCCAGGTACAATGGTGCTATTTTCTGATTGGCTATTGTGTAGCAAATGTCAATGTCAAGTAGACTACAACCTGCATGTGCTTACTTGTGTGGCAAACTGTCTTAAACGTCATTCTAAGAAGCATTTTAAATGTTTTGAAAATCCTTAAATTCGACTTGCTAATGCCTGCAGATGTCCTATTTTAATATGCGGGGTTCCTAATTGAAATGTAGGTCACTGTTTGAAAAACACAAAAATACTCCAAACTGATAATGGTACACTACAGGATGTTCGGGCCGATTCAGCCCTCCCGACAATCGGACGCGACATCTGGTCTGGGACGGGGTCGGGAACGATGTTCGGCCCAGATTATCTGCTACTGTGAGGTGTTTACAGATCCAATGTCAAACCCCCAGATCTGCCTGCAGACAGATCGAGGACCACCACGATCACATCAAACACTTATGATATTTAAGATTTAAAATCGGGATGATTACGTCAGTACTTTCCCGAGCGGGACCTCCATAGCCAATGAGAGAGACGAGTCTACAAGGGGACGGTGACGCTGACGGTGTTGCCAGGCAACGGTAAACATTCCAGCCCTTGAGGCTAACGTTAGCTAGCATACTAGCTACTGTTGCGGTACAGTAAAACTGACAGTTAGAATCTCCCCTCCAAATCTCTCTGAAGACTTGACAGCCCGCGTTGATGGCGTCTCCCCGACCATTTCCTCACACAGACTCGTGTTTCTGCTTTTGTTTCTTCTCAGTGTAAGTTGTGAACGTTACCAAAGCAAGTTGCCGCACCACCTCCGCCTCCATTTTTTGTTTACGTCTGCTTCCTCACGAGATCTCATGTTATCTCATAACCGGTATTTTTATTTTTTGTATTGGTTGTTGCGTTAAATCGTACCCAGATACAATGGTGCTATTTTCTGATTGGCTATTGTGTTGCCTCTTTCTTTTCTTTGATTGGCTGATAAGCGGCAGGCGGGAGACGCGCTCGATTCCTGCCCGGTTTCCTGGGAGAAACAACAAAACGGCAGGGCGCCGGGAGATGGCAGGTATGACCACTGGGGTTTTTAACAGCATGTACAATGTACTGTAATCTTTGATTGGTTTAAAATGTAAACATTTACCTCATTTCATATAGTGTAAGGATGACTGAAATGTCTTTTTTCAGTACACTCCTAGAATTAGGAGAGCCTCAACAAACCTCTTGCATGGGGGTTTCCTGGAGAAACCTTTAACAGCTTAATACTGGAGGAAGCTTTAATAACTCGAAAGTGATTAATGAGGTTATAGAAAGCCTTCCTTCTGTAACAATGAAACAGAATACTAGCCATTTTATAATAATTCTTTCTCAAAATCATTCTGGAAAGATATAGTCTTACTTATCTTTAGCTAGCTACTGATATTCAAGTGTCTCAGCGAAAGAAAGAAAGAAAAAACACGTTTCAGTGATCTCTTGAAACTATGAAAAGGGCCTGTAAGGCAGATTTCTGATTAAAAACGACTCCTGACCTTAACCACAGTGCTGAGCGTGTCACATATATATCCACAAAAATGTGGCATTGAGGCAGATTGACGAGCCGCCCCATAGTCAAAGTCCCATGTGTCTTCTTCTTCTTCTTCTTTTCCTTTCGGCTGCTCCCTTTCAGGGGTCGCCACAGCGAATCATGCGCCTCCATCTAACCCTGTCCTCTGCATCCTCTTCACTCACACCAATTAACTTCATGTCCTCTCTCACTACATCCATAAATCTCCTCTTTGGTCTTCCTCTAGACCTCCTGCCTGGCAGCTCCAACCTCAGCATCCTTCTACCAATATATTCACAGTCTCTCCTCTGAACGTGTCAAAACCACCTCAATCTGGCCTCTAACATGAGCTGTCCCTCTGATGTACTCGTTCCTGATCCTGTCCATCCTCGTCACTCCCAAAGAGAACCTCAACATCTTAAGCTCTGCCACCTCCAGCTCTGCCTCTTGTCTTTTCTTCAGTGCCACTGTCTCTAAGCTGTACATCGCTGGTCTCACCACCGTCTTCAACACCTTTCCTTTCATTCTTGCTGATACTCTTTTGTCACACAACACACCTGACACTTTTCTCCACCCGTTCCAACCTGCTTGCACTCGCCTCTTCACCTCTTTTCCACAGTCTCCATTGCTCTGGACTGTTGACCCTAAGTACTTAAAGTCCTGCACCTTCTTCACCTCTGCTCCCTGTAACCTCACCGTTCCACCTGGGTCCCTCTCATTGACACACATGTATTCTGTCTCACTACAAATCACAATGTCATCCGCAAACATCATAGACCATGGAGATTCCTGTCTAACCTCATCTGTCAGCCTGTCCATCACCAGAGCAAACAAGAAGGGGCTCAGAGCCGATCCTTGATGCAGACCCAGCTCCACCTTGAACTCCTCTGTCGCACCTACAGCACACCTCACCACGGTCTTACAGCTCTCATACATGTCCTGCACGACTCTAACATACTTCTCTGCCACTCCAGACTTCCTCATGCAATACCACAGCTCCTCTCTCGGCACCCTGTCATACGCTTTCTCTAATTCTACAATGACACAATGCAACCCCCTGTGACCTTCTCTGTACTTCTCCATCAACATCCTCAAAGCAAACACTGCATCTGTTTTGCTCTTTCTAGGCATGAAACCATATTGCTGCTCACAAATGCTCACCTGTGCCCTTAGCCTAGCTTCCACTACTCTTTCCCACAACTTCATTGTATTACTCATCAGCTTCATCGTATGCTTCTCCCTCCGCTCTCATAGGTCACCCTATGTTCCTGCCTCTTCTGGAAGAAAGTGTTCACTACAGCCATTTCCATCCTCTTTGCAAAGTCTACCACCATCTGTCCTTCTGCGTTCCTGTCCTGAAGACCAAACCTGCCCATCACATTCTCATCACCTCTGTTGCCTTCACCTACATGCCCGTTGAAATCTGCACCAATCACCACTCTCTCACCTCTGGGGATGCTCTGCATCACTTCATCTAACTCACTCCAGAATTTCTCCTTCTCTTCTAACTCACATCCTACCTGTGGGGCATAACCACTCACAACATTGAACATCACCCCTTCAACTTCCAGCTTCAGGCTCATCAACCTGTCTGACACTCTTTTCACCTCAAGAACATTCCTCACAAACTCCTCTTTCAGGATATCTCCTACTCCGTTTCTCTTCCTATCCGACCCATGGTAGAACAACTTGAACCCTGCTCCTAAGCTTCTAGCCTTGCTACCTTTCCACCTGGTCTCCTGGACACACAGTATGTCCACCTTCCTTCTCTGCATCATGTCAATCAACTCTCTAGCCTTCCCCGTCATAGTCCCAACGTTCAAAGTCCCTACTGTCAGTCCGACATTCTTAGCTTTCCTCTTCTCTCTCTGCCTACGAACACACCTTCCTCCTCTCCTTCTTTGTCTTCGACCAACAGTAGTCCAATTTCCACCGGTACCCTGTAGGTCAACAGCACCGGTGGCGGTCGTTGTTAACCCGGGCCCCGACCGATCCGGTATGGACGTCATTGTCGTGATTCGCCTTTTTTTTAATTTGGCATGTGTTTTACGTCGGCTGCCCTTCCTGACACAACCCTCTGCATTTATCCAGACTTGGGACTGGCACATGAAGACACTGGCTTGTGCCCCCCTGCGGTTGCATTTAAGTTCTTTATTATTTTCATTAAATTTTTTATTTTTTTTCCAATTGTTAATTAAAATTTATTATTATTATTATTATTATTATTGTAAGAACTTTTGATATTTTTTTAATTAATTAATTTTTAATTTAGATTTTTGCCAATTAACCTAACTTTCATGTTTTTAGATTGTGGGAGGAAACCGGAGTACCCGGAGGAAACCCACACACGTGAAGGACATATCACCTTCACACAGAAAGGTCTGGCCTGAACCAGAACCTGTCTGTGAGGCATCAGTGCTAACCACTAACGCCCCGTGTCCGAAGAAGAATTAGAGGGGGGAGAAGAAAGTTGGGGAATAGAAAGGGGATGTAGGGAAAGGGGAGGGAAAGGGGATGTAGAGAAATAAGGAGAAATAGGGAGAAATGGGGAACAGAAATTTTGTAGCTCAAGTCTTCTGAAGCTCCAGCTTGTTGTATTCCAGGCGCTGATTAATGGACCTGGTTCGTATGCTGGCAAATCAGTTGGGGGAATCCTTCACACCAGCAGGAGGGCAACGTCGTCATAATGCTACTCACTTAATGGAAATGGGTGGGAGGAGGGTCGGCTTCAAATCAAACCTCCTGTGCTCTTTGTGAGTGTATCTATTGGGGTAGTTGGACCCCTCCATGACATCAGTAGGGCCACCAGTTTTCTCCTTTGATGCTAAGGTGTTTCTAGACTTTGGCTGGAATCTTTTAGAAAAAGGTGGGAAGAGAGTAAGGGGCTTGAGATCTCCCTTACCTGCATTTTCAAAAACAATGTCCAGCTTTTTGCATTCTAAGTTCTGCCTGGGGGAGTGGGTTTGAGCAATGCCAGATCTGGGCAAATATTCCCCTATAGCAGGGGTGCAACGAAGTCCTGTGGCTGTTTTCCTGGAATCCAAAGTGTCTCTAGACTTGGACTTGTCTTTAGTGGAAATGGGTGGGAGGCAGGTCGGCTTCAGATTGACCGCACTGGTTTGCTCGTTGTTCAGTTGCAGCTTGGTGCGATCCAAAACCTTTTTCGTGGTCTGGGTTTGAGCATTGCAGATACTGGGGAATGATTCACCCGTACCTCTTGAACAGTAGCGGGACCCCTCAACACCGACAGTCGAACTATGCTGTAGTCCCTTTTCAGCTACAGTGTCTGTGGACTTTTGCTTGGGTGCTCTGGAAATTGGTGGCAGGCGGATGGGCTCCATATCAACCATGCTGAGCTGCAGGCTGTTGTGTTGCAGATGCCGTTTTAGAATACGGGTCTGGTCAATGGCAAATATGGGCGTTTTTTCTACTGTGTTTTTACACATGTAGTCAGGCTGCTCCCCATCAAAACCCACACCGTGCCCACCTGGGCTTGCAGGAACATTTCGTTGACTCTCTGCAGCCTTGCGAAGTTTGCGTTGAACATAGTGCTGGAGTTGTTTCTCTCTCTCAGCAATCTGTTTTGCATTCCGCAGTGCAACGTCCTCCTTTTTCATCTGATCAGCGCGCTTTTCAGCTATCAGGGTGGCATTGAAGGCTTGACACTTGATGTTATTTTCACGCTCCCTCTTAGCCTTTCGTGTTTCTTCTTCATGAAACAACCTGTCAGATTGTTTCTGGACCTCTAACAAGGCCAGGTCGCTCTGTTTCTCTGCATTCTCCTTCTGCTTTTTCATCAGAATTTGTGCTTCTCTGTGAGCAGAAACAGACTTGAGCGTTGCAGCTCTCTTCTCCTCCTTGTCCTTCTGCTGCTTTGCCACTTTAGCGTCTCGTTCAGCCACTTCCTTAGAAAATAGTGCGTCCTCCCTCTGAGTTCGAGAATCAACCTGCTTCTTCGCTGTGACTCCCAATCTTTCTGCCACAATTTCAGGTCGTTTCTGGCGCTCTCTGAACTTTGCTGCTCGGTCCTGTTTTCTTTGTTCTAGTTTTTCTTCATAGTCAAACTGAACACGTTTTCTTTCTTTCTCCTCCGTTTCCAGTTTCTGTGCCTCCCTTGCTCTGAGGGCTTCTCTACTGGAGATATCCTCCCGTCGGTATTTCAAATTCCTTTTCTTTGACTCCAGTTTAATATCTGCCTCATGTTTCAGGTCCTGTTCATGCAATTTAGCAAGGCCTCGGAGTCTCTGTCTTTCTGCCTTCTCCTGCTGTCGCTCTTCCTCTCTCAGCTGTTTGTTCTTCTTCATTTGCTGAATATGATGGTCTGCCAGTGCCTGGTTGGAACGCTGTCTCTGACGAGCTTTCTCCTGCTCTTGTCTCAGAGCATCTTTCTGTCTGCACCTCATCTCCTCTTCAGACTGCCTTTCCAGCTCTTTAGCAGTTCTCCGTTTTTCTCTGTTAAATTCCATTATTGCCTCATTTTCCTTATGCACATTTATTGTTAGGAGTGCATTGTTGAATTGACGGATGGAACCATAATGGTGAAACCTCGAATTATTGACTCTGTCAATCGCAGCCTGCCTGGTGCCCACTTTGGGCTTGGGCGGGTTCAGTGAAGACTGGATTCTGTCCCAGTCAGGGCTGGAGAAAACGTCTTCTTCTGGTGCTGCCATTTCAGTTGGTTGTTGGTTGTCCAAGTTAATATTGTGCCCGGGTTGAGTTATTATTATACCTGGGTTGAGTTAATATTGTGCCTTGGTTCGGTTGAGTTGTGTTGCTCAAAGTCTTTCTCTCAAGTGAAATTGTGTTCTTTGTCTGTGAGCTGTTTAAGTAAAGCTGCAGGTGACATTGTGACATCATGACATTCCGTGTCACTGCCTTTGATGTCTGTGAAGAGGACGTGAACATTCTAAAGGCATTATTTGAATCCCATTGCTAGGCCCCTCCCCTCTTAGTTACTGTTGCTATGCATGTGAAGCCTTTTTGGTCTCTTTCTGTTCTTGTTCCCTGTCCTGATAGTAAAATATGATATTTTTAAGAGAATTGAGGGGGGAAATGAAATAAATACGTGAATAAGAATAAGTGTGCTTCCAGTACAACTGACGAGAGGATTCTCACTGACAATCCAGGGATGTCACACAGTCAGTCAGTCATTTTCTACCGCTTGTTCCCGTTCGGGGTCGCGGGTGTCTGGAGCCTATCCCAGTGGCTTCGGGCCTTAGGCGGGGTACAACCTGGACAGTGGCCAACTCGTCGCAGGGCTGACACAGAGACAGACAACCATTCACGCACAAATTTTCCACTAGGGACAATTTTAGAGTCACCAATTAACCTAATGCATGTCTTTGGTGGGAGGAAACCGGAGAACCCGGAGAAAAAACATGGTTACACGGGGAGGACAAGCAGACTCCACCCAAGGAGGTCGTGGATCTCACGATCTCCTTATTGGGAGGCAGGGGCGCTAACCGCTCTGCCACCGTGCACCCTGTCACACAGTTAAAATACCATATTCAAGAAAGTATCTCCTACCTCTTTTATTATCTGAATTTTTGAAAAGTGCCCACATCTGTCCGAAAAATTCGGAAAATTGGCTCACTCTTTGAAGCCGACGAGGAATTTTGCACCTGGGCTCAGTCAGCGTGAGAAAGACTCTGACAGATACTGTAAATGGGACATTCTGCGAAGGGGCTTGCGTAGACACAAACTAGGAAACCGGAAAATCCTATGCGAGGTTAAGGCCACATTTACACACAGCCGGGTATTTAGAGAAACGAATATTTCCCCCCCTCCGTTTTCAAAAATAACATTGTGCACACAACATTGTTTTCAAAAAAGTTGTCGTTTCCATCAACCCACATAAATACGCCGTCGAGTGCCATCATAACTGTGCCAAACCTATGGGCGGCAGCGTAGGGAGAAGGATAAAGCCATGCAAGTCAATCAGAATCCTCAAAATCGACAACAACGAATAGCACGAGCGACTTCCTGTTCCAAAACCGGCGACATCGACGTTGGCAGGCAATGTACCGGTGTCTTGGAAGGGAAAGCTGCTGTAAAAATGCAGACCTTCGTGTACTTCTTCGCCTCTGCTCCTCGATATAGTCCAGCAGTTGTGTTTGCAAATGCAAACAAGACAAACGCGTTTGCACAAAAGTAAAAATGAGTACCACCTTAACAGCATCCATGATCAAAAAAAACTCTAAACATAGGGCGCTCACATGACGTAAGCATTTTCTGAAATCTCCACTTTGGCCGGAGTTTTTAGAAATAATCGTTTTCTGGGAATAAAACGGTGTTTTCAAGTAAATGAGAGGCCAAAACGCAGGGAAATATCTGCGTTTTCCCATCGTGTAAACGGGGCCTTAATGTCCCTATGCCAACCTAATATTGATAAACTAAATGTCATGGTTTTGAGTTCTTGTTTTATTTTGTTCTGTCTGGGTTTTGCCTTCAGGTGTGTTAGTTCCTGTTTTATTTTGTAATTTGTCTGTTCCCGATTATTTTCACCTGTGTCTCGTTGGCTCCCCTTCCCCAGTGTATTTAGTCTGGCTGTTTCCCCGTCTCTGTGTCAGTTCGTCGTATGTATGTTGGTTTTGTCCGCGTTTTTGGATCATGCCTACTTCATTTGGTTTGCCTGACTGCCATGAACCTTTAAATAAATGCCACCCCTGACACAGAAAGCCTAATTAAGTACAATAATTCAAGTAAAATGACTTAAAAATACTCTATTACAAGGGAATTTATTGATCATTATACAACACAAGGTTGTAATACGAAATTAAGTTAGTATTCCTTCACGCTACACACTATACAATGTATATATTCTACAGTTATACACACATATGCACCCTGGAAATAATTCAGTGCATTTTATTAGGGCTGGACCAGAATATTCGAATATTCGTTCGGTGGGTTGGTATTCGACTTTCAATTTCGGGATTCGAATATTCGTTTAAAAAAATTAAAAAATAAAATTGTATGTTTAAATCTGGCGAAATACAATACTCCGCTTTTAATAGGATGGGACAGGGACAGAAGGAAGGTAACATCCTTGTACTTATACTTAAAAAATATATTTGCTTTAGCCAACTAAAGTGTTCCTGCTGCTGGAGTATATTCTCTGTAGAGCCACACCTGCGTGTGTTTGTGGACAGAAGTGCCTGCGCTTGTATTTTGGGTTAAGCTGCGTTGCTTCACACTTTGGAAAATAGAATGATAGAAACTAAATGTATTAGTCTTTTTACCCCGTATTATCAATCTTAATGAATCTACTGCAAAATATAGTAGCTTGTTAAAAGTCAAACGGGAGATTTTAGCGGTAAGTCACGTGTCCCAGTGAACTCGCCCAGACGTAAACATCATGTGTCATGATTCAGTTCATCTGGAGGAGAAGACAACATGCCGAAGACCTCCGCTGTGTGGGAGCACTTTAGATTGAGCGAGGACAAGACAAAGGCAGTGTGCAAAATATGCGATTTGAAACTGGCCGAGCACAACAGCACAACATGTTTGAAAAATCCCCTGAGCTCCGTCAGTAATACGCCGCAACGTTAGATAGCCTCAGATATTGTTATTGTTATATTAGGGGCGGCCGTGGCTTGGTGGCAGAACGGTTACCTGCTAATCGGAAGGTCAGCGGTTCGATCCCCCAGCCATGCGTCGACGTGTCCTTGAGCAAGATACTGAACCCCAAAATGCTCCCGAAGCTGCGCCTTCGGTTTGTGGATGTTCTCATGTGTAAGTCGCTTTGGATAAAAGCGTCTGCTAAATGACTAAATGTTAATATTGTTGGCATATACATCCGCCATGTTAGTCAGTCATTTTACACGTGATAAAAATGTGCTCTTAATTTGCTTGGAAAATACTTGACCTGTGGGTTGTTTTTGTGTCCGTTCTCAGAGTATACAAGTCCTGTTCTGTAGTTTATTAAGTTTATTAATTCTGATGTGTGTCGCGTCCCCCCCTCCCGAAGCTTTGAATATTCGTTGTTGATTGCTACCGAAGCTTCGAAGCTCAAAAAATGGTATGTGAGGCGCCATTTCTACAAACATGAGATTGTTTAATGGCCTTTATCCAATCACAAGCCACAAACCCAACTCTTTACCTTCAAGCCACAAGTTGCTCGGTACAGAATTTCGTCACCGTTCATGCAATGTTTCTCACGGTGCTTGCCGAGAATCTAGGACACCTACAGCCTACGCTGTATTACATTACTGGTGCATTACTCATACATTCAGGTGGATTAGTGAGTTTGCTTCCTGAACTTAGGTATGCACAGAGAACACAATTCACATATACTGAAAACCACACACACACACACACACACACAAGTGAAATGCTTTTACGTACACAACTGAAAAACTAGTCAAACCTTTTACATGGACTACTAAAATGCTTTCACACATACTAGTTAAATGTGTTCATACACAGCAGAAATGCCCGCGTATAATATTGTGAAATATAACAGCGGGTTTGGTTTCAAATGGAGGAAAATGTTCAGCTGTGTATAAGAGCGTATTTTACTAGTGTGTTGGAAAGCTTTTCAATAAAAGGTTTTAATTTCATTTATCCATAGTGTAATAAATAAATAAATGTGTCAACTCAACAAGTCAGGGGGCGGGTTAAAGCCCCTGATTGGTAAATGAACAGTATTACAGACTCAGCCGGCTCAACCAGTCGATTGAGCTCTCTGTGATTGAGCTACGAGTTTGCACTGTCAAGAGAGGGACAGCCAGGTCAACCAGTGTTACTGTTGCAGCCCTCCATTATATCACCCTGCAGCCTCAGTTGTTGTACTATCTGTGCAAGGATCGTGACTACAGCTTCACTCAGTTCTGTGTCAGTCGGGGCCCATATCGTTCCATATTTGTTCAGCGATGCCCTCAATCTGATCTAACAAGCATAGGAATTGGCATTTGCCTCCGTTCAGCTACAGCCGACATATCTACCATTGTAGCATGCACAATTTCATTAAGATTCGCACCAGATGTTGCCATCGTGAATTAGGCAAAAGCACTCGATTTAAGTTCAACCACCAATCACAGGGCAGAGTCTCCTCCTGACTTTTGATGGATGAAGTCGACAGATTTATTTATTTCACTGCAGCAAGTTACACTATGGATAAATGAAAGTAAAACCTTTTATAGATAAATAAATGCGTTAGTAAATAAATAAGTAAATAAATAACTTAATATACAAATGAATAAATAAATACGCAAATGTGTAAATATATAAATAAATAAATACACAAATAAATGTAACATTTATATATTTAACGTCTCATTCAATTTGTGATTTATTTATTTATGGTGACAACTAAGCACTAAATGACATAAATATTTATTTATGTAAGCATTTCATTATATAATTATTAATGTGTATTTATATATTTAGTTTCGGCCCTTAAAACCCTCCATAAAAATGAAGCAAAGTCTGCGAGCATAACCCCACTTCTACCCCTGCATCCACATGTAGGCTCTCCATTCCCCTAGAGAGGACGTTATCACCACTCCCCCAATCCCTGCTGTGCTGGGCCGCATCTCAACGCTGTGTTCCACACACACGCCATATTCAACACTGAAGGCCCAGCGTGTAGGATTTAGCGGTGAAACTGCAGTTGCAACCGTTTGCACTGCAGCCATTGAATATACCACTCGTGTCATCCTTCCCCTCCCAAGCGTGCAGGAGAAACTACGGTGGCCGCGAAGCTCGCCTAAGCCCTATCTGGAGCCAGCGTTTGGTTAGTATGTTGGCGGGGCAACCTTGCGACCTCCGTGGAAGGGGTCCCGCTCCCTCTGTAGATAAAAACGGCTCATTCTAAGGTCATGAAAACCCAGCGATACCTATTTTCAGGTGATTATAGCCCAATGAAAACATACTTAGAAATATTATATTCCATTTATGCCAATAGCTCCTCCTAAATGTTTCACGCTGGACCTTTAACATAATTAACTCCATGTGAGTTAGATGATGAGAAATCAATGACTGGATAGTTTCACCGCGTTATGCAAAATAACTAGTGTTTAGACAAGTTGAGATCTTTAAACTGTACATTTATTTTCCAAAAGGCTGCATATACATTTGCAAATTCTACTGTACAGAAAACATCCAAAATGTCCATAATTATAGATACAATATACCACAAAGCTGCCCTGGCGTTACCAAACATAGATGTTCAGCACTAGAAAAGCTCTGCAGCCTATTCAATATTATAATCTTAAATACTTTTTCAACTAATACCTTTAAATGTATGTCAGTATGATTAATTGTTATTTTTTTCAACCCCATCTGTACTTTACAACATTCACCATTTACAGTAGTTAAACAAGGCACAAGAATAGTGATATGAAGCCAAAGGCCATGCGTGAAGTAAAAAAGAGCATGAGACCGACCAACTCAGGTGACAGAGGATCGTGGACGCAACAGTGAACTTTTAATCTTATGAAACAGGGTTAGTCTTACACCAAAGCATTATACATAGTGAGAATACGTTTGAGTAAGTGCGTGTCTGATTTTCGACACGTTTATGAGATACAGTAGACATAGCTGAAACACATCCAGGGTGAGGGTGAACGTTGAGAGTGATGGGGGTGTACCGCACAGACAGGATGCTCTCGATGCAACATAAGCCACCGCTACGCGTTACAAAAGCACACATTTCCATTTTTGACACTCTTTGCTTGCAGGGATGAAAAGGCGAATCCAGTTAGTCACAATTAAGGAAACAATCTAAAAAGACTACCCTTCATGTTCTTCACTTACCAGCTTAAATTACACAAAAGATGAATATAATTTGATTGGAAATACATAGAGATGATGCAGAGAAATCAAAGATGGTTCTTTTATCATAGCAGAATGAAACCATTCACATATATCAGGTCAGAAATCCTCAGTGATGTATCACTCCTGATAAACCTCGGAGGGACATATTCATACATTTAGCTCTCTTATCTTAAAAATAGCAGGATTTCAATAAGAATAGAAATGTTGAAGAACATTGTAGACAAGAAATGTGAATTGTAGGCTGAGTTCATTTAGCCGACAGCAAGGATTTTATCTAACTTTATTCATGTTAATTATGTAAATCAATTATTCAAGTCAGCCTTGGTTGCGAGTACCAATTTAAAGATGAGGAAATGGTCACTGAGTTTGTTATAGTGTCCAATAGCGTGCCAAAAGTCCCAGAATTTTCTCGCTCACTGCTTTTGACTCTTCACACAGTAGAGATCGACGTATCAGCAATGAGAGACTCTTTGGAATTTGCGGGCACCATAGAGTCAGGTGTGGATAAAAGCAAAGATCGACTCAACTCGGTGCTACAACAAAATCAAGTGGTGTGTGCAATACAGAATGCAGATTCAAGCCAACGCTTTCATTTATACCACATTAGGCCTACTCATACTGTATGTTTGCACATGGTTCCAGGTATTGTAATTAGTCCTGAATTTAGGTACTGGTGAGATTGGGAAAGGCCACAAGACTCCGCTAGGTTCACTGATGTTTACCACAAAAACCCCCCCACCTTGAGGATTCATAATAAGCATCTGTTTTTCTTATCTTTACTTAAAGTGTGAATAAGCTGGCATCATGCCATAGGCCAGGTTTCCATCCACATGTAGCACAAATCTGAATCGACTTTACAGAACATTTGCGAAATGAATTAAACACAGATGTAATGTAGGTGACGTCACCCGTAGGTTTCTGTGTAAATGTGTAACGTTTCAAATTGGGCGGCTCCGGCCGCCGCCATCTTGGCATTACCAGACTCCGGCTAATCCAAAAATGGGCAAAGAGGTGGAGCTGAGGTGGGCCGAATGAGGCCTGGTTGCTGGGCCACCTGAGAGGGCACCCATCTGTCACTCAAAGCGGCCATGTCCTTAATTATGCGTACCTTTAAGCCTTAATATAGTTCAAACGGGCGAGCTATACAAATATTAGCCGCACTCGCAACTTGTCATGAAGGGAGAAATTAGCTACAGAGACCAAAACAGGCTGTCAACATGTTTATTTCTGCTGTTCTGCAGCATTTTAACATGGGGGTTAACGGGGATCGACTCGCCTCAAGTGGCCATTCGAGGAACTGCCGTTTTTGGCACTTCCGCCTTTGATCAATTTGTATCTCTGCAGACCGGAGCGTTGCCGTCGAATAGTCGTTTTGGCTCAGGAGGGTTCCTAAATGAGTGAAATGACCCAGAAGTATGTAAGCGGCAGCCATAACAAGAGCTGTTCAAGTTCTCTAAATGCCAAGGAAAGGTGCTTCACTGCTTCTTTTCACGTCTTCTTTAGCGTCGGATACAGTGCACCATCCTTTACGGACAGGAAAGGAGATAATGCCGCCCCACAGTTCCTTGCAGCGACAACATTTAAAGCGACGCACCTTTCGGCCGTTCGCGTAAAGCTGACTCGGAGAGAGCGAGAGTGCGCAGATATGGACAGAAGCGTGCACGCTGATATAAAAGCTTCCTTTGATCATGAAGCCTGATGTTCCTCCACAGTTCTGTGGTTTATCAGTGAAGCGTACGAACGACACTGCAGACTGGAGTCTCTGTTAGTGACAGACAGACAGACAGATTATATCCGCTCATCTTTTCTATGAGACGTCTGTGCGCTGCATTATTATAAACTGTGATGGACACTGGTCACGAGTCACACCTCTCGCCAGGCGCTGTCTCTCCCTCTTCATCTCCTTTCAGTTCTCATGATTAGTTCCTGTTGTTGACTGTAGTTGCTGTGGCTGCTCAGCCATACAGTATGATGGCGTTCAAAGTTTAGGCTACTGCCTGCTGTAGTGTAAAACGTTCTCACATCGTTGCTAAAACACAATTAGATTTAAGTTAACCTGGCCCGTTCAAATGATTAAAAAAAACCATGAATATCGCGCACCATTTAGTATGATGTCATTACATAGACTGACCTTCTGTCAGCTTGCCCAGCGCCCGACTGACCTCCAGCGTCCCTGCCTGCATTGCTTTTTTTTTTTATTCCCATGTTAATGATGTTATGTTTTCCCCGGGTTGTCCACGTTTGCCTCGCCTGCATGAAACAACAGGGTATAACGCACCGAGCGAAATACGATACGGTTTTTGGAGTCCATCTTCGGAACACTAGTTTCACCATGGCAGAGCCACGTCAGTAACATCCGCCGTCGCATAGCTGCGCTGCGTAGTGTGAGTGCAGTGGGATTCCCTCAGCACCGTGGCCGTCTTTTCCTAAGTCCGTATGAATTCTCCTTCACATCTTTCCTTGACCTCGTGACATTTTCCTTGGGGGTCAAGGAAACGTGTTCAGGAAAATACATAGGAGGGACTTTTCGACCGCAGCTCGGAGACTTTGAGGGGGCAATCTTTTTTTTTTATTTGGCCAATCAGAGGCTTACAAGCCATTGTCAGTCAAAAACTAATTTCACCAATACGCCACCTGAACCAGTTGTCGAGCACTTTTTAATTCAGCGAGTCGCTTCACAGTATTCTAAGGGGGGTGGGGCAGAAACAACTCCTGCTCAATCCATCGTTGGTTTTGTATGGATAACGTTTCTACTAGCTAGCGCGCTGGCTAACCCTGTCTGCTTATGACTCTTTGATCATAACAGAATATAGTAACTTTCACCATTTTAGAAAGGCCACCGCAAGAAAACGTGTTCTTTCTTTAGATTATCAAACAAGCAATGGATCATATACGTTTCTTCCTGGCTTCTGGCATTAGCTAGTGAGCCTTAATTTTCCCAGGATCGTCCCCCGGTGGGCGGACAGGGGTCCAACTGCAGTTCTCCCTCCTGAGGCCCCTAGTTCTGTGAGCCAATGGGGTATGAGCATGCATCGTAGGGTAGGCTACGTAAACTTTCACGTATTTCACCTTAGCAGCCCACCAAAATCTATTTCTGGACAAATTTGAGATGAGCAATGAGCGACCCACTTGCACTCGTACTAGATCCACAAGGCCTGAGTAAAAAGTTGTTCTGACTTCCCAAAAGAGGTTAGCGAGTTAACTAACATTAGCTTGCACTTTACTGCGTACAGCCTGTGGTAGCTCATTCGCTGCCAGCGTCTAGCTGTCCAACAAATGCTGTTCTAATAAACGAACGACATGTGATTTCTAAAACGAGAGGTGGTTATAGTTACTATATTCTATTATGATCAAAAGTAGTCTAGTAGTAGACTACTAGTTTAATGTTGATTAAAAAAGCTTTGCTGTCTGTTGATACTTTGAGAAACAAGCTACGTTTGGCTTATTTGGCCAGATTGGCCAGACAAATGGTCGCCGCTTGGAGATGACGTAATTAAAGAGCGCCAACGGTGGAAAACAATGAGGTAAACCTGATGGTGGTGACGATGTTATGGAAGTATACTATTATGCTTGTTTCATGTTTTCATTTGGGGGAAGGTTACAGTCTCAGATCTGATGATTTTGTCTGCGGCTCCTTTTAGTCTCTTCATTGGAGCGGAAGCTTCAGTGGACGTACGATGTCCATCATGATTTATGTTTCCGTTTCACTTTGTCGCATTTCTCTTTTATCGACATGTGTCAACTCTTCATACCTGCCAGCACTCCCGTTTTTCTTGGCTTTCGCCTGTATTCCAAGGCCAGCTCCCGTCACCCTCCCGTTTTGTTGATTCTTCCGGGAGACATGGCCTTAAAACTTTATTATGAACGCAGATCCACGTTTTGGATGTCTGTCTGACGTCGGCCAAGTTGCCACATTGTCTAGCCAACACGACCTACATACAGTTTCACCCATGTGTTACCGCAACCTGCTTTTTTTTTTTTTTTATTAGTCCAGGTTTGAGATATCTGCCACTGAGGTTTGTGCCTCCACCCCAGGACAATGGAGGTGACTGGAATTTTATTTGTGGTGCCGTCTTCTTCGTGAGAAATAGTCCGTATGAAAACTGTGTGTAACAGAATGTTTCGTGGCTTTTCCAGCGTAAACGGGACATTGTGTCTGGAAAGATATGTCGCTTATGATTTGTTTTCACTGTCATTTTTCAATACTGTGACCACCACAAATGAAGCTCCATTCACCTAGGGTGGTAGGGAGAAATCTCAGAGGAAGATATCTCAACACGTGGGGGAAAATAAAACAACTCTATTTCAGAGGGCACGGTAAGATACCACATAGAGAAGGCTGCATGTTGCTGAATATATTTAATGTAAAAAGGATGAATTAAAATGTTATTTTCAGTTACCTCAATGACGATGAGTGTCCTCGAAAGCTCTTGACTGGTTCAGTTGGGTACAATAACTAAATCAGGGAGGTGTTCAGGTTAAAGCTTTCACGGTTTTCTTAAACTACAGCGGATTTTGTTTAACTTGGTGGCTTCTTCCTTTACGGCGATTCGACACAGAAGGTCACACGGTACTCGAGGCCAACTTTTCATTTCCCATTACCTCAGCGGTTGACACCAAATTTTCTTTGCTGTTTTGATTTCAAGCCTCACATGCCCAGAACACCCTTTCCCTTATGGTTCTCTCCGTGTGATGTGTGTGTGTTGGTGCTTACTTGAACAGATATGCGGCTGCATGTTGTCTTTCTGACACCATCAGCTTTTCCTTTTTTTTTTTTTCTTTTTTTTTGGGTTGAACAATATGCAATCTCCCAGTCCATGTGCACATGACCTCTGTAGCCATGAAATGTCAATGTGTGTGTGTGTGTGCATGTGTGTGTTGGGGGTGAGGGGAAGTGGTGGTGGTGGTGGTGGGGGCAGTCGGGTGTGTCGGGGCCTGATATGAGGTCTATGTGATGGGTGGTAATGGTTGGAAGCGTGGTGATACGACTCAGCGATACGCTCCCTGTGGTGTCAGGAAATGATGTTTTACAGCTTCCTCCTTCTCTATCTCTCGGTGGAGGGAACTGTAATGAACTGTAATGCTACGGTTAGAAATCCCAATCTGTATTTTTCTGTATAACACATGGGAAGTCCCTCTCTGACTGGACTGGTCATTATATATTTTTTAGGATTTTGTGTATAAATGATCTTACAACACTGCTGTCTATCAGAAGTGCCAAACTTCCAATATGCTAGATTTTTTTCTTTAGAGGATGAAAATGGGAGAATTTAAATATACTTGGCTTTGAAAGTTCACAACCACAACATTTAAGCAATCAGCAGCTTCCTTTGAAAAATATAATATCGGACGTCAAAAAAGTAGCTTCTAAGTCCTCATTCATTCGTTGACAGGGATATGGTGTGTGGGGGGGATTGGATCAGGTGTCTCTGAATTGACGCCACAATTGTATCACCTTATTTGCATATAAGAGCTTCTATGCAAATATGTCCAGCTGCCGTGTGGACCACTGGGAAAAGGAGGGGAGATGGCCGGGACAGTCCCGGGGGCGGGGGGCGTGGGGA
>CM022476.1:27527597-27575213 GCA_011952105.1 Coreoperca whiteheadi
GAACGTTGGGACTATGACAGGGAAGGCTAGAGAGTTGATTGACATGATGCAGAGAAGGAAGGTGGACATACTGTGTGTCCAGGAGACCAGGTGGAAAGGTAGCAAGGCTAGAAGCTTAGGAGCAGGGTTCAAGTTGTTCTACCATGGGTCGGATAGGAAGAGAAACGGAGTAGGAGTTATCCTGAAAGAGGAGTTTGTGAGGAATGTTCTTGAGGTGAAAAGAGTGTCAGACAGGTTGATGAGCCTGAAGCTGGAAATTGAAGGGGTGATGTTCAATGTTGTGAGTGGTTATGACCCACAGGTAGGATGTGAGTTAGAAGAGAAGGAGAAATTCTGGAGTGAGTTAGATGAAGTGATGCAGAGCATCCCCAGAGGTGAGAGAGTGGTGATTGGTGCAGATTTCAACGGGCATGTAGGTGAAGGGAACAGAGGTGATGAGAATGTGATGGGCAGGTTTGGTCTTCAGGACAGGAACGCAGAAGGACAGATGGTGGTAGACTTTGCAAAGAGGATGGAAATGGCTGTAGAGAACACTTTCTTCCAGAAGAAGCAGGAACATAGGGTGACATATAAGAGCGGAGGGAGAAGCACTCAGGTGGACTACATCTTGTGTAGACGTTGTAATCTGAAAGAGACCAGTGACTGTAAAGTAGTGGTAGGGGAGAGTGTAGCCAGACAACACAGGATGCTAGTGTGTAAAATGACTCTGGTGGTGAGGAAGATGAAGAGGACAAAGGCAGAGCAGAGGACGAAGTGGTGGAAGTTGAAAAAGGAAGAATGTTGTTTAGTTTTCAGGGAGGAGCTGAGACAGACTCTGGGTGGTCAGGAAGTGCTCCCAGATGACTGGACCACTACAGCTAATGTGATCAGGGAGACAGGTAGGAGGGTACACGGTGTGTCATCTGGAAAGAGGAAAGTGGACAAGGAGACTTGGTGGTGGAACCAGGAAGTTCAGGAGTGTATACAGAGAAAGAGGGTAGCAAAGAAGAAGTGGGACACTGAGAGGACTGAAGAGAGTAGACAGGAGTACAGGGAGATGCAGCGTAAGGTGAAGGTAGAGGTGGCAAAGGCCAAACAAAGAGCATATGAGGACTTGTATGCTAGGTTGGACACTAAAGAGGGAGAGGCGGATTTGTACAGGTTGGCCAGACAAAGAGACAGAGATGGGAAGGATGTGCAGCAGGTTAGGGTGATTAAAGATAAGGATGGAAATGTATTGACAGGTGGCAGGAGTGTGATGGGAAGATGAAAGAGGTACTTTGAAGAGTTGATGAATGAGGAAAATGAAAGGGAACCAAAAGTAGAAGAGGTGACTGGTGTGGAGCAGGAAGTAGCAAAGATTAGCAAGAGTGAAGTGAGGAGGATGTTGAAGAGGATGAAGAGTGGAAAGGCAGTTGGTCCTGATGACATACCTGTGGAGGTATGGAAGTGTCTAGGAGAGGTGGCAGTAGAGTTTCTGACTAGTTTGTTTAAAAAGATCTTGGAGAGTGAGAGGATGCCCGCGGAATGGAGGAGAAGTGTACTGGTGCCAATTTTTAAGAACAAAGGAGATGTGCAGAGCTGTGGCAACTACAGAGGAATAAAGCTGATGAGTCATACAATGAAGTTGTGGGAAAGAGTAGTGGAAGCTAGGCTAAGGGCAGAGGTGAGCATTTGTGAGCAGCAATATGGTTTCATGCCTAGAAAGAGCACAACAGATGCAGTGTTTGCTTTGAGGATGCTGATGGAGAAGTACAGAGAAGGTCACAGGGAGTTGCATTGTCTCTTTCTAGATTGAGAGAAAGCGTACGACAGGGTGCCGAGAGAGGAGCTGTGGTATTGCATGAGGAAGTCTGGAGTGGCAGAGAAGTATGTTAGAGTGGTGCAGGACATGTATGAGAGCTGTAAGACCGTGGTGAGGTGTGCTGTAGGTGCGACAGAGGAGTTCAAGGTGGAAGTGGGTCTGCATCAAGGATCGGCTCTGAGCCCCTTCTTGTTTGCTCTGGTGATGGACAGGCTGACAGATGAGGTTAGACAGGAATCTCCATGGACTATGATGTTTGCGGATGACATTGTTATTTGTAGTGAGAGCAGGGAGCAGGTGGAGGAGAATCTAGAGAGATGGAGGTCTGCTCTGGAAAACAGAGGAATGAAGCTTAGCCGCAGTGAGACAGAATACATGTGTGTCAATGAGAGGGACCCAGGTGGAACGGTGAGGTTACAGGGAGCAGAGGTGAAGAAGGTGCAGGACTTTAAGTACTTAGGGTCAACGGTTCAGAGCAATGGAGACTGTGGAAAAGAGGTGAAGAGGCGAGTGCAAGCAGGTTGGAACGGGTGGAGAAAAGTGTCAGGTGTGTTGTGTGATAAAAGAATATCAGCAAGAGTGAAAGGAAAGGTGTTGAAGACGGTGGTGAGACCAGCGATGTTGTACAGCTTAGAGACAGTGGCACTGAAGAAAAGACAAGAGGCGGAGCTGGAGGTGGCAGCGCTTAAGATGTTGAGGTTCTCTTTGGGAGTGACGAGGACGGACAGGATCAGGAACGAGTCCATCAGAGGGACAGCTCATGTTAGATGTTTCGAAGATAAAGCCAGAGAGGCCAGATTGAGGTGGTTTGGACACGTTCAGAGGAGAGACTGTGAATATATTGGTAGAAGGATGCTGAGGTTGGAGCTGCCAGGCAGGAGGTCTAGAGGTAGACCAAAGAGGAGATTTATGGATGTAGTGAGAGAGGATATGAAGTTAATTGGTGTGAGTGAAGAGGACGCAGAGGACAGGGTTAGATGGAGGCGCATGATTCGCTGTGGCGACCCCTGAAAGGGAGCAGCCGAAAGGAAAAGAAGAAGAAGAAGAAGAAAACAAGGCCAGTAGTTCTCAAACGGTGGACCCTAAAGGATAAGGATCATGTTAATCTATATCTTCCCATTTAAAGACCAAAACTAACAACGCGTGAGTCCATCTCTCAATACTTTTTTACTGCCCTGTCTGTGGCACTTACAGAAAATCTTTATAACAGGCCACAAATACATTCTTTAATTTAAAAAAACAAAACAAAAAGATACCTCAGTCATTTCCTACAACAGCTGGGCACGGTTAGGTTTTAGCAGACAATCCTCAAACAGGGGGACATAGTGCATTTGTTTGGGACTATTTTCAGCAGTGCATCAATACACTTGCGGGTATTTACCGGCAGCAGACCGGTGTGTGGTGGGATTTACTCAAAACAAAGCATGTGCGTGTGTTCGGGGTAATGAAGGAACGTGTAACCCAGTGCAACAGTGTTGCTCACTGATGTGTCTTTAATAGTTTTGGAGCTCTGCGCCACAGAGGAAGAAGCTGTATCAATTCAGTTAAATTTTATTTAGATAGCCCAGTATCACAATTTGTCTCAAAGGGCTTTACAGTCCGTACAACATACGACACCCTCTGTCCTTAGACCCCCGATTTGAATAAGGAAAAACTACCCCCCCCCCCCAGCCTTTGGTACGCGCACAATACTGTTATTATACTGTTAATAGGATCAGTTCGTTGTTGGTTTGGGTCTTTTCATTGGATATGTTGACAATCAGAAAAAACATAGAATCTCACCAGCTGTAATGGCGGGAATCAGTCAGTGTGCGAAATACATATAAAGGACATTTTTGGAATATATTGTTGTTTCGGACACGATCAAATAATGAAACATTTCAACAAACAAAATAAACTTCACATTTGCTTTCTAGGAGGTCCTACAGGTAGGTGTCAAGTAAGGTAAAAGTAAAGTAACCCCTCGTACTGTATTTCACACACTGGTCCCATTGTCCTAGTCAAAATGGAAATTTTACTATAATTATATCTATTAAAATGTATTCCTAATTAGAGAATGCACTATATAAAAAATGGTTATCCACATGCCCCACAACACTCTAAGCCACAATCCTAAATCAATACTAACTAAAGCCATATGGGTCCTCAGGTCCTCTTCATTTGAACTATTAGAAAATCTACTTATTATATCTGTAACTGACAATTAATTGAACACAAAATGTCTTGGTACAGTTAACCAAAACCATCTGTTTCTACATGTAGGTAAAACAAAACGTGTGACCTTTTAAGACCACTAAAAAACATAATCAAGAATAAATTACCATCACAAAAGATGAGTAATTACTGGCGACCACAGTTTGCTTTGGATTTACATGTTGTGTTGAATCCAGTCGGGGGCAGTGTTTCACTGCCGCTCCTTCGAACTTCACAGGTGAAAAAAAAAACATCAAGGGCTGCAGCCATTGGTCACATCAGGCTCAGTTCAAAGGCGCCCAACTTGGAGAGGAAAGCTTATCTGGATAATTTGGAATCTCAAAGGCCTCAGATACCAGCGTCTCATGGATCATGCACTTAACAGGAGATTATAGCTGCCACAAGCTAAGACCAAACACAGAAGTAAGGACAACAACTGGACTGTGTAAATATGGTGGTTGGTCATATATCAAAGGTTTTATTTTATGGAAAAGGAAGCGTTAGAGATGCATTTGATTTAACGCTATTTTTTGATTTTAAGGACATCGTATAAAAAGCAGAAACCACAATGCACACAATAAGCCACAGCATTCACTAGACAACACGATCACGTACGTGCTGTACAGTTACTGTACTGTTACAGTACAGCGTACAGCGCTGTCTCCCGCTGCTGAGAGAGAACATGGAGAATAAAAGGTACCTCACGACAAGCAGCACATAAAGCCACATTGGGGAGGGTAACAACACTCCCAGGGTTGTTATAATTCCCGTCAGTGTGTGTTCACGGCGAGGCCGTTAAGGAGACAAAAGGCGCACGTATCATGCAATCTCAGAGAGGATGCACATCATACACTCACTGATCTAAGCGCAGTTTCTGGGCTAAGAGTTGCCAGTCCTTGCCCTTGGCATTGGCAGTGTCGAAGGTGGCACAGATCCTCTGGCGGATGGACAAGGGGATTTTGAAGGCCTTGGGCCCCGTCTGGGACGTGATGGTGCAGTCTGTCTGCATAAAAAATGGAACCGACTCCTTTTCGGTCTGGGGGAACAGAACAGAAACAGACTACAATCAGACTGGGGTCAGATAGGATTTGCAAATGTCACCTTGTGCTTCTTTTAACCAACCTTGAGAGCCAGACGGATGGGGTTTACGGGGTCAGGACAATTCAGACAGGTATGTTTAACATTTTAAAACGTCGGTATATAGACTGTAAACAAACGGGACAAAGCTCATGCAGTTAGAGCTGGCATTCTTTTTTAAATTCAAGCAATACCCCACCCCTCTGCAAAAAAATCTTATTATTAAACACTCAACCCTGTGGACCACAAATGTGGCTTTAAATGTTTGGAGTTTGGTCAATTTGGGTGAACAGAGACTGTGATTGGTTAGAAATCATGTCAGTTACAATGGATTCTAACAATGACTGATTGGTTTGCATTAGAATGCCTGCCTCCTCCTCCATTGGTCAGTACCACTTCAACCCACCTCACTCATTGGCTAGCCAGGCACTCAACAGAGTCTGTTATGTATTTGGAGCATACTGTAAATATGAGCATACACACAGACAGCCGAGGCGTGGGTTCACTATCGAGCTCTACTGTCATCAACAAGAACTTCCACAAAAGGAGCAAGCCACAAGCTAGCATGTGTTCGGTGCTCAGGATTCATGGTGGAGTGTTACTTGAAAGCCACATTTCCCATAAATCACGTTGTTTCATGTCTTTATGCTGGCACTGACTTTCAGCCTTCCAGTATCCGCCACTTTGACTCTCTGCGATAGAAGAACAGCGCCCTCTCCCTGCTCGGGTCCCATGTCGCAGTGCAGCAGATGTCCCGGCGTCTCCAGCTCACGGCCGGATGTCGTCTCCTGAAGCTGCTTTTCATTTGTATTTTATTGGCAGACAGCGACTGAAGAAATGCCCAACCAACCTCTAAAGGTATGGCCACGTTACACATCTGTCCTGCACAAATGTGCTCCATCTCCCATTCACTTCACCTGGTGCCTGTACAACCGGCGTTTTCCTGTTCCGGTCCGATCTCCAGCTGGCTCTGGTGGACGCGCGGCTCCCTTTTGTTCCCCTGCGAGCGAGCCGATGTGTGCGGTCGGCCCCGATAGAAACACTGACGCACTGCGTTTGGAAATTTAGTATTACTGTCATTATTCTACTGTGTGCCATCAACCCGTACAGTACATCCCGCTGGCAGACTTCCAACACCATCGCTCTCTCACACTGTTTACTGTCTGTGATCGCCCCGCTCAGTATTTATCTATTACCCGCTGGAACCCTGACATCGCATTCTTTGTCAGGGCTGAGGGCTGGACGGTGTTGTTGAATGGAAGGCTAATGTGGTTGTAACCCCACGGCCCTCAGTCTGCACAAGATCAACACAACGCAAGGTGCTCAACTTAAGAGCTCAGTGCAGTGGCAAACTGGAGTGCAGTTTTACATGTACCTCTGACATTTACAAAAAAAGAAATGAGGCAACAAGCCTAGACCAGACTTTCTGCGTAACATACAAGAGGCAGTCAAATCTGGGTACAAATCTAACGATTTAGATGCATCAAAACCTTTTTTGTCCCTTTCTTCCATCACGGGTCACTTTCGAGTCACGTAACTAACAGTTAGCGTCTCGCATTCATTGAAAGGTCAAGGCCAGAGTTGAGGCTGACTGAACTCTGCGGCGTGAAGTCAAATCTGTGCAATGGAAAGGCCCAAGATAGCACTGTCCCTTTTCATTTCAAATTCTACATTGTCAATGTAGGAAAAAATGTTGAAATTCAACATTTCTCAGTGAGCGCAAGGGGACGTAGCTTGTACTCCAGCGGGCATGTTCCTAAAAGACGCTGTCAGGAAGATATTACTAGCCTAGCTTAGTGCAAGCCATGCTGAGCATATAATCATGACATCCAGCCGGGTAATGTGAGAAAGCGTTTTGGATTCAACACAGATGGGAAGAATTGTGGCTACAGGTAACGTTGTTTGCTGGCTTTGTAAAATGCAACGGCCTTACAGCAACGTTGGCCTTTCGCTCCAGTGAGGCCGCAGAGGCGCTGGAATGAACAGAACAACGTTCATTCTTTCGTTCGGGAAAGGTTATTGTGGGTTGCGTTCGATCCGAACCTTTGGAAAGAGGTGACAGCCCTAACCAGGATAACAATATGCGTGTTTCTATCCACCACTTTCAATGCACATTTTCCAGGTGCGCAACAAAACCTGAGTGGAAACGTCAGAAAATCGTAACGAACCTGAAAAGTTGGTGCATCGATAAAACATGTGCGGACTGATGAGGACACGGCAAATTCTCTAATGAATACATTTGAACAAACACGAATGCCATATTTCCGTCATTTTCCATCGCTTGAGGTTTGACTGGAGCTCTTTTAATTACGTCACCTCGTTGCTTCCTCTTCTTCTGCGACGGTTTAAGCAACTGACTGGAGAATTAGCGGCGCCAACCGTTTATCTCGATGTGCTCAACTACCAGTGTTCACTCAACAGTAATGCATGACGACCCGGATTCATTCCCATTTAAAAATTCTGTTAACATTTGTGCTAATGGCTCATGTCGGCATAAAGCAGCTCTAAAACGGCTGCGTTGGTGCTTGCGTAAGCATATGGTATGGATTCGACCTGGTAAACCAAGATGTAAAATGCAGTGTAGACTCTCCTTGTTGAAATGATCATGTCTGTTTACTCTATGGGGAAAAAATGGTGGTGATGATTTGAATTCTACTCACCAGCTCCTATAAATGCTTTTATTTCTTCTACCTATCTGAAAAACCTTATCTAATCATGAAGGTAGGATTAAAACAAACCATAAAAAGTAATTGCAAATAATATTTCACCTGTGTCCGACTGTAAAACCATGAGTTTAAATAGCGTTGGTGGCCTTGAGGTAGGACAAGCCGGTTTGTGACTGGTTGTGAAAAAGCAGTTGGGTAAAATCGATGAGTAGCACTCTCTTCTGCCTTAACAACTACTGTCAAGGTGCTCTTGAGTGAGGATTTCTAACTCCTAGCTGCTCCAGTGGAGCTGCTCCGCGGCTGACAGGAGACTGTTGTTACACCGGGCAGCTCCCAGGTGTTAATGCATGTGAATGTGATGCAGGCTATTTGCTGGAACACATGTCTCCCTGGACAAATAAAGGTTAAAAAATGTGTACAGTAAACGCTGTGAACAGCTGGATCTCTGATGTCTTTGTTTAGCATAAATCTGTGCAGAAAGAAAGAAAGTGAGAGTGGCCGCCTCGCTCTATTAATACACAATGCAAGCTCGGGAGAGCTGGCCCTGCTGTCAGCGGACACACTCCAGGAAGGTTACATAAAGGTTGAGTGCCCCCCCCCCCCGCAGCTGCAGAGCCTCACCTCGGCCACAGCCGTGTAGACCTGCAGAATCTGCTCGTGGCCTTTGACCTGCCGCACGCTGATTTTGCAGGAGAGCTGGGCGGTGGCAGGGCTGTATCTCTCCAGAGAGAAGGCACAGTGCAGGGGCTGCTGGTTGCTGCACCACACTTGGGGGAAGGAGAACTCCTGGGGAGGCAGAAGAGGGTCACCGGAAACATGACACAACGCCGGGCAATGGCGACATACGCTCTAAATGAGATGATTCAGCTCCTTGTTCTGCATGTGGCCACACTGTCACATGCACAGCCACTTACACACGGCAAGATTCAAAGGTAAGCGACGATATCACATACAGCCTGATTCCTTCGTGCAGTAACTCTGATAGCAGAAGCAGCCTGCGGGCTAAGTACTGTAAGCAATAGGAATACGAGAAACAGAGAAAAGTTTGCGTTGGTGTATAGTACATTTCCAGAGAACAGGCACATCAGTGGGGAAAGGTTCCTGACCTCTGCCAGGTCCGTCTCTGCCACATCTGCATATTAAAAGTGACCTATAAGCGATTCTTAGTGAAGACTGCGGCATTAAAAGAGGCGGCCCGGTGTGCCCACTGACGACTTAACCCTTGTGGCTTTAATCTTGGCTGCCCACTGCAGCTCACAGCAGTAGATAATAGAGTCCGGGAGCAGTGGCCAAGGAGGAGGGGGGAGGGGTGACGGACGTGGAAAGCTCGGATGCTCTTTAGCACTAAAAGCTGACTTGATGAATGGCAAGGCGCTCGGCTATTAATCTACACCTGCTCCACCAAAGTAGGGTTACGGTGCCTGCCTGTCGTCCCGAGGCCCTCATAAATAAGGCCGTGGAGAGGGTGGGTGTCTTTGAGGCACAGAGCTCTCACCCTGCATTCAGATCTCCAAGCAACAACAGCGTACAGCGGCGACACAGCTCAGCTGCTCTGCAAATGACAACAACAGGTACAAAACAGCATTCACTGCCTGCTGTGATGCGTTTCATCTAATACTGTTTGCATCTTAATGCTCCTGCAAGCGAAACAAACACAAAGCTATTAATCGCACGTCATGTCCATCTTTATGCTCCTCAAGAGAGAAATGCGGGTGACAGCGGAGAGAGAGCAGGTTTAAGGCACAAAGTAGTGCACACAAACACAAATTTAAAGTCAAAACCAGATGAATGTTAAGAGCTGAAGAGGAATTATTTTTATCAGGCGAGATAGGACTTTTCTTCTTTGCAGGAGCACATGCGACAGCGATGGCTACCAAACATCCCTGCCTAACACTCCATGAAGGGGGCTGTTGCTGTGCCACTTAGCATCTGACCACCTTAGCTGCAGTTCAGAGTGGGTTTAAAATGCAGCAGCACGCTAAGCCGGACCCGAGCGCTGTGTCAAAACAAGCGCAGGTTCAGCTCGGCTCGTTATTCTTCCGAATTCAGAACATTGCAGCCTTCAGATTTCCCTCCTTTACCTGACCATAGTCACGAATGGCTGCGGAAGGACTTTACAAACACTACTGAAACAATGTATGTGTCTCATCATTTTTAGTCTAGTTGCATTTTGATGACCACAAAGACACATTTGTACCTGTCTAATACAGATGTTCGTCACACCTTGGAACACCTGCAAGAATAACGCTGAAATATCTGCTGCCTTATCAGTGTTTTGTAAAATATATTACTAACATTGAAATTGAAGTGGCAGTCAGTCTGAAAATAGATCGTCGGCAAAAGACCGTACTAACTACTATAGTATAGTAGTCTGCAGATACTATATTATATCATTACTATTGCTGTTATGTATTATCATTATAGTGTATTGTTCTAACATGGTCACTGGGCCTGATATATGACCAGTGTAGCTGAAAGCTGTTCACTGTTGGAACGTAAATATTGATGTCTTAATTGATGTGTCTTAAATAAAATCAATTAAATTAAATGTAATTCATACAAACCATTAGTTAAAATACAAACTGGAGAATCTGTAGCTAACAAGCACAAATACATCACAGCAGTCCACACAGTGTTTGATGAGTGGGGAGGAGCAGTGCGGCAACACAACAGCAATTAGCTCTTTGCAGCAAAAAACGGGACCTTGCAAATGAGCACTTTGGTTTCGTTGTCAGTTCCGGCCGTGTTCTACATACCTGACATGTGGTAAAGGGTTTGATGCTCCACAGGAACTGCGGCACATCCTGGATGGACACCTGGAGGCTGAAGGTGTTCGCTCGAAAAGGCAACATCTTTGGCTCTTCGAGGAGCTGACCCCCTCTGGTCTTCTCTGCAGCCACCACTCCCTGGAGGGGGGCAAGGAAAGGGAACGGAAAGGAAGAAGAAGGGCGCCGATGTTAGGAAAGGGGTCGGAAACAGAGAAATGAGATTAACGCGTGAGAATCCTTTGAAGATACACTACCTTTGCATATCAGCACGGACACCTGCTGCTAATCCCTTTCCTCTGTCACATCCACTAATTGACTCATCCCAAATATTAACACAGAAACAGGCCGCCAAGAAGTGACGTCAAGTCTCCGCTGAACAAATCATACAACTCGCGGTCACATTAGCATCCCATTTGCAGCCTCAACATGACAGATTGAAGCTTGAATTTAATGCTGGGGAAACGCGCGCGTCGGGGGGGCGCAAACGTCCATCTCCCAAATTGAATTTGTGATGATGAAAGAGCACTTTGATTGTCGCTTGCAGGTATTCATCTGTCATCATTGTTCAGTGTCCCGGTGGGATGGTTCCGTGTCTGGCCTGTCTATCCTTAGCCATCTGAATCATAAAGGGAAAAGACTGGGAACAGAGCTGTGACTAATGCCAGCCTACGCTGATTGATTCTGACTAAGTGTCCGTGCATGCAAGAGCTTGGTTATGCATGTGTGTGTGTGTGTGTGTGTGTGTGTGTGTGTGTGTGTGCGCGCGTGCGGTCGAGTGTGTGCACCTTTAGCCAGGTGTTTGCAGAAAAGCACGCCCGAGGCGTATTACATATTGTCATTGCTGTAGGTGGGAAAACAATCAACTATTGGCAAAATGCAGATGAAAGATGTTTGTAGGGAAAAACAAATGTGGCAGCAGGGAACCTGAAGTATGGAGCTCAAAATAGTTAGACATTGAATGGCCGGACAACGCTGGATTTCTTTTGTTATCCCGTATAGGATGCAGCTGGCAGCGACCTGTGATAACATTTCCTCGTTTGAACGCATTTGAAGCTGTCAAGATGCCATGACTGAAGTTTTTACGCGGATCTGCTGTTTGACACATCGCACACGATTGAATGTGTCTTAGATCATGTTTTACAGCCAAGGGAGTGTTGCAATGTCAACCAAGAATATGAAATCCAGACAGAAGAATTGCAATGGAGTTGTTTTGTGAGTCCAGGGCTCCAAAACCAAAAGCTCTGTTCATTTTCTGCATAGACAACGTTGGGTGACTGCAGGTACGAGCCACTGTTGCCACCTTGGCAATTTTCTCGCTATAAAAAGTTATTTTATTCATAGCGGCTTGTAAAATAGCTAAAGATAAAGCAGGTTCGAGTCATCTATGTTTGGCTTTACTTCATTATTTTAAAACTGTAATTTTTAGAAAGCTGTAAACAGTTACATTATGACATCATGAATATGGAAATTTGCATGTGAAGTATTCTAGCGACGTCTAGCGACTTTTTTCGCAGGCTTTAGTTTTCCAAAGAAAATAGTTAGGCAACACTGGTTGGAGCACTTCAAAGGGTCTGATGGGCATGAATCTCCATCCATCCATCCATTTTCTCCCGCTTATCCGGGGCCGGGTCGCGGGGGCAGCAGCCTAAGCAGAGACGCCCAGACTTCCCTCTCCCCAGACACTTCCTCGAGCTCTTCCGGGGGAATACTGTGGCCTCCCCAGCGAGGCGTCCAGGAGGCATCCGGGACAGATGCCCGAGCCACCTCAGCTGACTCCTCTCGATGTGGAGGAGCAGCGGCTCTACTCTGAGCTCCTCCCGAGTGACCGAGCTCCTCACCCTATCTCTAAGGGAGCGCCCAGCCACCCTGCGGAGGAAACTCATTTCGGCCGCCTGTATCCGGGATCTTGTCCTTTCGGTCATGACCCAAAGCTCATGACCATAGGTGAGAGTAGGAACATAGATCGACTGGTAAATAGAGAGCTTCGCCTCGCAGCTCAGCTCCTTCTTTACCACGACAGACCGGTACATCGACCACATCACTGCAGAGGATGCGCCGATCCGCCTGTCGATCTCCCGCTCCGTCCTTCCCTCACTCGTGAACAAGACCCCAAGATACTTAAACTCCTCCACTTGAGGCAGCAGCTCTCCACCAACCTGGAGAGGCATGAATCTCTCCCTGTGAAATCATCAGCACAAAAGATGAGTAACTGCCCAAGAAAATATCTGATTTGATAAAAAGGTACAAGTCTGTACCATAGACTGTATAAAAACATGGACGACATGACAGCTCCCTGTTGGCTGGCTGCGTTATAGGTCATAAACCCCCCCCCCCCTTCATGTTAGTGGATGGGACATGAGCCAAACTAAAAAAATCAAAGTACACTACTTCTTATCCCCTGAAGATGGTTTCTGTCCGTTTAGGTAGTTCTTATCACAGATTCAGAAGTTTGGTTTTAATTTAATCTCCCGTATGCAGGATATTTGGCTTCACAGTGGGAGGAAGCGGAGACGCGTCGTCCTTCTTTAGTTACACTCTGTGGCCCGTACATAAAAACTTAAGGAGAAAAGTTAACTGTGAGTCCCAAAATGCATTTCAGGTAATAAAAATCCAATTACCCAGCTTAAAATTATACTGCATGTGCTGCTAACGGTGAGTGGAAGCTAATGCTTACTCTTTGTTATGACGGTGAATGAGGCGAAATGAACTGACAGTGGAAGCAGAGGTGTTTGTGTCGATTACGGTCAGAAATTGCCCTCTTTGACAGATGAAGGTTCTTGTGTTAATGAAGATTCAGTCTCAAGACATTAGAGGGAAACTGGTTTTGACACAGACCTTTGGAAAACCGATTCTGGAGGTGAGAGTGTTGTGTAGTAACTAAACCCCAGCCGCATTACCTGGTAGAATGAAATCATTACACTTGCAATCCATGTTTTCTTACATGCATTACAGATAAAACATCATTCAATAAAAACATGAAGCACATCAAACTGTTATAACTTCTGCCAGAAAACATGCAAAAAAGTAGCCTGCTAGCAAGAGATCTATGGGTCGTCCAAGTGACAGACTTTACGGCTCACCCCCGGCTCCTTATAGGCAGTAGGCAGCTTGTCATCTGATTTCTCTGATTTTATTTCATCTTTTATTCTTAGCTATGACAAAATCTTATTGGTTGGAGAATTTAATATCCATGTGGACGACCCACTAATTGCTTTGCTTCTGAATTTTTAAGTATTTGGGAATCTTTTAACCTGAAACAGCATGCATCACATCCCACACATGAACGAGAACACACACTCTTGGTTTAGATTTTACTATGGGTTTATCTGTTAACTCCCTCACCTTGAAAGATTTTGTCTCTGATCCCATGTCTGATATCGCCCTTCAAATAGCTGCTCCTTCCCCAATACGCTCAGTTCACTCTCGCACTTTTAATGAGAGATCGCCTGTTTTGCCTTCCCAGTGCAGCCGCTTAACTAAGTTTCATGATGTAAATGACCTGGGTTGATCAGTTCAATGTTTTATGTTCATCAACGACGGTCTAGACCTATACGAAAAGTGCAATGAGATAACTTCTGTTATGAATTGGCGCTATATAAATAAATCGAATTGAATTTAACTTTAGATTACATCGCTAATTAGCTCAAGGCTCCAGTCAAATCCATCACAATGGGTGAGTGATGATACTCTAAAACATCACTATAGAGTTCTGCCTAACACCAAGGATCGACTCGTAAACCCTTCCACCTTCAACTGTTTTGGCCTCTTCTGATGAAGACTGAGTTTTTAGCTTTCTTTGTTCAGAAGGTTATGGCCTCTATAAACCCCCTCCCTCATATATAAATTCTCAAAACCCCTCCCCACAATGAGTAAATGTACCCCTATTTCCCTGAATAATCTGCTTGATATTCTGTCACATGTGCACTCATATTCCGGTGGCCTTGACACTCTACCCCCCCGATTTTTCAAAGAAGTATTAGAAGTCGCTTCCCTGTGTCTTCTCTCTATTGTAAATGAGTCTGTCCTCCAATTTGTTCCCAGACTATTTCAAACAAGCCTGTATTCAGCCACTTTAAAAAAAAACCTGGCCTTGATCCAACACTCCTTCATAGTTACAGCCCAATCTCTAAATTAATAAAAATCATCTTTATTTATAGAGCACTTTTCAAAATCCAAAGTGATGGATTTTATGTTACAAAGTGCTTCACAAAGGCAGAAAAATAAAACACACAAGTCATAAAAACCATCTGGTTTTAAATGATAAAAAAAAAATAACACAGGAAAAACATTTTTAAGTAAGTAAAAGACAGATTGAAGACAATTAAAACTCAAGTAAAATCAGGAAAGGCTCTCTGATGAAAGCATGTTTTTTTAGAAGGCACTTAAAAGAGATCACTGACTCAGCTGACCTGATTTCCTCGGGGAGGCTGTTCCAAAGCCTAGGGGCCCTGACTTACAAACGCTGTGTCCCCTTTAGTTTTCAGGCAAGTAAAAAGACTTTTGCAGTAATCTAGGTGTGCTGGGAAGAAGGCGTAAAAAACACGGTCTCTTTGTCTTTAAAAGTTAAGATAGATCGTATTTTTAAATATTTCTAACATAATAAAAATACGATTACCCAAGCTCTGTGGTGTCCTGCTCAAAAGTTAAATTATTATCAAACCAGACGCCAAGATTCCTTGCCGCAGCCTTAATGTGATCCAATAGGGAACCAGCAGATGGCAGAATTTGTTTGCCCTGTGCTCCACAAGGATCTCTGTTTGGTTCAACTGAAGGAAATATTTTGACATCCAGTTTTTGACACATCACAGAGGCAGTCCCTAAATGAACTCAGCATTCCCAGGTCTGTGGATCTAACAGTCAGGTACATCTGTGTATCATCAGCATAAAAATGAAGAGTCACCATGTCTATGAATAATGTGCCCAATGCATGTAGAAAGAAAAAATTGGTCCCCAAACTGACCCCTGAGGCACACCGTACTTAAAAGAATATGACATATTCTACAGGTATGATGAAAACAATTCTAAGGCTGTACCAGATATCCCCACCCATGGCCTTAGTCTTTCTAACAGATGCTTTGGTCGCTAAGCTCCAGCAGGACAAGGACTGAGCACATGCCATCATTGGCAGCCATTAAAAGGTCGTGACCAGTAGACAAGGAACTATTAAAAACAGAAAGCCGACAGGGTATTACACATTGCATTGCTTTTAGTAAAAACTCTCAAAAATGCCTCTAACTGACTCCACTTTATCAGTAAAATACAATAAAAACAATTCACAATCAGCGGGAGCTCAAGGAGGGGCTGGATTTACCAGCTGATTGACAGTCTTAAATTAAACTCTAGGGTTATGTTGAAGGGAAGAAATAAGTGGCTAAAACGTCATACCACTCGGCAGACAAAGGGGATCGATCCAGATATAAAAATGGAAAATTCCACTCCTTGAGTAATTTCAAAAGACTGTTAAAATCACGCTTTAATACTTCGGACTGTTGATAGACGTTGGTGCTACATAGATAACATATTTTCTGGCGTGAGGATGTTAACTTAAAAGAAACGGGATCTGTTGAATAATGTCCAGAACCCTTGGCGTCGGAAGCAATATGTTGCAGCCGTTTTTGATTTAATGTCACTTATTATGGAATCACCGATAATCAATGAAGCAGGAGGAGGGGGCTTGGAAGCCTGAGGCATAGAGGGGATTACAGGGAGAGCGTTGAACTGCTTGCAGCCGAATAGTGAAGAGGGGGCGTGTTGGGAGCGTGCCCCCTCAAGTTCAGAGGCCTGAACTGAGCTGGTTATAGGGCGACAGGTGAACTGTGGGTCCCATCTTGTTTAGCTTGTATATGCTCCCCCTTGGTCATATTATTCATCAGTTTAAGATTCGTCAGAGGCCTATCATTGTTATGCGGACGACATCCAGCTTTATGTATTATTTGACAACCATAAAAATCTGGATACTCTACACCGTTACCTTACTGCTATCAAAGATTGGATTGGATGTCACAAAATGTATTGCAGCTGATTACGGAAAAAACTAAAATCTAGGTCATTGGCCCAGACCAAGTCTTAAAGAATTTCAGTCCCGTACCTCAGGCATAATAAAGTCTGCTTTATTGTCAATTCTTCCACATGTACAGTACATACATACAGAGAATTGAAATTGCGTTACTCTCTCAGACCCATGGTTCATACAAATAACACTAACAGTAGAGCTTAAAATCCAAATAGATATAGATCAAATATTAACATGAAATCTATACAACTATATCGGACCACAACTGTACAACTATAATACAACTATAACTCTATAACTATATATATATAAAACCATCTGCTAGAAATCTTGGTGATGTGTTTGATAAAAATCTGAATTTTGACCATCACATTAAGAAATTAGTTTGTTTTGCTTTTTGCAGCTCAGAAATATTGTCAAAATCGGCTCAGCATTGCCTAAGAACATCGTAGAGAAAATCATCCATGCTTTTATCTCTTCCTGCCTGGATTACTGTAACTCCTTATTTTCGTTTTTAAGTGAGTTTGCATTTGCTCGATCCGAATGCGGCAGCCGGGCTTTTGACAAACTCTAAACGGAGACGGCACTTTACCCCCAATCTGGCCCACTTGTATTGGCTTCCTGTACGCTACAGAATTCAGTTCGAGATCCCCCTGATCACATTCAAAGCCGTCCATGGCATGACACCCCCTTATATTTCTGAACTTATAACCCAATACTCTGCACTAAGATCACTAAACTCTGCAGACCAATTGCGGAATCTTAAACATCCCACGCTCCACAATCAAAACAAAGGGGGACTGTTTTAGCGCCAACACTATGGAATTGCCTCCCCTACACTGTCAGTTCAGCTGAGTCGGTACCACGGTTTAAAAAACTTTATAAAACCCACCCTGTACAGGCTGGCGTTTGTGTACATTTGCTGCAATTCCTATTGGTTTTATTTGTGTTTTATTTAGTTTTTTGTTTGTTATATTTCTTTTATCATTTTATAAATTGTAGTTTTCACTTGCTGTTTTACACTGTGTACTTTTATGCATTCCGTTCACTGCTATGCATTGCTTGCTTGTTATACTGCTTTTACATTGTATTTTACTGTCTGTTTTAATGCTGTGTACTACAATGCATTTTTATTAACTGTGAAGCACTTTGAAAATGAAAACTGAAAGCGCTATATAAATAATGCTCACTTACTTACTCACTCACTTAAGCTGTAAATTAAAGGGGAATTCATTTAATGGAGCAGAGACTTGTGGATTTTGCTTTACAGGTTTTCCCAAAAGTTGAAGTTTACGGTTGGAGCGGGTGATCACAGCCCAACCCAATACATGTGGTTTTGGCTATTAGCAGGTACATTTCGTTGAAAACATTCAGCGTTTTAGATAATTACCTTCATTTTAATGGCATTTTGATGACTACGTCACCTGGACATATTTCTTAGCAAAAGACTAAGAAATTTTCCCAGGATCGTGCCCAGTGGGAGCAGAAGGATCCAACAGCAGTTCTCCCTCTTGAGGCCCCTACTTCTGTGAGCCAATGGGGGCTCAGCCATGGACTGTATGAGCATGAGTAGAAGGGTTCCATTATGTAAACTTTCACTTATTTCACCTTAGCAGCCCACCAAAATCAGTTTCTGAACAAATTCTAGGCGAGAAATAAAACAATCCAGTTGCTGAATCTTCACTTATATCTACAAGGCCCTAATTTAAAAGTTTGTTCGGACTCTACAGCATACAGCCTGTGGTAGCTCATTAGCCGGCAGCGTCTAGCTTTCCAACAAATGCTGTTGCCGTGTGAGTTCTAAAATGAGCAGTGTACTTCGGATGTACACATTGTGGAAAAAGTCAAGTTTGCTTCTTCATGTCGAACCTTCCCCATCTCCTGTGAAAAAGATTGGCCGAATTGAAAAACAATTTACCATTGGTTCAGGCGGCGTATTGGAAAAATTCGTTTTTGAGTGACAGGAGATTGTCAGCCTCTGATTGGCCAACTATAAAAAAAATGATGGACAGATACCCCGCCCATTCAATGTCTCCGGTCTGCAGAGACACCCTACTCATTTTTGTGACTGTGAGCGTGAATGGCTGTCTGTCTCTGTGTCAGCCCTGTGATTGACAGGCGACCCGTCCAGTTTGTAACCCGCCTCTCGCACAATGTCAGCTGGGATCGGCCCCAGCCCCGCCCCCGACCCTCTTGGATAAGTGGTTATAGATGATGGATGGATGAATGGATGATAGATACCATTTTTGAAGTTTTCTGTAGACTGTGACTGTTTCCTGATCTGCTGTTTGACACATGGCACATGATGTTTTACAGCTAAGTACAATGTCGACCAAAAATGAGAAATTCAGCAGTGGAATACTGGAATTAGAAAATGCCTACTGAGACGAAAATCATTGTGTTCATATTAAAAAAAAAAGATTTTTCTTGGTGATGATGTTAGAATTCAGGACACTGAAGAAACTATCCTTTGCCAAGGTTATAGGCTAAAGTTTGAGCTGAACAGTATTTTCTGAAAGCATTTACACTGGATGGTAAGGTCTGCTGGCAGAATACTGATATGGGTGGTATTTTCAGGTAGTAGGCTTACATCCATTGTCTCTCCAGTACGTTCTGAATGCTGTGACCTTGGAAATGGAGGGACAATATTTTAGCCCATTCCTGAGCAACAAGACTTGTCTTTGTTGTTAAAGCTGACAAACAAATTCACACCATTTTTGGTGATTTTAAGATCTTTACATGAACTGAATGTTCATCCATTCATTTTAGAGTGAGATCTAAAAGTCTTTAAAAAGTGCATCAGTTCGGATGTACGTTTACCGAAAATGTGACTTGTTGAAAAGCTTATTTTTTAAAAGAGACGGCAGTATTGTGCAATAACGCAGAAAATATCAGAAAACTGCCAATCATAATCCTTTCTTGGTCTTAGCTGAAGAAAATGTCTCCCTCACACAGGGTTGCCGACTGTCTCGTAAAAGACGGAATCGTCCTGTAAAATACGGAATCGTCCCGTAACTGGAAACTAAAAGGTGTGCTCCGTATTGTATTGAACTGATACAGGAGGCACTTTTGTTCTGTATTTTTGAGAATCAATTCAGTGCAAATCTATGGGATTGAAATATAACAGGTTAGACTGTTAAAACAGGGTGATTTGCATGAGATAAAGGCTTTGTTGTCCCTCAGCCTACCCAAACATAGAAGCTGGGGAGGCGTGTAGAAACTGCTGTTTGTGGTGCTCTGTCTCTGTCTCTCTCTCTCTCTCTCTCTCTCTCTCTCTCTCTATGCTGGATTTACATTAAGACCCTCTTGATTTATAAAACACATAAAATAATCGAGTTCACTACGGGATTGCCTTTGCACAGCACCAGTAAACGAAACTGCAGGTTTTATGAATGAAGTTTGGAGAGTGAGTAAGCAGAAAACACTGCACTTACCGTTCACATTCACCGCTAATTAATGTCCTCCCTCATCCCGGATTGGATCCAACCACCCCCCCCCACCACACACGCACGCACGCACCCACCCACACACACACTACAGCTGCTGACATTTCGTATTTTCATTTCAGAAAGTTGGCAACCCTACCCATACTCAAGTGTTTGTGTTGCATCAGCCTTACTATTTATCCAGAATCCAGTCTGATTGTGCTGGAGCTTGAAAAAAGAAAAAAAAAAACAGCAGAGCAGTGGTGCTAACATACAGGAGCCCAAGGGACGAGCAAAAGTCTGGCATCTGCTCGGCAGGATGGAAATTCATAAACCAAATCCAGAATGCATTTTAAAGCCAGCTGCCGCTGACGGCGGCAACATGACAGGAAGGGGGTCGGGAGGCAGAGTCAGTAGTCACGAGGCCCGTGGTGCTCTGTTCAGCTCGGCTCAGCTCTTCTGTTAGTCTAGTCTCTCCGGGGAGGACGGGAAGCTTGATTTCCCTGACGTACACTGATGAGATCTCAATGCTTAAAAACCCTACAGGTCGCTGAAGGATAATCAAATCAAACAAGATAAAAGAAGAATGATTGGTTAACATTTGAATGGCAGTGATTACAGCACGGCAGTCTGTTGTCTGAGTCTATTAAAACCTCTGGAAGAGAATCTGTCAGGCTGTTACAGAGTCCCCACTATCAGCTCTGCAGTATTGTTTCACAGTGGTAATGAATCTGCAATCACTCACATGGTTTAACTGGTAGACAGCACAGCTGAGGTCCCTGCTGCCTCAGACAGCCCAGACAAAAACCGCATACACACAAGATGAAGAGTTTGAATCTAGGCCATGACCTACACTGTGTAGTTCCTAATCGCTAGACTGAAAATCTACATCCTCAAATTCTCCTGAAAGAGGTCAGAGAGCCAAAGTTGTGACGCACAGTTGCAGAAAGATTGCGGATTTTGCTGCTTTGAATTCTGGACTGTTTGGGAAATGTGTAAGAAGTGCTCTCTCTCTCTCTCTCTCTCTCTCTCTCTCTCTCTCTCTCTCAAAAAACAACACCAATACAATAGTGACATTTAAGCCACTCATCAGCCACCAAGTAGATCAAGAAAAGATCAGATCACCCCAATTGTAGCCGTCTTACTTGGATGACCTGTTCGTTTAACGGGTCACAAAAACACATTCTCTCACTTACCTTTAGTGGTATCGAGTGTTGCTGATAGTTTTGTTTTCATTTACTCATATTTTGAGATATTTGCTTCTGAGATTCCTGCCGCCACCCCAATGCGATGGAGATGAATGGAACTTCATTTGTGGTGCTCACAGCTTAGAAAATAATATCTTTCGTGAGATAACGTCCTCGTTACTCTGGATAATCCACAAACCTCATTGTTAAAAGGGACAGTTCACCCCCAAATCAAAAATACATATTCCTCCTCTTACCTGTAGAGCTGTTTATTCATCTAGATTGTTTTGGTATGAGTTGCCAAGTTTTGGAGATATCGGCTGTAGAGATGTGAGATGTCTGCTTTTTTTAATATATTATGGGACTATGTGAGCACTTGTGGTGTTTCATGATGATTTCATCATTTGGGAACTATTTTCTTTCTACCAATAGCTTCTATGTGAAACTGCTCGCAACAAGGTGGGTCCATCTAGGTGGATAAATAGCACTACAGGTAAGAGGGAAAAATGTGTATTTGGGGTGAACTGTCCCTTTAACAGGTTTCATGGGAACTAAGAAATAGTCATAAAACACAAATCTTTGGACAGTGTATACTGTGGATTATCCAGAGTATCAAGGACACTGGATCAAGACATTGCAGACACAGAGCAACATTAGCATTCATTTGGAGCCAACCTGACTAGTGTTGGGTTTTGTTTTCATCCTTCACCAGCTCCTGAGGGAAACATCTGGCTCTTTAGCTGCCAAACACTCCACTATATTTACCAACTAGTCGCTGACTTTGTGTGTCTGCTGTTTTGGTGCTGCTAGTTAGTGTACAGTGGGTTGATCAGAGACTTTTGGCCGAAAGCAGCTGCCCGTCACAGGAAACCAGGCTGATGAGAGCTGTGAGAATGAACCAAAACCGCCAAGTTGCGGGCCGCAAAAACCAAAACAACGAGCTGAAAGACGCTAAAACGGCACTGCGGCGCTGAGGCGAACTGCAAAGTCAGGTGATAATTCCCCGTGTGACACTTTGCCAAAATACACAGAGTCATTTGATCCATTCTTAACATAAAAACACTGAATAGTGCAGCTTTAAGTCATTCCTGCAAAAGTTTTGCCATTAGCCGCAGGTTGTAAATGTAACGTTTAGGTTGTTTTTTCTATATGTAGGCAGTATGCACAACTTGATGAACGGCAGCACTTTTCACCACACACATTCTTCTTCAGCTAAATGGGAAGTTCAGAATTTGAAACACGATGCTATGCAATGTTCCGCTATCACAGCTAAAGAAGCAACTACCATGAAAAGGTAATTTCCAGGGTAAACAAATGAACTCAAGCATTGGCAAATGGAGTAAATAGTATTACCCTTCTTGCATTCTTGATTGCATAAAAGTAGAGGACCATCATGACGCATTGGGAAATATAGCTATGTAGGAAGACGTTCTACCTCGGCCATTTTCAGGTACACCAGTCTAGTAGTAAATTAGCTCTTGCCCTATGGATTATCAGGTTACAACATCAGACTCGGCTCAATGAAGCCAAAGTATTTGCTACTCAAGCCATTCTTACTGGCCACATCCTCTTTATGAATAAATGAGACTGTGGAGAACGGTGAAACACAGTGCTGCTGGAAATGATCATGACTCAACCTTTGTTGGATTAACAAAACAGAAAAGTAATGAGTCAAACACTTAACCAGTGTCCTTCCCCCACCTGAAAGGCGTGTGGCGTGTCGTCCACACAGTACACCCGCAGGCTGTAGCTCATGGAGCCCGCCTCCATGCTCCCGAACACGGCCAACTTCAGCTTCTTGACGGCGGCCTGCGTCAGAGGCTCACCCACCAGGGCGTACGAGCCTGGCTGGTCCAGCAGCAGGTGGCAGCTTGTCGAGTCCATCAGGCAGTAACAGGAGGTGGACTCCTCCTCCACCGACATCACTTCCTGCAATAAAGAACAGAGGGGGTCCCAGAGACGGTTTAGACCTGAGAGCCATTTCCGGCATCTGTGTCAGGTGGGTTTTGTCACCGCCCCGCCCCTTTAGGAGACTAGCGGTGGGTCCCGAGTGTCTTCACTCCTATGGGAGAAGAGAACGTGGGCACAGATTATGACCAATGCTTCCGCCCCATAGCCACATATCTTCCGAACATTCGGACACTAAAAAGGGCTTTTTCAGACACGCGAATCAGGAGAAAATGTACTTCGTTTGAGACCTGTCTCCGTCCCTGCAACACACTCTCGCGAGATCTGGCAACACGTCTCTGGCCGAGACGGTTCAGAGAGTTATCTACCAATAACATCTTGCATGCACCACCCAATATGCTTTCATCCATCCACATGACATTCATAAAACACTTAAAAAAAAAATGTTGGGGGAGAAGCCGGGCGGGGAGAAGCAGGGCGGCCGTGGCTTGGTGGCAGAACGGTTGCCTGCCATTTGGAAGGTCGGCGGTTCGATTCCCCATCCATTGTTGGAAGAATCGTTAAGCAAGATACTGAACCCCAAAAAAAAAAAAAAACGCTCCCGCAGCTGCGCCTTCGGTTTGTAAATGTTCTCATATGTAAGTCACTTTGGATAAAAGCGTCTGCTAAATGGCTAAATGTAGAAGCGGGAGAGGCCACCACACCCACTTAGGAGAAGGTATACCGTTTCATACCATTGACGCTGCCTGAAACGCAGTACCTTTGTGGTTATCGAGTATCTTTGGTGGTCCCCATGAAGACACAGGAGATATCTTTTTTGATGTTGTCAGCCTAAAGCCGACCTCATAACTCTCAGCTCGAACACATCACAATAAATATTGTGTATTTTTCACTTTTTATTCAGTGTCTTGATCAAATATAGAAATAGTTTTACTGTAAGATTTTAAGGCATTTCTCATGATATATTCTGAATGATTTTTCTGTTTATTTTCAGGGAGGTTATTTCAGCAGTTTTGAAAGGAGAAAACTGTCCTATTTCAAGATGCTGAAATACTGTCCTCAATAATACTACAACAAAAAATATCTTCAAATATGTTATTCTTATCCTGTTTACTGCTGGGAACAAAATGGAGCACAAAAAAGACTATTTGCATTATAACACCCGCTCCAAAGTTCTTGCACTTTAGAAAGTCTTACGGACAGGCGTGTTATTAGATGAGCTAGAACACTAGGTCATACAAATCGGTGGGCAAACTTGGAAGTATTCAACGTTTGCACAAAAATAGCTTCTTATGATTGTCACGGCTGTGAGCAAATGTTAAATATACTGCATACAAGCACACAGTCTTCACACATCACCTCCACCACCACCATCACCAATTTTCGACAGGTTCGTTCTGTCAACAGGGGTTATGCACATTATTGTACTTACAGTCGGTTCAGCGCACTCACCACTCCATTTCCAGCACTTCAGTTCAGTTCAGCTAAACAAGGTAGGCCGATGTACAGATAAGGGTTCAGCAAAAGCCAAAAAGAGAGACTTAGTACAAAAACGGTGTCCAAACCACTTATAGTTTTGGGTTAAATGCGTGGCCACCAAAGGAGTTTAATCTTGTCTTGGCGTGAACCGTAACGTTCCATCTTTGTTAACTGATGTACCTATAATTAAATGTGAACATATATCACCCACACTAATCAAGAATATTTTAAACCTCAGAAATTCATCCGGATATTATATATATATATATATTAGCCATTTGGCTACTTCTGGCTTTTTTACTCACGTTTGTTCAAGTGTTATATGAAATTGGATTGTCCCCTTATGAATACACTAATAATAATAATAATAATAATAACTTAGAATAAGTACTCACAAAGGCTTTTCGTGCACATGTTTACATTTGTAATTTATATCACCCAATTTGCTACATACAATACAAACAGTTCTTCTGTTTCCATACAGTTAACTCTTCAAGAAGTATTTATGAAACATTTCAAGTTTCTCTAGTTAAGGGGAAAATCATATTTTAACTCCTTAGAGGGAGTTATAATCCACTGATTATAACTCAGGCTGTATGTCAATAAGTAAACCTGGGAAGAACCTCCAATAATCCAAAATAGTCTGACTTTATCTTACACTCTGAGACTTCCCAGACCTGCAGAGAAACCCTCCAACACGCATCTGTGATGCTCAAAGCAGCACACAGAGTTTGTTGCTGAAGCCTATTGTAGAACTAAATATTCATGCCCATAGCTACGTAGAAATCACGACTAGAAAACTGTGCAAATGAACTTCTGTGTACAATAGGATAAATTATGGCTTGAGTTCTGGTACACTGCTGTTGAATAATGGTGTAGGTAACGTAACACAGGTTTAAAAATCACAAAGCAAAAACCCACACAGGTTGTGCGCAGTCTCCTGAGAATGTGAAAAACCACTTCCTACATGAGTGATGGTGTTAGTACATAGCAGAACACAAACTAGTCATTATGAACAATAAAGAGTGTTTTATTTATGAGATGACAACAGCAGCTGGGAAGCACTTCATTAGTTCCAACTGGCATGAAGGAATCTTTTATGTCCTGTCTTTCATTCCTTCGCTTCCTTTCCTTTCATTTCAATCATCTGAAATTGAACAGAAGACATTAAAGGAAACCCAGCAGGAAGTCGGAGTTCTATTATACCAATGGGAGGTAACGAGTGAGCTCATTCGAACGTATGCTGTTTCAAGTGCTCTCGGTTGAGCTCATTGTCGCGACAGAAATCAGAAATCATGTGTCACCAATTCCAGTGAAAGCCCCAAACTTCACTTCAAGGGAAATATACTTGAACAAAAACCGCAAATGATACATAATGTGTGATTAGTAAAGATTTATTTTAACTTAGTTGGGGGCCAAAAGGTGAGGCTTTCCTGCATTAGGATAATCCAGGGAGGGGAAGGCAAAGTGCACTAAATTCCCCTTCAAATCTTCCCGTCATTATCCAAACCGTCTCACAATGTTATCACGCAGTGCGTTGCAACGTCCATGCTAGCAAAGCGGATAGAATCCATGAAATACATGTGATTATACAATCTAAAGAGGAGCTGTGAGACCAAACAGCGTGCTAAAACACAGCCTGGGGAGCAGTTTTTATTCCGTTACAAATAATCACAAGTTAACTGGCGGTATGGCAATCAAAAGGCAGGTCACCAGCCATCACGTCCTGCAAAACAGAGCACCTCCCCCTGTTCACTCACTGAGGGGTTGCTTTAGACCAGCATTAGCCCCATAACGACAGTTCTTTAAAATCTATTTCCTATTATGCTAACGTGTTTTAACCCATAAGAGAGTACTCATTTTCTTGACCTTGGAAACAGCAGTTGAGAAAATAATCTTACCACAAGGGCCATTTAGCAGTTGTTCTGGGGCTGCTGGGGAGACTGTTTGTCAAAATGGAAACACCCAAACCAACAATGAATCGGTCCTACTAACAAGCATTGCCTGTGTAGTCAAAGTCTGATAAAGCTTGACTACAGTCCCACATACACCGTCCAACTGCTCTAAAAATCCATTGAATGTGTGCTGGTCTACAGTTGAAAATAGTCCCCAACGAATGGGCTATTTCCTACTGTTTAAGGTGTGTTTGCTAAAAAACTACAGGGCCCATTTAAAAATGGGTCTGTAAAGGAATAGTTCGACATTATGGGAATCACACACCTACAGCCAGGAGACGTTAGCTTAGCATCAAAGTGTGCCTAATTAGCTATTAGCACTTCTGTTTGCAACGTATTCATGGATGCACAGATTACGGTAATCAGTTGACTTTGACACTGAAACAACCTTAAAGATGTGAGGATTCCAGAGTCTTACGAAGCACCTTTGTTTCAATGATTTCTGATTGGATGTATGAGCGTTTATTCACACTGGACGTCAGAGATGATGAATTCTGACGCAAATTTGCGGGTTTTGAAATGTTCCTTCCCTCCATAAGCTGTGTGTGCACCGCCAGAGCTGCTGCTGCTGCTGCTGCTGACCGTGTTGATAAGCAAGGCAAATCACCGGCTAAAACTATAACTAATATCTAGCTTTGTGCTGTTTTCAGAGCACCGGCACACACCTGTCCCTTTCACCTCGTACACTATCTTTGCCTCAAGTCCCCCCCCCCCCCAACGTAAGCATACTACCACCACGCTTAAAGGGATCCAACACTACCATGTATGTACAAAGTGCAGCAATGTTCCAGCTCAGTGAATAATGAAATATCTAGGCCAGCTTGGCATCTGACCAGAATTGTATCGCAACTCATGAGGATAAGAAAACTTACAAAAAAGCTAAATACACACAATACGACGTTACTACTCTGTTCAGCCATATTCATGTCAGGTGTTGGGATTCCTTCTGTGAATACTTTATGTTTATGCATTTTGTATTTCGTCGTAAGCACGGCTTAACACACTGCAATATGGTACTGAATAATAATATACTGTGGCTGGGAGTGCTGAGGAGTCTTCTGTGGGTAGTGTGTTTTAATGACATCTGAAATAAGGGCATTTTAATGGCCCTGTGCATTTGTAGGTATTATGCATCGTCAAAACCCTCCTCTTTCTCTCTTTAGGTTAGACCTCGATGGTAAGTCATTATTTCTAACCAAGACGCTCTGAGGATCTCTGCGCTCTTTTAATATTAGAGTAAAATCTCAAAGAGACATGAATCTTGTATTTATTCATATTCCCTCTGGCCCCCTTGCCTTCCTCATTCGCAACACTTGCACGTCTTGAGAAATTGCCCTCGTACTCTAAAAAGAAATATTTTTTCTTTGGTCACACAATAGCGAACCTAGAATGCTTATAAAAAGCCAGGTTAGGCAATCATGAGCCTGAATTCAAAGGACGAGGAAGAAGATACATAAAGTGACATAAAGTGGCGACACCTCTGTAAGCAAATAAGATGTCGGCAGAAGAGCTCTTCAAAGACACATTCATCGCTGGCTGAGGCGATTCGACATGGTTTCTAATCTGCAGAAGCATCGGGTGGCATCTCGGGAAAGATTACAAAGATGTGGAAGGAATGAGGAAAGAGAGGGTAACCTGCAACTTCCGTTTTAATGTATTTTGGCATTCCATTTCTGTAAGATGTCCGTGCGATGTGAGATAAAGACGTTTGATATCAATCTCAGGTCTGTGCGTTACGTACGGAGAAGGGCCCCGTATCGGTGGGTTAGCCCGCTACAGCACCTTTGGGCTTGACTTGGGCATCTTAAAGCCATCTGGTGACTTAGCCAGTTTACATCACCATGGTTTCCTATGCCGCACAGCCAACCTTTCTTGGTGGCGTGAACATGTTTTAATGTAAGCCCATATTGTGGTGTAAGCCGATGATTCAACAGTACGGTTTACATGTCGGCACCTACAATTCATGTATAAAGTTCGGATTTAAATGGGGAGTTCAATTCAGTGGCTGAGCTTTAAGTTATAATAATTAGTAGTTTTGGATGTGTCTTCAACAAATAGCATTGTATTTGGAACAAATTCTTCTTTGGGTACAAAACCTATCATAGATCTCTACATAGATGATGTGTTGGTCAATCAGGCTAATGAAGCCCTGAAGTGGAAAGCAAGTGACCTGAGTTAATGTTTGATTTTACCCAATCTTGATTACTGTCCGGCAGTGTGGTATAATACCTCCCTGGGTAATTTATCGAAATTACAAGAAGAACAAGTTTCTTTATTGTTTATATCAGAAATGAATGGCGATCAGTTGCCCTTTGGAAGTTTCTGCCGTTTTCAACATGAGTCCTGACGGAGATTATTTCAGTGCAGAGAGATTTCACGTTACGTTGACTGAGCCAGGATCACCAGTGTTCAGAAAGAGAATGGACTGATGAATTATACGTTCACCATCACGGGTTGTAGATGTGCTGTATAGTGGTTTAATGTTATGGTTCATAGCCAACAAAACGGGCCCAAGTGAAACTATGGCTACTTGCTCTAAACGTGGATTCCAACACACCAAAAAAAAAACCCAAAAAACAAACAAACCAGCAAACACCTGAGCATCTGCTCTGAGCATTTCTTACATTTCTTACAACTACAAAGAAAGATAACTGCAACCGGGACCAAAAGCCTTTTAACTCGGGTTTGGATCTTGGTTCAGGTACAAGGGGACCAAAACCAAACCTGACAAACTTTCTAAATACTCGCAGAAAGACGAGTGAAGTGACGATGAAGGTCCATTATGTTGCATCTTTGCTTCGGGTAAGACAGTAGTGCATGCAGAGGCCGCTGCAGCTCTTGAATATGCTTTACAGCAGCTTAGAAAAACATTATTCAGGACAAAGGCAGACAATGTAGAAAAGCAGGCAAATCCGGCTGGTTTTCCTCTAAATAACAAGCTCTTTTAAGCGCTGACAACCACCACAACAGCCAGGGGCAAACCTGCGGTATTCATTATTCTGACCCATGCTCGGCTTGCCAAAACTTTACGTCAGATTTACATTTGCAATACCGCCTGACTGGATATTCTCTTCATTCCCACCCCCATCTCTTGTCTTGTTATCGTCTTGCTGGTTACTGCTCAAAAATACAAGCAAATAATGCGAAGTGACGACAGCGATTGGGCTTGTCATGGCTTCGGGTTTGGGATTAAGCTCTCGGGACTCCATCCAGAGCAGTAAAAACAATCTTCTTCACTGGAAGGGAAAAAAAAGAACAGACAATGTGGGAACACGTTCACATGAAGAGCTGGAGAAAAAGCATCGGTGCGATACTAACAAGAAACGCAAAATATCGGGTGCGAGTTGCGCCGCTCGGTTGCGTTAGGTGTCGATGGTGTGTGTGTGTGTGTGCGCGTCAGGGGGGAGCGGTTCGACGAGGCCAATGAGGAGCCTCTGTCGGTGGAGAAACAATATCCATACAATCTCCATGACTCTCCTCCTGATTGCCTCACATTTAAATTCACCGTGCCATGTCTTTCCTAATCCACTAATCGATACTTCCCTTGTCTAACGGCCCCTTATACCCCCCTGTTGTAACAGACACCACCACCACTGACCGACAGCAGTGATGCCTCTTCCTGGCCATTACACGCTGTAATTGTTTCTTTATTTTCCTCCTGCCGGACCAGCACTGTTACCTTCCTGGGGCCTTATGTCCCCCTCTGGACCCCGCAGACAGCATAAGGCCAGATCAATCAGCTCACCCACAAAGGCCCAACAGTCCTTTATGGCTCACACATAATTCACCGGTCCATGTGACTAACTGGACCCTTCACCACGTAAAGCACATATACACAGTATAAAGGTCAGTGAACAGAGGGAGAAAACAGAGTCAATGACCTACCTCTCATTGTCCTACACTGAGTGAGATCTAGTTCCCGTATGGTAAAAAATATGTGGGCAAACAGATCATCAGGGTGTAAACAACCTGGTAAATAACAGCCGGTCTTGATGTTAAATGACAGTTCGGTCCTGCTAGCATTCGGATGTATTCCTATTTGAGTCTGATGTAATACTGACTGCTTGTAGCTAGCTTCACATGAGGTTGTGCAGTCAGGCAAATATTCACGTTGTGTAAAAATCGGCAAAATGAACGAAGCACCAAACCAAAATGGGTTTGTGGATTTCAGCAATTAAAGGCGCCATGGCAGTGGGTGAAACATCAGGAGAACAGAGCATTGTTCTGGCTAAAGTGCTTTAAAATTGGGAGCCTGCAGAGTTTACATTTCATACATATTCAGATTTATATAAGAAGGTGTAATATGGTCAGTTGCGAAACCTGAGTCACTCATGAAATTACTAATTCAACTCAATAATATCAATTAAAGCGGCATTAATTGACTGATTGACACTGATATATTATAAATGTGCTGTAGTTAACACGTTAGCAAATAATTTACACATCCAGGAGACACAGAGCAACATTAGCGTTCATTTGGAGCTGTGTTTCAGGCCACCTGATAAATGTACGTTCAATTTTCACTCTCATTTTAGCTCGGTTTTGGTCTCCATTATCTCTTAAGAAATATATAATTTCAACATTTAAATTCTTAATTTTCTTCGCCAGCTTGTTGCCAACTATGTCTGCCTGCCGCTTGGTGCTGAGCAGGTGGCGCACGGACGTGTTTTGCCTAAAATAGCTGCCTGCTGCTGCTGCAAACAAGCTGGTTTGGAGTGAAATTTGCGGGCCGCAGAGCCAAAACAACAAGCTAAAAGAGGCCGAAAAACTCCCTAGAGGTGAGGGGAACTACAGAGTTGGGTGTTAAATCTCTATGGATTTGTCACTAAGAGAGATCCCTTTCATCATTTCATCCATTGTTAATACAAAGATATATTGATCAGCGCAGCTTTACGCTTTTTGTCAAAATAAGCCTGCAGCCGGTTGAGATATCAGCTCTAGGTGCATTAGCTAATTAGGAAACAGATGGGTCTCATGTGGAATGAACCTGAACTCAAGGGAAAGCACCCAGGTATCATTATAATGTGTGGAAACATCAGCTGCTACTTGGTTGATTCATGACTTAGCTTGTCTTTCTTTCTTTTGTTACCTCAGCATTGTAGCACTTTTCACCCGGTCTCTAGAGTCCAGATGTTCCAACTGACGTTGCGTGAAAAAACACGCAATTTGTTAGGCATGTAAACAAATTGAGCACCATGGTGGTCACATACTGTACATCTGATTTCCTAATCTTCTTACTATTGGATCTCACTTGGAGGGTGGGGTGGGGGGGGGGTCCATTTCAATGCTGATTCAAGGATAAACAATGAATTACCCACTGTTATTTACAGACCCGGGCGCATTGACTCCAGCCTTCAGTATGGTGACGCTACATGGTGACATCACAGCAGCACCTCCACCAACAGTTTTATTTTTATGCTGTGACTGCTCTTTTCTGGTGTTTACGTTGTCTACAGAATCAATGCATCTGCAGACTTCAATATCATGTGTAGTCTATTCTTGGGGGGCAGCAGCCTTTGCACTGCAAACATAAATAGTGGAAACACTGGAGTTTGCTGAGTTTACCCTGCCTTCATTCCTGATGACACTTAGCTCCAAAGAAAGAACAGAGCCACTGAGGAAAAAGACAACCTAGGAGAGCCAAACGCCACGTCCGAGCCGAGCTAAGATCTTGACGGGCTGTACTGTACTTGACGGCTGTGGGGCCTGCAGCTCTCACCTCCCATTTGCTGTCCTGGGTTTTCCTCTTGAGCTGGATGTTCCAGTTCTCTGCGTCCACCTCGGCGCAGTGAGCGATGGTCATGGCCACTGGGCAAAAGAGGTCCAGGCCCGGAGGACCGTACGTCACCTCGGGGCCCAGGAGGATTTCACAGCCTTCCAGTGTTTGGACACTAAAACACACCGTGACACACACACAGAGAAAGAGACACATTGGAAACGATGCATAAAAAGACGCTGTGGTCCTGCAGAGAAAAGACACTGCTAGACCGTCCTGTAATCGGGCCATTTGATGGTTCCTTCTATTCAAAGTGCTTTCCAGAATCACAAAGGGGCTTTTTGCAGGTATGTTGGGAATTGCATGGTATTGAGTTTCCTGGACAAATGTACTTGCAGTTAAGCATCAAATTAGTATAGTACTGTACATGACGATTAATGTGGAATGCTTATTGACGTTTCTACCGCTTGTTCCCGCTAGGGGTCTGGGGGTGACTGGAGCCTATCCCAGTGACTTTGGGCGGGGTACACCCTGGACAGTGGCCAACTAGTCGCAGGGCTGACACTTAGACAGACAACCATTCACTCACATCTCACATTCATTCACTAGGGGCAATTTTAGAGTTACCAATTGGCGACCCCTGAAAGGGAGCAGCCGAAAGGAAAAGAAGAAGGAGAAGAATTAACCTACACATGCATGTCTTTGGACGGTGGGGGGAAGCCGGGGGACCTGGAGAAAACCCACGGTAACACGGGGAGAACATGCAGACTCCACCCATTCGAACCCACGATCTCCTTGTTGGGGGGCGGCCGCTCTGCCACCGTGCACCCACTGAAGACTGCGTTTTTGTTATTTTTTTGAATCTCACTAACACGCTCTCTAATCCGCGACAAAAATAAACACACAAAAAAAAAAAAAAAAAAAAAAAAAAAAGGTGAAACAGATCAGCCAAATTGTTTCTGGTGTTGTACACGGCAGCATTGTTAAGATTGTAGTCTGGAGTCTTAACATGACTTTCCACATTGAACGGTTTCTATTTATTATGTGTGCTTAATATCTCTCCTTGAGCTGCTGCTGCTGCTGCTGAAATGAAAAACTCTTGTGGGTTCCTGCTCCCCAAGTTCAGGTTATTGCTACACAGCCAGGCTGCTGGAATTTGTTCCAGCGCAGGTGAAAAAGTCACTGTGATTTGCCGGCGAGTCGGAGCGTGCTCATTAAAAGCGGCTTACAGCTAAACAGGTCTTGCCGGTGGATGGTGGCAGCAGCAGCGGTTGGCTTTTTAGAAAAGGGGAAAAAAGAAAAAAAAGGGGCAGGCGGGCTCGTGACAGAGGCGATCAATGCCTCAACAAAGCTTTCTAAGCTCAGTCATCACAGATCAGAGATCTGAGAGTGTTGATTTGTTAAGATTTCCTCTTTCGAGTGAGTAGTGATTTACAGTCGTCATGGGAGCAGCAACTTTAACGTAACTTTAACGCCTGACAATGACTTCAAACGAACAGGTCAGGAATAAAGAGGAGTCCCTAACGGTGCAGTAGCAGATTAGCGTAGGATTCAACACGCATATTAAATAACAATTATTTTATCATTTATATTTTTATTAGTTTATTACAACTCGGGTCCTGCTTTGGACCATCATTTCTATCAGCTATGATAACACAACAACATTGCTACATCAAAATTTGAAGGGGCAAGATACATGACCGGCAGGTTGTAAACAGGTCAGCTTGATGATCTAAACCACTTTACTTGGATGTAAGGGAAGATGTTTCCAGAAAGACAGTAGAACGGTGTGATAAACATAGTCGCCTCATTCTTTTTAATGAGACCGCTGAGTTGGCACAGGGAGGTCTGGACGCAGAGGGCTTCTGAAGAAAAACTGGTAAAAGAGGTTTTTGTTTTTTTTTTAAGATCATTTTTTTGCGACAGTCCAGAGATAGACGGGAAACAAAGTACAACAAAGAGAAAGATGGGTATGAACCGTGGACATTCTGGTTATGCACCTTAACCATGAGGCTGTCAGGAGTTTAATTGGGATCGGCAATGAAAAGCAGCTTCGTCCGGCAAAGCCCTGCACTGGCCAATCAGAGCGCACACTCCAGGTTGAAATTATTAGTTATGAATAGTGCAACTCTACTGTTTATTTATTTGCCTTAGTTTGATTTTATATCTACCGCTATTTGAATTATTTACATGTCGTATCTTGCGTCTATATTTTATGTCTTGCGATTGTCATTTACAGTGTGTTTTCACGACACGTCATCAACCCGGAAGTCGGCCATATTGGCGATGCTGGACGTAAACAATGCCACTGAACCGAACGGAACTCGCAAACTTTTGCTGATTATTTCTGCTGAAAATGGTCAATTATTGTCGTGTTTTAGGCTGTACTAATCGGTCGGACCGGGAAAAACATTTGAAGTTTCATATACTGTCAAAAGTAGTAACAAGTCAAGGAGAAGAGTTGCAAAACACTGTCTGAGGAAAGAAGGCATTGGCCAAAATGAACCAGGATTTCAAGGGCAAGAATCTTGACAACATTCGCATTTGTTCTTCTTATTTCTTGTCAGCTGGGTGAAATATTAGGCTACTATCTTAACAAATTTTGTAGTGTAATAGTATACTCTCATATTGATATTACATTGCTGTTTGTTATTTCTTGGCTAAAAATCTGATTCTAATCTCATTTCTTAACCTTCTCCAATAGTACAAAACTTGCATAGTTTCTGTAAAATGTTACTGAAACTTAGTTATTGGTGCTATATTTATTATTACCGTATTCTAGGTAAAATATCTGACCTGTATACAGACTGGGTGCCGTGCGCTAATATGAACGGAAAACAAGGACCACGATCACCTGAGGACTCACTGACGTCACGCTGCAAACGTCGTGTAAATCGAACCTAGCAGAAACACGAGGATGCTGCTGCCCATTCTTTAATTCTTTTTTCACGGGTTAGACAAAATAAATTAGTCTTCAGTGGTGTATTAACCGTGCAATCCATGCTGTTGTTTACATCCGAGTATCGCCAATATGGCCGCGCATCCGAGTAACTGACCAAAAAGTGACGTGGATGCAAACCCTCTATTGTAAAGCACTTTGTAATCAAGAAAGGTGTTTTATAAATAGATTGTTAACTCAAACCGGCCTTCTGAGGCCGTGTGTCCACCAAAGTGTTTTTTGCCGAGGCCAGCGTATTTTTTGTATTGCTTGCAGTGGGAGCGCTGTGTTTTTACACTCTGCTTCAATCGCCAGCAGCGTGACGAGGCGCCGAGCGCTCTGGGTCTTTTTCTGGTCGCCGAGAGTTCAAAAAGGTTCAACTTTGGGTAAAATGCTACGCTCGGCACTGTCACTTTTTACCCTGCCGTGCAATCGCAGTGGAGGAGGGGCGGGAAAACTCCCACGAGGACCAACCGTCACATCCCGCATGTGGGCTACAAGTGCTGAACGACGACAACAACGGAGGAGAAGTGAATACTGGTCTTCGAGTATCCGTGCCTGTACCAGATGTCATCCCCGGACCACCACAATATCAAGCATAAGGCATGGAGGAGCATTTCGTTCGCCGTTGGTTTATCCGAAAAGCAGCAGTCAGCTATTCCGTATCATAGCAACCAAAGCGTCTCAGCTGAAACAATGCTGCACCTCCTAAGTGCCCTCAAGTCAAAGTTTTTACATTTCCAGTGAAATCTCTCTACATCTACTTGATGGATTGTCATAAAATGATTCCCGGGAGGATGAACCCTAATGACTTTTCTTCTGCTGCCATCGTCAGGTCAAATTTTTTTACGTGAATATTTTGGTTTATGACCAAATAACTGCAAAACTAAAGACATTCCTATAAGCATATATAATAACTATAATAACAACGTGCTGTGCTCGGCCACACTGAGAGCACAGTACGTACAATACACGGCGTGCCGTTCATCTAATACGACCAACCGATGCCACAGTTTATGTCAACAAGATTACTGAACAATAACTTTAGTAAAATAGATGTCAAATAGAACAAGGGGAATGTGTTGGTCTTAGGAGGTTTGCTGGCTAGAAGGAGCACATATTGGCACAATAGCATCGTGGCTCTGGCTAAATCTGCATCTGTCCACTGCCGATGCACTGTTCACAACCTGGATGGGTAACTTGTGTAAATTAGTTAATAAGTATAGTATTATAACATTAAATAAAAGGAATAATGTTAATAGCATAATCTTAGTATAATAATGTATATTCATTAGAATGTTGTATAATAGTGTACTATATAGCCTACCACTAGTATAATATTAATTCCAGTAGGACAATACAGCAGTTTAAGAAATACACAACCAACAATTTATAATTTCAAAGTTTTGTTCCTTCATTAAATCCTTGTGCAGGAAAAATGGTTCAAATTGGTGGCTAGTCTCTAATTTGGTAATGCTAAATACTAACTTGTCAGTAACCACAACCACTCATGCATAACAATGGGGTCAACATTTGAAAGCTTTCTGTAGCACGTCACCCTTTTGTTAACGTCCCGAATTATCCTTCAATGTGCAGGACATTTCAGTTTGCTTCCACTGTCCACTTTCTCAATGGCTAATAAAACCTAGCACCACGTATTTCCACATCTACTACATTCTCTTTCTCTCTCTCATTTCATCCTCTGGGGTTCAGAGTTTCCTCATTATTTTTCCGTAATAAAAGAAGGAGTTGACTCATGTCGCCCGTGCAGCTCGCTAGACGTGCAGCATGGCACCAACACCATAGCAGTTAGCGCTTTGTTTCCCACTGAGAACAGCCATGCCACAAATGTGTGCTTTCACTGCTTTGGATATTACAGTAGGTTATCTGAATTAAAAGCTGCTTTATGGTAAAAGCTCTCTCTGCACGCTGACATCCACTCCAGACTTCCCAATTACTGGCTCACATCTGACCGGGGGCGGGGGCGCAGATACCGTCTCATTGCACGGCCACATCGCCCTCCATCCAACGTCTCTTAGCACACAGTCAGTTTTTCTGTTATGTCAACAGCAGCCCTGCTCTTGACTGGTCCGGAGAGAGCTCTCGATCCCTCAGCCAACAGCGATGAGCCTGATCACACAGTTAATGTAAAGTGTAGGCAGGGAGCAGATTACCTGCTCCTTAAGTAGCCTGCAACTCGGGCCACGAGAGTCCGGCGGCGACCTTAAAGAAGCGCCCGAGGCAAGCGGACTCTGCTCGATTCCACTTGTCATCAGGATGAAGGGCTCTATACGGCTGCTTCTTGAGCCCCAAGATGAGGTGCATCATTTAAAGTGAGCGATGACTCACTCCTCGGGGGACCCGGGGAGCCGTGCAAAGTGGCAGATTGGGCCGGGAGAGGAGGTGGCGGGCTTAATAAATGCACACATTAGCGCGCTCCATTAGCGTCACCTTTATTTTGCGGGTACTCTCCCACCTGTTTGTCCCACTGTGCTTTTGTCCATTCCTGGGTTGCTGCAGACACGTTATGTGGATGCATGGACACATTAATCAGACGGGCATGTAGAGGTGAAGCTCGGTGTATCGCCGCTATATCCGGCAAAGACGTGCAGTTTAAGTTTTCCTGCTTTGATCATTCATAACCCACATCAACCTCTATCTTCTGCTAGGGTCGTCTTTTACCCGCAAAGTCTTAATTGCAAAGCACTCATTAAAGCTACGTCAGTAATCAAGGACTGACAAAGTTACTAAACTGTGCCTTGATTTTTAATACCATCATCATGGCTATTCAGCAGTTTTGATACCACTTCATCTCTAGTCCCAGACCTTGCCGCTCTGCAACCTACCTGACTGGGGAAGTGAGTGTAAGAAACAAGGCTAATCACTTGAAACAACTCACCATGCTATTTGGTGACGTGCCATTGAGAGTGCTGCTCTGATAACTAAAAATAACGTCTGAAATCACTGACCAAGTTGAACAAATGCTTGAAGCACTTGTGCAGTTGGCATACAAACAGCACGTTTTGCCAAGTTGAGGCATTATTGTGTATTCTTCTTGCTTTTTGTACTGCAGTCAGTGATTCTTGAATCTTCTCCGGAACAAACACAAGATAAAAATGCTGGACAGTTACTCTTAGGGCCAACGGCTGGCTGATCTTGAACAACCAGTTGTGATCGTATATTCATTGCTACTACCGCTATTAATATGGATGATAATAATATATGATATTTGCCATGGACAGTAGGGAGAATGTTTGTGTCTCGTGGTTTAACTGTGCCTTCAGAGGCTTCTCCATCTCGACTAGAACAGAATTCTCAATGTATACATATTGTATGCATGTGCTATACGCTCACCATGTCGTTGCAACTGATCAGGCTCATTGTTATTCAGTTCATCAAAGGACCCTGCATGCCTACCAGTCAACTGTTCACTCTCCAAAGTCTGTTCTTCTTGTTTTGATAAAGTCAATAAAAGACAGAGATGTGTGTGTATGGGTGTTAGCTGAGTCATGGGTCTATTTCAACAGAAAATAGAAAAGATGATGACCATACTGAAAATCAATGTCCACTTTTATCCCCATCCCTTTAAAACAAACTTTAAATGTTCAAAGTTTTCATAGGTGATATTGCCCTCAAAATAAAAGGAATAAAACCTTTAAACGTGTCATTAAAAGTTGTATTATGAAGATATGGTTGATTTTGTGGCGGGGCCTTGAAGATTGCAATGTCAATCAATGTTGGGCAGCCAGCCCAACTGTTTACACTTCATTTAACGCAAGATGTCTCCACAACTTCAAATTTAATAAACACATTCATTCTACCTATGGGACGCTTCTTTTTTTTAAAATTCTGGATGACCTCTGAGCATCACCGTCAGTCCAAAATGAAACCTAGACATTACAAATCAAACGCTAATGTTGGTCAGAGACATGTTTTTGTGGTTCATAGTGTCAGGAAATTTAACATTTCCGCTCCCTAAATAAAAATAATTTGTCTAAATAAAACCTGTTGAAGTGCTGACTGTATCTATAACATTTATAGACCCACGTATAATCCAGTTTTTAATTTTGGCTTTGCATGAATAGCAAACGGCATCGACAGCAACACAAATGGGAGCAGAGCAGTAAACAGGGATACGCGTTACTTAAATATGATATATATGCATGAAAAAAACAGGGGAAATTAGAAATAAAGTCATGTTTCTAATAGAAGCCTGTTTTAAATGAAGAGCTCTTTGGGCAGTTGAGTTAAATAAAGGCCATGGCCACTATGTTTATGGTAAGTGCACATGTTTTAGTTTTCAGTTCGCTGTCACACTGCTTTTGAATATCTCAGTAATAATAAACGTGTGTGAGCAGTGAATACAAATCTACAGTAACAGTAACAGTATCCACAGACCTGCGCTCGGGGGATCTATGGGCCGCGAGAGCTGATGGCTTCGATCAGGGGCTGCCACTTCCAGAAAAGCAGATCAGCTGGGTCAGCCGCCGTGCGCAGCCTGGGCGCACCGGTGCACTGCTACTAACAACAATGTGTATAAGATGATCATTTTAGCCCTCTAACTCTATAGAACTGATTCTGCAATGCACTTTTGTGAGTTCCAGGAGTTTTCTTCCTCTTGTTTATGAAATAAAATGTATCTGGTAGAGTCTAGACAACAATAAATAGCCTACAGTACTGTGTCACAAATGTTCAACTGGGCCTCTTTCATATGTGGAAACCAGTTTCATCATTAAAAAGCTCTTTTTCCTACCAGGACAAAGCTGTTTCTGCCTCAATAGGTTGAGGGATTTATCGAACAACACAAAGCGCTCATAAAACCTCGGAGAGCAAAGGGAATATGCCTGACCTAAGCAAAACCGCGCCTTCAAAAGATTTAGATGAGCCTTTGAAAAGCTCCAAGAACACATTTAAACAAAACAAAACAAAAAAAGATGCTTTTTAATGGAACTCTATCAGGGTGTGGAGAAGTAGGTTGGACAGGGACTGGGGCTGGACCATGCAGCGGGAAAGAAAAGGATACAATTCTCCGCATGTCCTCTGGCCTGCCAGCATGTAGACGGTGACTGACAGCTGGCGAGATGACAAGCACAGCAGAGCAAAAATATGGGAGTCTACGGTAAACATCTCACCGTTCACACAGTGCGACGGAAAAAAAAAAAAGCACTTGAAAAGCACCTCGGTGGTCAAAACCAAATACTGTCAGGTTGGAGCCCGAAACATTTTGAAGCGTTTCAAAAGGTGGATGAACCAGTGGGGGAAACCAGACCCTTTGTGCTGGCAGGTAAGAATCTATAACAGGAGATGAAGGGAGTTCTAGACTGTCTTGTAAATATTTATAAAAAGGCATCCCACGTGCACTATACCTTTCAACAACACTTACCTGAAGACGCTTTCTTGCACAAGCTTGCGATTCATGGGTTTCTATGTGCTGTATAGCATATTGTAACCCTGTTGAGAACAAAGAAGAGCGGCTCTGCATGCTTTGAGGTCAGCAAAAACACGCGTATCATTCTACAAAAGGGAGAATTGACTGACTGCTTTAAAAATTGACCTCAAACACAAAAGCCCTCTGTCATGGCAGGCGTAACGTACTCCTTATGATCAAGGCGGGGAGGTCCACAACCCCTGTCATTCTTTTTTTACCGCTAATGTGCGCATTTGGTGGGCTCTCTTTTCTTTCGCCACTTTGTTCAAGCGGAGCGGCGTGAATAAACAGTGACACTTCAGAGGAAACTGGGAGCCCTTGTGGCGCTCCGTCGGGAGGAGCGTGCAGTCCATCCAAGGGTCGTTACCTAGCTGTGAGCAGAATACATAATGCTCGTACTGCCAAGATGAAAGGCCCCGGGAGACGTCTGCGCCTTCTATTCCGCCGTGCATGTCCATCCGTGCGCCACGCTCCACTCATCACCGCATTCATCATCGTTTAAACAAGTGCACCCGGGTCGTGACTCTATACAGAGTGCCACATTGTTGACACCGAGTGGAGTACATAACTACATATTGACTCTCAGCAGAGTAGCGGGGGACGAAAAAGAGAATGGACGATTGGAGGTTTGACTTTGCTTCCTACGAGTCCGTTGGCTAAATGAAAGACTCTATTGCAGAGCCCACCCCCTCCCCCCTCCCCGAGAGGTCGCACAGCGTGAACTTGAGTTTCTCCACAGCAGCTGCGACATCAAAGCCCAGACTACCACCTGTGAGGGGCTTCTGGAACTGAACACCCATATCGTGACATCTAGAGGACTCCTATAGGGAGTGGGAGATAGGATGCGGTGCTCGCTGGGCCCATCTGTCACACAGGCTGCCGGAAAACACACAGGGATGTGGGGGATGGCCATGGGGAGGGTCACACATCTACCGTCTGTATGCACTATTGCCCACAAATACGTTTACCAATATTAATGCTACAGCTACTACCACTAATACTAATAATAATGTAGGCAACAATCCAAATTATTCAAAAGTATTTTTTTCTAAGTTACTTTTTTTTAGGATTGCATAGCTACACATAAGCCATGTTTGCAGTCTTCATGTTTGTAAGCAAGCACAATTTAGCAGCAAACTCACAGTGTAAACAGCCAAGCATGTGGGTAACCAAAACCTACTTGCATTATCAATTGATCTTTTTATTTATTTTATGATTAGTTAAAAAAGTAATAGTGAAATGACTAGGTTAAATCTATTCGCTATTTCTCTTCCTGTCAACAAATCCCATGAAAAGACCCAAACCGACGCTTTATTGATCCTACTAACAAGCATCGTTAGTCTGGTATACCTTCTTCCTCTGTGCCAGAGAGCTCCGTTGTTGGACAAAAACTATTAGAAACACATCAGTGAGCCGCATTGTTACCCTTGGTGACATGTTCCTTCATTACCATGAACACACCCACACACTGTAGTTTATTTTGACTCAGTCCCACGTCCACCGTGCTGCTGCCACAAATACTCACTAGAGCACCAAATCTGGATTAATCCGCCACTGGAAATAGTTCCCAGCAAATGCACTATTTCCTCCTGTTTGAGTAACTCCTGTTAAAAACTCCAGTGACCAACTGTTTTAGGGAATTACTGAGCATTTATATGAAATTGAAACTTTGTATTTCTGAGCCATAAGTTAAGATTTACATCTTCAGTGGGAACCAATGAACTTGGCGCTGAGAGCCGCAGACAGGGTAGGGACGTCTGAGTATCGAGAGGCACATTGTTGGTTCGGTCTTTTCATGGGAGTGGTTGATGATTAGAAGAATATAGCAAAATAAACCACCATTATCCTTTTAAAGTTGAGAAAAACTCAAAAATGCCCACAACAAGGGATGTCTTCAAATGTCTTATTTTGTCTGACAAAAGATGTCCATTCACAATGGAACGACACAAAGCACAACTATGGGGGGTCATTTAAAATTTCTAAAGAGCAGCCACATATAACGTATGGTGAGACAGTTTTGAGAGAGCCAAACTGCATTTACTGAAGGTAAAATTAGACTTTTGATTGCTGCTTATCCAGTTTCGATTATAGCGCTCTCACAGTCTCTGCGCTCAAGTCAGCTCTTTCGCAAAATCTAATCTTCTGGCCGCGTGTGACGCCCACAGATAGGTGGGCGGGATATGGCACAGATCAGGCACGCCGATTGGCCGGTCTACTTTGGAGGGACAGTGTGACACGCTAATAACTTGGGGAAGCAGACAGTTTCCAGTGCCGCGGACGCACTCGAGGCATACGGCTATAATAAGAGCGCACCGGGCCGCTATGCAGATCAAAGTTCTCAGGTGTGTTCCCTCAGCATACTTTCTGCTTAAGTATGTGTGTGATTTCTGTTGTTGCTGAGGATATCTGTTGTGTTCACTTCCAGTCATTCACAATCTGTCCATGTTAGTCCAAACACTTTAGATGTATTTACTTCATAGGTAACTAAAATGATTGATCTGTTATAAAAATGGACATTTATCATTTTTTTCATATGCTAACTGTACTTAATGGTTTGAAAGGAAATCCATGAGCAAGGTGTAAGTAATATACTATTCCAGCATGTTCAGATTGGCATGCCCTCCTGTTACTGTTTTTAAAAGACAGTGACAATACATACTTTTCATTTATCTTTAACGCTTGGAAATGTTTTTTATTTCATACTTGGAAGAAAGGCTGAGTGAAGTAGGCACGATAAGAAAGAAAACGGGCTCATTAAGCTGAACTCAGCAGGGACAATAAACAGAAAAGAAAACCCCTTTTTTTCAGCAGCGTACTTGAATCTAATTCGGCTGTAATTCCGCCACCAAGAACGCATCAAACTTGTAACTTTATAATCTGCCTCAGTAAGACATCTGAGTGTCGAGAAGTGAAGGTCTTATTGAGTGCCTACTGACTAAACACTGCAGCTGTAATGGAAGGACGGTAAATAATTAGAGAGGAGCAGGACGGTGAGGACAGAGGATGGAGAGTCAGGGGAGATGGACGATAAGATAGAGGGAGACTGACAGACATTTAGATGCTTGAAATGATATTTGGGCGAACTCTGGCCTCACCTTGCCTCTCCCTGATTGATCACCATGTACATCTCCCAGGACATATTTTCAGCCACGGCTCCATGAGGCACCAGCAGGCTGACCCCTGGAAAACACACACAAACGTGTCAACAGCAACAACTCCCAACAGCCCGACAGCGTAGGGTGAAGACAAGGGCTTACAGCATGTCGTACATGCAGGGCTTATATTTATGAAAGAATAAAGTAACACTTAAGTGTTCAAATAAAATTAAAGCTGCGGGATGTATTATACATTTATGGTTTATACTCAATTTTGACTGGCTAACAGTGATGTTTCTTTAGGTTCTGGTAGGTCCATTGCTCTGAATGTCCTTCAAAATAAAAGACAAAATACATAGTTTGCCATTGCCTTCCAAAACATGTTACCGTTACAAAACATCATTCATATGACTTGTTAGGATTAGCAACCGTTGGTTAGGATTTGGTAAGTTTAGGCACGAAATTGCTTGTTAGGAAACTTTAATTGTGACTGTTGGTAGAAAACAGCCTGTGAACCGCAACCTCCCATGTCAAAGTCACAAGCTTTGCTGACCCCGACACCCACCCCGTCCTCCTCCCTGTGCAGTAGTGCTGTCTTCCACGTTGGTGACAGACTGGAACAAAACTACTTGGTCTCTTAAGCCCCATTGCTATGTGCTCAAAAGCTAAAGTTTAAACTGGACCTGTGATTCAGTCGAAATGCAGTTGCCGTGTTCTGTAGAAATCCCCTAGAGTCCGGTCCAAAGGCCTGCACACCAGCATTTAAAACGGGCCAAATTTCATGGGGAATTGGTCGATTCGCTCTAATTGTCCAACTGAAGCTCAACTTTGGTGAACTTTGACCCGCGATTTTGCACTGTTGACCAATAGCAAGAAGTCTTGACAGGGCCGACCTTTGAGGGGACGGAGATGAGAGCCAGAGAGGCTAAAATGGAGAAAGCTATCGTAGCTAATTAGCTGTGTTTTATTTAACCCCCTCTGTCGGTATATTAACTGCGCTACAAATGAGGAATGGTTTGCAGAAAAACAGGAGTCGATGGTAAATGCACTGTACTTGCATAGCGCCTTTCTAGTCTTCCGACTGCTTCACACACACACACACACACACACACACACACGCATCCCATCCACCCCATTCACACGCTGGCAGGTGCTAACTGCCCATCAGTACAAGGAGCTAATCATTCACGATAAACTGCGTGAATGAGTTTGCTAACTTGACCATTAGCGAGCTTGTTATCTCAGAGAGCTTTATTTTCCCTCTTCAATAACTTTATGTTAAAAAAAAAAAAAAAAGGTTGACAGAAAAAGAAAGAACAATGCTCCGGGAGATATTGTGAATGACGAGCACTGCAGCCCGGCCAGCTTGTTAGTGTTAGTGGTTACCTCGCGGTCGCCGTGGGATACTGTGTCACAGGGACACCTGAAGTTAGGAAGTCAGCCAGAAGCAATTCCGTTGTACCACTTCCTGGTGTGATCAGATCTTAAGTCGGATTTGTATTCATTTCTAGAACTTTAAAAACTTTCACCGTGTACTGTATTAGAAAGAAAACCCTATCACAGGTAGCACATTTCATCGTGTAACTACATTTAAAAAGGTGTCACTTTGGCCTCAATTCATGTTGGAGTGCAGAAAGAGACTAACTGAAAATGTCAATTCACAGCAACTTAATGTATTAACAAATGAAGCAGCATCTGCAGATACGTGCGTATCGTTCTAGCGTTTCTAAACTCTTTCTGCAGAAGTTAATGTTGTCTGCTGAGCTGGAAAATAGGACAGCTGAAACATTCCCTTTTTTAACCGTGTTGTCCGAGTGCACACAGCGCGCTATTATGCAGCGTGATTAACCTAAATCTCCGGGGAACCTGCGCTTGCTTGTTTCGACACAGCAAACAGGTTCTAGCTGTTCCGGGTTTTAAACCCCGACAAGTTCCGGATTAGCTGAATCCATTTTAAACCACAGCTAAGCTAGTCAAATGCTAAGGTATACGGCAACAGGCCCCCGAGGTTCCTGTCAGGTGAATGTAAACACAGGTTGCCTTAGGCGTCACCGCCCGTTGCCCTGCAACTGGCTAAACGGGCAAATCTCCCTTTTAAATTAAACCTACGAACATACAGTATCTGTTTTTCATTACTCTTAATTAAACTGTGGGCTGTTTTTAATATGCACAGTAAACTGTACTGTCGCGTTTTGTGCTTTTTTATTTTCTTGACTCTTTCGGGTTTTCTCTTCAAGTCAGGTGTCGTTGCCGCCATCTCATTTTCTCGAGTAGAAAAATGTTGGCTGATTTTGGTAAACGGGTTTGACAATGTTAAAGTCTTCGACCAGTAGGCTTTATTTATTCCTTTGCATACACTTTTAATCTTGAGTGTCAGGGATGAGGTTTTTCTACATGGTGTGGGAGGGGTCTGCAAAGAAGCACCTCTTATTTTCTCTTTTCTTTTTCTAGTCAACGTACATTCGTCGAGATACAAAAGGACATCTCGTAAAATGTTCACATGACACAGAAATCACGGGACAAACATGAACTTCCTTTCCATCCCCAGTGGTTTCGAAGTGATCTGTGCACATACTGTAGGTACCGGGTTTAAAGAGAACCGGACACGCGGGAGTGCCTACGGTCGGCTGAGTTTTGCCTGGCTCACTGCAGTGATGTTTGCTCACTCATCACACTGACGTCTGATCAGCGAGATCAGATGCGACTCAATTGCTGAACTGGATTTGAGTTGCAAACACAGCTTGTCTGACACTGCCTAGAAGAATTAAAACAATCGCCCTATTTATTCTGATCTCCCAACCAGCAGACGCTTGCAACCCTTTTGATTTCAAGAAGCGCGGGGCGATTTCTGCAGAGCACTACGCTATTCATCTGCCTCTGCGTGAATGGAGACGCATTGACACTGAGGAGGAGAGAGGACATAAAAGCCCTGCTTTACAAATAAAAGGTTCAGAGGGGCGGAGTGGGAGATGACAGATGAAGATGTTTTTTGGCGGCTCTATAGAAAGCGAAGATTTTTGTAATACCTCAGCCATCTCTGAAATGTGCATTTTTAACCACTTTGTTTCCATTAAATAAACATTCTGTGTCACAGCTGTGAAGACTCTAAAACCAGCGGTCAAGTCTCATACAACTGGATTTCTTGAAAACCTAAAAACAAACAAAGAAAACAAAAAAAGACAAGAGCAAATGAAGAAAACATCTCCTCCGCACTGACAAAACATGCACGTTTAGGAAAATATGCGGAAAAAAAGATGAACCGAGGTAACAAAGGTGCCCTGTGGAGCGTTCTTGTAAACAAAGTAATGTTTACATTCAGCGTTTCTCCCCAGAATGCATACAGTGGTGTTTTCTTGACGCCACAGTTACACTGAGTGCATTTCATTCCTTGTGGGAACATATGAAAGAAGACAATTTTGTTCGGGAATATGTCCCCGTAAATGCTGTATTGTTGACATCCATGTCGACTAGCTCACAGTCTTCTCCTTCCCTGCCTTTGTTGGCCCATCGCTCCGGATTGGTGAGTGTTTCTGTCTTAATTTGCTGTTGCGCTTTATGCAATTGCAGCATTTTGCTTTTTCTTTCCCCCCCTTCTCCTTCTAAATGTGATGTTTGTGCTCTCGAAGTGGCCAAGATCGTTTCTTCACGAGCTTCTCTTTGGGCTTCTGTTTCTTTGGGGTTCTTATCAGGCTCTTGGCCACTGCGCTGACCTAGGGGCCATTTCTTTGGTGGACAGTAGTTCCAATTGAAAATGCTCAAAGTGTGGTCTGTGGATCATCCGGAGGAATCAGGACATCGTTTCTGGAAAGAGATGTTGAACCTTTTGAAAGGAATGTTTTCAGTCTGTGAAGATCACTAACTCCATTGTATTGGGCAGAAACCTCTGAGGCAGATATCTCAGAAATTGGGCTTATGAAATTAAAACTATCTAAACAGTAGATGCTACTATAAGCAGGGGTGTAGGAGCAATTTTGAACCTGGGGGG
>CM022476.1:27607559-27623897 GCA_011952105.1 Coreoperca whiteheadi
CTTGTTTTCTCTTTATGGTTGGACGACAGTCAGTCCAATTAAAAGTGGCGACAGTGTTTTTTTTTTTTTTTTTTTTGTTTTTTGGGTGGGGGGGGGGGGGGGGCGGGGTGAGTTAAATGATGTTTAAATGTAAGACTAGCTCAATTAATTGCCATCCCTAATGGAGATGCTTGGTTAACAATTTTGGTCTGCAATTAATTATTATTTTTATTATTTTTGCAGTTAATCAATTAATTGTTTTGTTTATAAAATGTTAAACAGTGACATATTTAAAACTGCTTGTTTTACCTGAAAGATATTCAGTTTACTATATAACAGAAGACTAAGAAAAACTGTAAATATTCCCAATGCAGAAGCGGTAACCAGAGAATCTTTGCATGGAAAAACTACGTAAATCATTAATGGATTGTATAAGGTCAATGAATCTTGATGTCGATAGACTAATAATGGCATGTCTTTTTTTTTTTCTTACGACTTAGAATCTCGACTCTACACTGAAGTCGGCCAGCGCCTGACCCAGTGACCAAACCTGGCCAGAGAGCAGCTCGGCTGAGACACATTGACCCATTCAGCTACACCGCCGATGCAGGTTTGACTCGCATCACAAGCCTTTTTTCCTGTAAGAGAAACCCCAATATGCCAGCTAGAGTACACCAATAGCAGCTGGGATACTTTGGCATCTTTACACCTGATCATTATCTGTCTTGTGCTGGTGTGTCCTCAACACGAGCGATGTTAGCCAATGAAACAAAAAAAACACGACGACACAAAATGTAATGATAGTCTACATGCTGAGTTGAAAGTGAAAGTCTGACACTGGCAATTCAGAGGATTAGAAGTCACAGTAGTGGGTAATTATGAATCATTTTACATGTAAATACGTAATATGGTACATTTTCTGGAAAATCAATTGAGAAGCCAATGGAAATCAAGGGATAAAATAACCAGACAAGAATGTCTGTTTTTGGCAATAAATGCCTTACAGATCAGAAGGCTTAATCAAGGTCATGCAAAAATCCAAACAATCTGCCAAACACACAAAAAAGAAATATCTTACTTTCAGAAGTTTAGGTAGATACATTTACATTGTCTCAAGATATATAACACCATGTCCGCCCTAACCCTACAAAGGGTGAATTGTGTTGTTGCTCATATCTTCCAGTGCCAATGATCAGATGTAGAAGGTAAATCCAGCAGGGTGGTTGTAAATTAGCTCAACAAGCAAGCAAGATTCCAGACTAGTAAAAGATATGTGGAATGTTTCAGGGATGATATCTTAGATGTGACGACGCAATGCACATCCACAGATCTGGATGCCCATGTTGCAACCAACAGACACAATGAGACTTTAATGTCTACACCAACACACAGTGGGAGCCACTGCTGGATCGAACTAAATAACCTAGCTTACACACTCCCTTAAATCGTCCTCCAAAACTGCAATTGGACCATTCACTTTGTGGCCTGACCCACTTTAAGCCAAATGCTTCTCACAGTGTGAACGTGTCACGAGACTCGCAAGGCTAAATTGAAATCTGGATCTCTGAGAGCCTGATACGTTACACAGTTTTTTGGGGGAAGATTTGATTCAAATGTTGTATGCTGAGAATCCGCTTCATCTCAGTTTGGAACCAACGGCATCATTTTTAAATGTTTCCTTGCACTTATCGCTGGTGTCCAACGCGAGTATATCAATCTCTTAAAAGGTCAGAGAAAGGCAGACGAGAGAGTTACTCTGGCAGAGTAAGGACGGCCACTCTGATGCAGATCTCCCCTGCTCAGTGGGAGTGTAAGCTTCTCCCTCTTTCAGGAGAGGAGGAGCGAGGAGCAGCGGCCTTACCTCCGCCACGGGCACTCCCTCTGGAGGGCGACAGTGCAGAACGATCATCCCGTTGATTGGCACCTCCTTCCCCTGGGGGTCCTGCTCAAAGTTTTTCCTCAGGTCTGTGCGGGGAGATAAGAGGCAGCTGTCAGGTGTCAAGTGTTTCAGCCAGGCTGGCCTCAATCCTCTTCAGCAGATAGCTAACACGCCGGCACGCCACGACCTTCAAAACCCCACTACAGCCTGTATAGGATAGGGAGGATCCAATGGCCCTGTGCTAGGTAATCTGTTGACAAGGTGGTTTGGAGGATACACTGGCTGGAGGAAGTGCACGGGGATTGCTCGGATCATCCCGGGCATTTATGTGCACGCAATAGTGACGGATCCTATTCTCCCCCGTTTGCAAAACTGCCTTTGATAGGTTATTGCGCTGCAGGTATCCACTGAAAACCTTTGAAATGTCAGCCTTTAACGTGCCTTTGACAGCTCAACATGGGTTATGAATGGGTTCCATGCAGTCAAGGATCATGAGAGATTCCCCTGCATATAAGGGTTGTAAATACAGGAAGGAAACTCTAATAGCGGCTCAAAACCTCAGTTCAGCTGGCAGGTAGGTAGAACACAATGATCTGCAAATCCTAGTAGATAAAGATTTTGACATCACATCATCATCTTTGAACTCAAATTCTCACTTTCTTCAGAAAGGAGTAGAAAAGACTCCTTTGCTTTCTTGAGGTTTAAACATAAATGATTTCTCTCAGCTTTCTCCTCAGGGCCATATATATATATATATATAAATAATCAAGTAAAAACACTAAAAGCAACACAAAGGAGGGCTTTTAGATTTAACTCTAACACCCTCTGGCAGCAATACTGGATTTGAACAACACTTGGTTGTGAATATCTGATTGTGTCAAAACTTGATTGGACAGCATTAGTTTCTGGGAATTGATTATTTCACCGCTGATAAATCCGATTCATTTTCTGCAACTACGACGTCAGCTTGCTGTGTTCACACAGTTGTTTTTTTAAATGGTGTCTTTTCGCTCCAGGACAGACACTGGAAATCAGATTTGGTGACCTTTCATTCTGAATGTTCATATTACTGCTGGGGAAAATATCTATTTATCTATCTATCGAAAGATTTTTTCCGAGTGACTGACAGCCAGTCACGCTTTACTGCACAGCACCTGAAGGCTTTATTTTTTATCCACTTTTATCTTGCATTCATTTTTTCTATCCATCAGCTGCTCCGGTGGTCACAGGGAACAACTGGACACAATCAGTAATCAGGTCAGGTCAGTGTTTCATTCAAGTGTCATACATCGCTGTCACTTAATCCTTCTCCATTTTGTGTTTGGACCATAAATTAGCGGAGTTCGATTTACAGTGGACCGAGATCTCGGCTCAGTTGTTTCATCAACATACAGGGCTGAATGGAAATTCTCACCCGCATAAATGAACTGAAATAAAAGAGTTCACCTAAAGTCCAACTGAAATCACAATTAGTCACCCGTTTTCACAGTCCAAATTCACGTCAGAGTGACTTAAATTTTTTTAAATATAATTATTGTTGAAAGATGAATCAGGCATGCTCCTTTTCTCTCTAAGCCTCTGAGTGGGCGTGCCATTGTATGATATCAGCAGGTATGCTTTGAGCTGGTTAATGTGTTACAGCTGACAAGCTAATTAGCAATGCAAGCCTGCAAACTGACATTTGCGGTGTACCTTTCCCCCAGTCCATGTCTAGCAGGTAGCTTGATTTGCAAGGTAAGGTGCAGGACAAGACGTGTCCTTGGAGTCATTAGTTAGAAAAGAGAGACATCAGCGACAAAGCTTATGTGTTTTGTTGCTTAAAGTCAGTGGCTGTTTTTGTGTCCCAGGCTGCTGGCTGGCTGTTAGTCGGTGTCACCATTAGCATATGATGGTGACGTTACTGTTTTATGAAAATGCACTTTAAAATTCAATCGGTTGATTGGCTATATTCAAAAACTCTCTCCAACTATGTAGACAGAGAAACAACAGCATTCCAACTGGTTAATGCATATACAGGAAACCAAAACGTATAAATTGGAGCCTTTTGGATATGGATTTTTTTTCTTCCTTGTAATTTATAAAGCAGATGTACAGGGTGAAACAAACATGCAAATTACCTTCAGGTGTTCTTTAAAACTAATAAGTTCAGTGTGAACACAACACAACCCTACTGTATCTAGTCAACTTATATCTGTCTAGGAGTAAATACATTTGATTGGCATCGTAGCTAATTTAGTACACATATGCCTTAGATACTAGTTTCACCTGCAACAACCCTGGTAGATTTGTTTGTTCAGGTCAACTGAACTGAAGCAACAACTTAGGACAAGATAGTTTACCCTGTCCCAGCTTAATCTGGAAACACATCCATCTCATCGGGCTATTCATTTTTCCACTTACACAGTTTTCCTTGCCCAGTTGTTACACATTGCCAAATGCAGCTACAAGAAGCATTGTGACAGAGCTGCTACAGTACCGATCACCGAGGTGTTTCCATACTCACAGGCGATGCGGACAGTAGCCTTGCGACTCTTGGAGGTGCCCAGGTGGCTCCAGGCCACACAGAGGCACCAGTAGTCCTCGGGGCCGTGGAAATCCTCCACCTGCTGACGGGACACGTTGATCATCACCTCACGCACCTTCAGGCCTGGGACAACAGAGAAGATAAGAAAGTTAAAAACTGTACACACAAAACATGTAAGATGCCTATAGTTAGTTTGTGATGCACCGCCGCCGTTGTGTGCCGCGTTGTGTGAGTGACGCAAACAACACTTTGAAATCCGATTTGAGCGGCCAGAGCTGTCCAGACTGTCTAAAATCAGTCTGGACACAATCTGGACATGCCAAAAAACGGTGTTTGGGCTGTCAGTTAGAACAAGGCCTTAGAGGCTGCTACTAAAACAGTCCAAACCCAACCTTTAAACCTGATACTTTGGGCTGCCGGGTTTGGGCCATTTAGTTATGTAAACCTTGGGATCGGATTTGGTTAGTTAGGTAGTTCACCGACAGCGTACTGAGTTTTGGGTCAGGTCTGGGCCCTTCTGTTGCGTTAAGACATCGATCCGGTTCAGACTTTATTATTTTCATGAAATTTAAAGAGAGACATAGAAAATGCATGGCATTAGTTTGGTGAGCAAACTACCAGTGAAATAAAGCAAAACCATTCACCTTAAACCAAAACCAACCTTCTTAAAATCCCAAGTGTTTCAGGGGAGGCTTTTGCATTGTGAAATTGATACGACCTTGTTGTGGCAGCGGGTACAACCCTGGCTAAATTGCAATGCTATACATAGTTCTGTTCTGACTGGACTGTTTTTGAACCATCAAGTTCAGATGAGAAAGACATGCTGAGTTTGGCTGCAACGTTCGCCAGGCATGGCCTAAGGGGTAAACCAGATAATTTATCATTCTGAGACACTATAGTGTCTGCATAAGATACTTGTGTTTTGTGTTGGTGGGCTGCCGTGCTATAGTCTGTGTTGGTCTAATTATGTTATTGCAGGATTAGTTTTTTATTTGTGAGAGAGCTGGTCCAAAGCAAGCACAACACTGTGTCTTCGGGGAAGGAAGGCTGTACTTAGGCACGGCGGTTCTTTAAACTAAATGCTAACACATCGTAGTTTAGCATGCTAACATTATTATTATTATTATTAATTAGCACTAAATATGAACTACAGCGGAGGGTGATGGGAATGTCAAAGTAGTTAATAGTTTTGCAGGTTTGTACCAGTCACTTGGGTCAGATGTATTTACAGGCTGGATTAAGGCCTTTGTTTTAGGCACGCGCAGAATTACAATTAATGGAGCAAACCGAAATAGGAAAGCCCTGTATTCTTAATAAGGGTCCTTGAAGAATTCTTTATCAATTCCCTCGATACGTTTACAGGCTTGCGTCAGTGATCAATGGGTTTTACAGGATTAGTTATGCATAAATCCTTAGGAAAGGCTGACACACTTCCTAAATCAGTGCGTTCTCCCCCTCTCTGCTGAGCTCTGAGAGCATCACTAAGGAAATTGGCAGAAACACAGTCCCTCAGGGGCCTCCACTGTATGTTTTGAGCACTCAATGGCGCTAACAAGAGGAAAGCTAAATCAGCTGTAGCAGAATTAGCATTAATAATTTGGCCTACACTTAACCGTTTCAAACAGCATGTGTAGACTCGCTGTGCAAGCGACACGAGGACAAAATATCATATTATGTAACACAAAAGGCATGCATTCTATTGAACGCATTAAAGAAGAAATAAAAACAGCCTCTATTTGAAAATCCTCTTAGGCAACACACTGCAAGCCCCCAGTTGGAAATGTTCGTCACCCTATCATATAGATTCAGATGAGTATACAGCACCCATTTTTGATCTGAGTCATCGGCTTAGGGCCTGTCACATGTGTTTTCTCACTGCTCCTCAGAGCCTTTTGCAGCCTGCAGCCCTTATACCCACAGCTGGATTAAAGGCAGCTGTGCAAGGAATGTGCAATATGCTGGGGACTGCAAAAAGACCAATAACCAAACCCTTCCACCCCTGACTCTACTCGTGCATGCGCGCTCTCTGATAAATAACACTTTAATCTGACATGCTCTTACTAAAGTCAAACCGCCTCATACTGTGGCTGCACAGCTTGCGAAGCGCTCAGCAGACTTCCAAATGAATACCAATTAAACCCGAGTGAATGACAGCAGGGCCACGCCAATGGCTTCATGCTGGCGTTCTCCCATTTCTTAATTTTAAGGCGAGCATTTTGTGGCGGGCGGTCTCCACTGGGTATGAATGACAACAACGGAAGAGTGGGCTTCTTCCTTTTTGTCACACCAAACACGGCTGACAAGTTGGGATACGCTGATACAAATTAGGCGGTTTGTCTCAGTATGGTGCACTGCGGTGTATTTGGTGACCGGCGCAGTTTAAATCGTGATTGACGGGCCTGGAGAAAAAAAGGCCACGTTTCAGAAGCGGAATAAACAAAGCAGCAGCTTTATGGTTGGTGCTTCCTAGTCGCGGCCCCTGTAGAGAGCGAGACACAAGCATAATTCATAATTTCTCTAACAGCGGCAGAGAGCTGGCAAGTGACAGTGCATGTGTGGGAAGAGCGACAGCGGAGAAAATAATGACTAATGACTTTCCACCATGCCCTAAAAAGTGTGAGCCTGTGTTTTAGAGAAGAAGAGGAGAAGACAGACAGACTGACGAGAAAAAAGGCGACGGTAAGCTATTCTTGACAGAGCAACACATTTCCTGGAGTCCAAACCGGCGTCGACAGGTGGTTTGCCGGGGAGACGGAGACGAGTGCTGCCACTGTGTCATCTGTCAGCCCTATTTGTTTGCAGGCAGAATACTGTTGACGGGGCTCATTAGAGTCAACCACTTGATCTGTTCTCCTCCCCAATCCCCTCCCAGTTTCCTGACTCACTTGATAATCCATCTAAGTAGGCTGAGTCGCTGAGAGAAAGACTGGCAAGGTGGCTGAAATGAGGGGTTTTGGCTGTTCTGAGATCCAGAGAAGACGAGAGGGTCGCTGCTGTAGTTTTGCTAGCTTATTAACTTGGACGTGCATGACAAGGGGTTCATTAAAGTGTTGCATTAGGATAATTTCTTCTTAAAAAGTTTCAATTCAGAAAGAGACTTTTGCCCCATCTCATATTTCTCTCTCTCTGATTTGCTTGGGTTCTCTTCTGTTAACCATCCAATAAAGGTAAAATGGGAATTAGGGTGCTGCCCCATAGATCAGTATTAGACTTTTTAGGAAATGGCAACATCATGCACTGGCAAACCCAAAAGACCACTGGTCCACTGGCTCTGAGGAAGAATCAGAAAGGAAATTGGACTTCGTGTTCCTCACGTGAGTTGGTAAATCCCAACACTTGAAAGGCCCTAAAGGTGATGTTTCATTTAAATGTGTCTTTAGAGGACACTAAAGGAACTCGCAAGTCACTACACATCTTAGCTGGGGATGCAATGTATTCTTATTTTCAGGATAAGTTAGGCAATTCAGAAATGTCCTCATTTGGCACGGAAGTGGTACTAGACACATTTGAGGACGCTTTTCATCAAGAAAGAAAAAGGTTGACGCAATTTCAAATTGTCAATTGTAAAATCCCAAAGATTTTAACACACAGCAAATACCTGTATATGAATAGAGAGCGGAGATTGTCAGTGTTTTAGGGATATAAGAACAATACTGATGGGACATTCTATACCTAGGTGGTGTCAAAAAAGGTATTGAAGTCGAAGAAAAATCTAAAACCTTATATATACCAAAAAGATTGGTTTTGTTTGTGATGTACTACTGTGTGTAAATTTGTATTACGTGTGCTGTTTGTTTAATTTGTTTAATGCTCTATCACTGTTCTTTTTTTTTTTTTTTTTAATTCATTGTGACCTGTCAAGAGACTGCAGATGAAAAAATTAGCTTAAAGCTAACTCTGGAGAAAACATCAAATGGTAACGTTTATGTTATTTATAGCTTATTGTACGTGGTCTCTTACAAGTACATACACATTTTTTTTTAATTCAAAATCATTTCAAGCATCATTTATTTCTCAGCAGTGACAGCGCCGCCTGCTTAAATGTTTGGTCACAACTGACTGTAATTTGATTATCTGTGTGGGCGGACACTAAAAATGTCTTTGTTAGATCACTTAACGGCCACGGAGCGTTTGCTTTGTCCTATTTGTGATTTGAGCACCTACTATGTTACTTTGCAACTCAATATGTTTGGCGTGAGTCGTGACGTGCCGAATGCTGAGGCAAGAGGACGACCACTGCGAAGTCCACGACGATAGATAACGTGGACTTATTGAAAAAGATTTTTAAAAAACTGCCTTGCATTAATGTTGTTAGGATATAGTGTATGATGTCCTCCAGTCAGTATCGCACCATGCAAGCAGACAGGGCCTCTCCTACAAACGCTGGCTCTCAGTCAGTGTCAGTCAGCTGATGCCATGGGAAACACCCACCCAGAGGTTAGACGCTTACAAGTTATTTCCACCAAAGTGTCTGCTTTTATAATCTTTTGAAAGAAAATTGCTATTTGAAAGAATATGCACAATAGCTGCAGTTTCATTATACTGTAATTTCCTTACACAAAAAGTGTGTAAAATTCAAATTAAACTTCAACTTTACTGTCAAACTGAATGCAATTTTCATAGATATTTTCCCGCCTGCATTTCTTTTTTTTCTTTCAATTTTGAACTAGATCGCTTTTGTCCTGGGTTTTGAGACTTCAGTCACCATTACGCTTGGGCGATGCAAACAGGAAGTATAATTTTCCATCGGAGTCAGTCAGCTTATATTTGTTTTTCGGTGAATTTGCACCCTGGAAAGTCTCGTTCCACTGGCTACTGGCTGTTCCTGTTTGCACTGTAACCACTGAGGTACAGACAACCATCAACTGGGCTGCTTTTGATAGACAGGAAATAGTCTACAGCTCCCTTTCATTGGACTTTGATGATTACGGGGCATGATTTAAAAGTTACAAGGAGTGCTTTTAAATGCTTTCTAAAATCCATCTATTCTCAACAGACAGCTCAAAGAATGTGAGAAACGAGTGTGTCTATGGTCATTTCCTAATCTACGGCTCGTAAAGGAGCTGAGGAGAAGGAGTATAATCGCATTTAAAATACACTTCCCCTACTAAAGAAGCAAACTGTTGAGCAGTGATTGTGTGAAAGGAGGTTTCCAACAAAAATCTGTGTTTACTCCACAGAGCCATTATCCATTAACTATGCCATTATCAGGGCATCTGTCAGTGCCGCGGGCGGCTGTCACACACTGTACTGCAGGGAACAGTGTCATCCCATGTGATGTGAAAAAAAAAAATATTGTTGGGAATTTCGAAATCATTTCAATCAAATGTTCACCCAATTACTGTACATTTGGCCAGTGGGGTGGGTGTTACTAGGAAAACCCAGAAACAGACGACGAGCGCTCTTTGCAACGTGACATGTTGTAGTGTTACTTTGATTTGAATATTCTGAGCAAATATGGCTCCCAACACAAAAGCGATTCGGCTGACAAATTAATTTGAGGAAGAAATGGAAGAAAAACTCTTGTAAAGAAGTTAAATGGTTGAAAGGCATTCTGTCAGACTTGGTATGGGGAAGAAGCTTTGCCCAATGGATTCATCCACAACATTAAAACTCTTGCAGTAGTGAACGCAGAAGTAGCTTGACATTTTCTTAACTTAACCAAGTAGTTTGAGTTGTGGTTTTGGAAGGGACTTACAAACACCCTATTTTTTTGTTTGGGTTGGCAGACTTGTTGCACCAAGTCCAATGAATATGGAGGACCGAAAGTGCCAGAATAAAATAAATAAATACACCATTAAATAATTACTTAAATGTGTCATTAAATAATTAAAATACCAATTATTTCAATATTTACATTTACATTTCACGATTTACATTTACATTTCATGATTTAATGATTGACATTTACATTTCATGATTTACATTTACATTTCATGGTCCTGTGTTGCAGTGCTTCATGAATTGTCAAACTGTCAAACTCGCCCATCAACGTCAGTGGGTGGGGCTAACGCTAATCTAGTCTGATCCATTGCTTTGGTCTGAAGTCTCTTTCCTTTCGGCTGTTCCCTTTCAGGGGTCGCCACAGCGAATCAGGCGCCTCCATCTAACCCTGTCCTCTGCATCCTCTTCACTCACACCAATTAACTTCATGTCCTCTCTCACTACGTCCATAAATCTTCTCTTTGGTCTTCCTCTAGACCTCCTGCCTGGCAGCTCCAACCTCAGCATCCTTCTACCAATATATTCACAGTCTCTCCTCTGAACTTGTCCAAACCACCTCAATCTGGCCTCTCTGGCTTTATCTCCGAAACATCTAACATGAGCTGTCCCTCTGATGTACTCATTCCTGATCCTGTCCATCCTCGTCGCAACAGTTGCCTGGCAGCCTCACCGGGAAGTGCCACTACTAGCTGACGCTGAAGCGGCAGGGTTCTGCTGCGACTGAGCTGCCGGAGCTGGAGGAGTTTTGCTCAGAGCTTCTTCTATTAAATTAGCTGCTTCTTGCAGCAGCTCCGGGCAACTTTTAGCCATTTTGTCCTGGCGTTCTCAACGTTAGGGGTTAGCAGGTTCGACTTGGCAGTAAAGTTTAGTTTAATAGTTATCTAAACCAACATTAGAGGCGAAGAGCGCCACCCAGTGTATTGGAAGTAGCTCTGCATCGATCCATTATCTGAAATTGATTTGTCTTGACTTGATGTGCAGGGTAACCAATCAGGGTTCAGGATCCGCCTACCAACTTTGATGGGCGAGTTTGACAGTTTGACAATTCATGAAGCACTGCAACACAGGACCATGAAATGTAAATGTAAATCATGAAATGGAAATGTAAATATTGAAATAATTGGTATTTTAATGATTTAATGACACATTTAAGTAATTATTTAATGGTGTATTTATTTATTTCATATTGGCCCTTTTAGTCCTCCATAAATGAAAGGGATGATTGAAGTAAAACATATCAGTATCTTTGAGAGGAATGTATCATTTTGTATCATCAGTTACTCTGCTTTCATACATATTAGGCTTACTAAGCAAGCATATTGCTGGGCATATACAGTGTATTAAAGTACAGGACTGTATTCTATTACAGACACAAATAGACTTCGCTTGAGTTTTAAATTCCCAAAATGTATAATATCACGTATAATGTGATCACACTATTATATATTTTGCTTGTTCTAAAATTAATTGAAACTACAGCACTGTATATCATGCTTGTACTGGCTGAAATGTTTAATTAATATTAAATATTTTGAATGTTTTGAACAATGCCTGTCCACCGAACATCTATAATATTTAAGACAGTTCACTGGTTGGCTTCAGGTTGCCTATTGATGTGTTTATAAATCCTTAGCATGGCTTACTGCTGTGTTAAACTTCCACGATTGGAGATTCTCAGTGCTATTAGTTTAGTGGGCCTAGATAATGATTTTTAATGAACTGGTTGATTGTGAGTGCCGCTAATTGACAGTGTATTGTGTCCAGCCGTGTGCAACTCAGCCGTGAAACACCAGTGGGTCCTCTAGGCAGCATTAATTAATTTCAAATTCCAGGTCCTTGTCTCTTGACAGCACATGATAAATTCAGAGGTTCTTTAACAACAACAATACAATCTTCATTTATATAAACTGATGCCATCTAGCAAATAATAAATTATGGTTAAATTCGCCCCTTCCATATTAATAATGGTAGCATACCTAAAAAAAAAGACACAAATTGATGCATTATAATGCACAAACCCAATAATCACTTTACATTTCCTTGACACCTGACACAAATATTGTCATTATGTTATATAAAAATGTTTTACGAAAAATCCTAACTTCCATTTCCAATGTCAACGATGAACCTTTAAATTCATTCTGTTCTGCCGTTTACTGCTTTATCTTCGTTTCATGATCAGTTCTAGTTCTTTATTGTTTTTATTTACAGAATTATCTGTAAGGAAGTGGGTCAGCGTGTATGTTGCCTGTGAGGCAAAATCCGGGGTAAAGGTGTGTGACATTCTCACGCTGCCTCTTGTAAAGCTTAATTGCTGTGAGCACATGGTAATAACTCAGATGAGCATTTTTTCACATTTTGATCAACTCAGAGCTTCAAGTGAGGGGACATGTGCTCAACCCCCCCAGTGGAAACTACACCCCTTTGGTGAGGCTCTTAGGAGTCAACTACTGAATAAAAGCCGTGATATCACAAGCTTAGCCTTGATGCTAAAATACGCCACTGTGCATTGGCCTGCTCAGTAGCTTCCTAAGCTTCAGCAGTGGTATGTGTAGATCCATCAGTTCTATAATCATCATTACTCTGGGGCCATTTAATAATTCTATCCTAAGCTTATGTATGTAAATGAACAATGAACATGGTTGGTGAGGAATCAAAGGGTTTAGTGTAGCGCATTGATGCCACCTTCAACTGTGTGAGATTGCTGCAAACCTCCAGCCAACTGCAAGTAAAATATGATGGCGGTTGTCGAGTCAGGGGGTTTGACAGGCACCAGCCATCGGTCAGAGCCTCTTTTCTACTCGATAAACCTTTCTGGCTGGTTCTGAGAAAAAGACTTTGGCCACAGTGGTAAGAAAAGAATTTATCAGTCAGTGAATTTATATATGCAAAATCATGGCCCTGTGGCAGCCATCCCTTCACCCAGCAAATCACATTCTGTTTGTATATGTTAAACGCAGTCTTATCAGCAAGTTCCTCTGTCACCTTCTTTTCGATGGCTTGCAGGACCTGTGCAGATCCCCATTACCGATGCATACAACACTCAACGGACTGATGCTCGTGTCTCCACTGGTTGCAGTGGTCTGCTGCACTGTGTGCCTGAATGCCCTTAAAGTTAAATCGAACTAAAATCACAACCGCTTTATTTATCAGGAGCTTAACACGTTGCCACAGGATACATTATGTTTCGAAAGATGTTTTGTAATCCAGAAAATACAGTCCATATCGTGCATAACCTAAACGTGTACACTCTATCAGCAGCACTCCAATTGTGCTTATTCAATTACAAGCTACAAAATTCTACATGTTGAAGTTAAATTCCAGTCCAGTCATTTATGGATAATTGAATTTCTATGGATTCATGTCACAAAAGGCAGGCTTATTTGGAGCAGCTGGGTGGCCGTCATGTCAGCAATCTGCAACTGAACTGCAGACTGAAAGCAGTCAAATAGCTAATTGTAATGTTTGCGACGTAAGCGTGTGCCCCACAGAAGCACAGCTAATTACAACACTGGGGCTCTTACCTCAGTTGGAACCTACTGAAATTTGATTAATTTTTTTAATGGAAAATAGGTTTAACAAAAAGCCAGGTCCTACAGCAAGTAGATGAAAAAGGGCGGCTGTGGTTTAGTGGCAGAGCAGTCGCCTGCCAATCGGAAGGTCGGAGGTTCAATCCCCCAGCCATGCGTCTTAGCCAAGTATCCTTGAGCAAGATAGTGAACCCCAAAAATGCTCCCGAAGCTATGCCATCGGTTTGTGAATGTTCTCCTATTTAAGTAGCTAGACAACATACTAAGATTGTAATTTGATGTGATGTCAGCATGTTCCTTGAAGCTTGGGACAAACCTTAAGACGAGCTGAAGCCCACAAAGGCTGGACAAATCACACAAAGATTGTTTCCACCAACTTGCTCCGATTCTTTTTTTGTCTTTGACAGGAAGGCGCATAAACCTTACGACTGAGTAGATACACCGGACAACACACTGACCCACTGGTCAGAAACCACTGGACTGGCAGTAGATGACCCCGCAAATCCTGCGGGAACGCCAACAGTCCCGTGCTCTTGAACCAAAACAAACATGGATGGCAAATGGCAATTTGCACTCTTTATATGCAGTGACATTTGTGCAGAAAAGGCCAAAAAAGGGAGGATTTGGTCGAGATCCTGCATGGAGAGGCGTGTAGGACTGTAGAGTCCACAGCACAGAGGGGAGTGGAGGTGAATGAACTTTATAAAACTTAGTTAAGTTCAGGTAAAGCTGTTTATTGACAGGTACGGCTCCCTCGGGCAACCTAAAGGGACATCATCGGTCTGTCGCAAATATCAAACACGTTTAAATAAATCTACGACTGGCAGTGACAGAACTGAAGACTTAAGATCAACGATGATGTAGTTTTACGTCACCATTCATCCAAAAAGGCACAGTTCAGTACAGTTTACAGGAAAGAAGGTCCTCCACCGGTACAATTTATCAATTTAATTTGGAGGTAAAACTGAAAGAAATTAAATTAAATTAAATTAATTAACGGCACAGGGTATGTTAGGAATTGTAGAATAGGACAGCTGGTCTTAATCTTTGGTCTGTCACAAGGCTGACCCACATAGACACAACTATTCCCATTTACGTACACCTTTGGGAATTTGGGCTCACCTAACCTGAATGTCTTGTGACATTGGGAGGAAACTAGAGCTACGGGAGGAAATCCAAGCTGAAGCGCAAAGGGATTAATTAAAGTAATCCTTCTTCTTAATCATATGCATGTTACTGTATACCATAGCACAGCTTTTACTGCTAAATAACAACGTTCATTATGTGAATTCTATGAACTAAGGAGGTGATGGCTGCACGCATGCCCACAACAGCAGACGAGAAGGAAAAGCACTAATTCATTATTTGCGGTATCGATATTGATACTCAAAAACAAGACTTGGGTATTGATCAGCCGAGCCATACTCTACACAGAAAGGCCCGCTGTGCCGCCTTTTCAAAATCAATTGATATGATGGTACCATTCTGTTTGAATCATAAACTATAAGGACCCGAAGAAGGGCAGGTTCACTCCCGTTCTCATACCAGGTTAGATGCAAGTGTCAAAACATCATTAATCACATACAACACATTTTGGTCCCGAGGTTATGGGGTTCACTGGAAACCCTCTTATCCAATGCTAAAAACGTCTGTTAGACCCTTTTATCTAAAATTTTACTCGTGAATCCAATCTTCTAATGTGCGTGCATCATTTCCATTTTAAGCTACTGTACTTCAGTGGAAAATATCTTGATACTGAAAGGCCTATCCGACAAAGGCTAATAACCAATCATCATTCTGTCTTATCTGTCTTGCCCATGTGCTTGCCTGCACTTATATGCCACCCACATGCTCTAAGAGTCGCAGCGGAATCCAAGTAAAACTGAGGACACACTCAGAACAACATTAGCACATTAGCGTCATCCTCCATCAGGGTCTCATTACGTCCGCTCCAGCTCGCCAAGTAGTGCTGGTTTCCACACCACGACTTAATTCTGACAGAAGAATCTTGCAGGTAGGCTGCTGTTCTGAAACCTCTCCCTGCTGTTCAGTAACCAGAGCACTTGAAGTACTGAGGCTTTGTTCAAAATGAATTCCCAAATTAGCCACCATTTCACTCTGCCCACATTCATATTGCATAGCAGCAAAACGGGCTCGCACACAGGAGCCTGGCCACACACACACACACACACACACACGCCTGTGCATAGAGACATTAGAGTCTACTTCACCTATCGTTTTGGGGAAGGATATTTGATAGCACATCATTTTTGATTCCTCCCAGAAAAGAGAAACTTTTATCTCCCAACTCCATTAGGCCCTGTGCCCGCTTCTCAGCTGTGAAACCAGAGACAGTCCCAACCCACAGCCGTGTCTCCTTGAAATGACACCCAATTTCAAGCCTGCAAAATCGTGAAAATCAACCAACACGTCTTGCGATGTTACGAGACGCCGAGAACAGAAGTGACACTCTACTTCGACGGTGGGAAACGGCAGCAATTAGAACTACAGTGGCATGTAAACAAAGGAAGGAAAACAAGGAAAAGCTGTTTTGTATTTCTCTGTCGGTGTCTGGATGGGGAGCTAAATGCAAATTGATACATCGAGTCGGCCCACTCAACTGAAAAGTCATCGCTAACTTGAGTATTTTCTATGTAACTGGATTCAGAAGTGGTGAGTACAGGGAGTGGTTGGGGTGGTGG